>CANJKZ010000238.1:2412500-2817500 GCA_947471745.1 Closterium sp. Naga37s-1 | reverse complement strand
CCCCTATTCTCCCTCCCCACGCCCCTTTCTCAACCCCCATTCTCCCTCCCCACGCCCCTTTCTCAACCCCTATTCTCCCTCCCCACGCCCCTTTCTCAACCCCCATTCTCCCTCCCCACGCCCCTTTCTCAACCCCTATTCTCCCTCCCCACGCCCCTTTCTCAACCCCTATTCTCCCTCCCCACGCCCCTTTCTCAACCCCTATTCTCCCTCCCCACGCCCCTTTCTCAACCCCTATTCTCCCTCCCCACGCCCCTTTCTCAACCCCTATTCTCCCTCCCCACGCCCCTTTCTCAACCCCCATTCTCCCTCCCCACGCCCCTTTCTCAACCCCCATTCTCCCTCCCCACGCCCCTTTCTCAACCCCTATTCTCCCTCCCCACGCCCCTTTCTCAACCCCCATTCTCCCTCCCCACGCCCCTTTCTCAACCCCTATTCTCCCTCCCCACGCCCCTTTCTCAACCCCTATTCTCCCTCCCCACGCCCCTTTCTCAAACCCTATTCTCCCTCCCCACGCCCCTTTCTCAACCCCTATTCTCCCTCCCCACGCCCCTTTCTCAACCCCTATTCTCCCTCCCCACGCCCCTTTCTCAACCCCCATTCTCCCTCCCCACGCCCCTTTCTCAAACCCTATTCTCCCTCCCCACGCCCCTTTCTCAACCCCTATTCTCCCTCCCCACGCCCCTTTCTCAACCCCTATTCTCCCTCCCCACGCCCCTTTCTCAACCCCCATTCTCCCTCCCCACGCCCCTTTCTCAACCCCTATTCTCCCTCCCCACGCCCCTTTCTCAACCCCCATTCTCCCTCCCCACGCCCCTTTCTCAACCCCCATTCTCCCTCCCCACGCCCCTTTCTCAACCCCCATTCTCCCTCCCCACGCCCCTTTCTCAACCCCTATTCTCCCTCCCCACGCCCCTTTCTCAACCCCTATTCTCCCTCCCCACGCCCCTTTCTCAACCCCCATTCTCCCTCCCCACGCCCCTTTCTCAACCCCTATTCTCCCTCCCCACGCCCCTTTCTCAACCCCTATTCTCCCTCCCCACGCCCCTTTCTCAACCCCCATTCTCCCTCCCCACGCCCCTTTCTCAACCCCTATTCTCCCTCCCCACGCCCCTTTCTCAACCCCTATTCTCCCTCCCCACGCCCCTTTCTCAACCCCTATTCTCCCTCCCCACGCCCCTTTCTCAACCCCCATTCTCCATCCCCACGCCCCTTTCTCAACCCCTATTCTCCCTCCCCACGCCCCTTTCTCAACCCCTATTCCCCCTCTGCCACGCCCACCCCACCTCCCCCACCGCACCTCGCGCAGGCGCTGCCACATGCGCAGCCAATGGTGGCGCTTGATCACGCCCAGTGCCTCCAGCAGGTAGCGCGGGCGCAGGGCGAGCGGCAGCGGCAGCACCAGCGTGAACTCCTCGTACGGCACAGAGGCCTCCAGAGGCAAGGGGGGGGCGGGCTGTGTGGCGGGCAGCAGCAGCACCGGCACACACCCACTCATCACGGCGTCACCCACCCCCGCTGACCACGGCAGCTCACCTGCTCGTGCTCACACGGGCACAGGCATGGCACACAGGCATGCATGCAGCACCGCATGGGGGAAGCGCACGTGAGCTGAGAGGGGCAGGGGACAGGGGAGTGCAGGCAATGCAGGCGGATGGCAGATATGGGAGGGATGGGAGGGATGGGAGGGATGGGAGGGATGGGAGGGATGGGAGGGATGGGAGGGATGGGAGGGATGGGAGGGATGGGAGGGATGGGAGGGATGGGAGGGATGGGATGGATGGGAGGGATGGGAGGGATGGGAGGGATGGGAGGGATGGGAGGGATGGGAGGGATGGGAGGGATGGGAGGGAGAGCAGTGGTGTGAGTTGCACAGGCAAGGAGAGGGCATGAGGGCGGTGCTGACCCGGCAGCAGGAGGCAGAACTTGGCGGTGCGCATGCCGTGCAGCTCCCTGGCCCTCTCGTGCTCGTGCTGCTCGTTGCTGTGCACGTCGCCCCACACCGTCACCTCAAAGTCCATGCTGCCCGCCAGCACCGCCGCCAACCGCACCCGCTCCTGTGTCTGCACACACACACATGCACAGCATGGGCAGGCGTGAGGGCGAGGGGGGGAGAGGGGGGGAAGGGGAGAGGGCATGCAAGAGGTGGATTGTGTTGCAGTGGCATGGGGTAGAGCAGGGAGGCACACACGTGCCCCCCAGTGAACCCATGGCACCCCAGTGGCCTGCGCAACCAGCATCTGTGTGCCTACTTCCAATGGGCCTCCCAACGCACGAGCCTAGACGCACAGCCTGCGGAGAGCAGGAGCAAGCGAGCACTCGCTCTGTCTTCCTCATAGATCTCCCTGTTCACCTTTGCCATCCCCCTTCCCTTCACCTCTCTATTGTTTAAGCTGTCGTACGCTGCTCACCTGGGGGGGCCCGTGGAAGAAGGCGAGGGTGGGGCGGTGGGCCCACTCGCCAGTGTCGTCCAGCACAGGCGGCCCCGGGGACGCCAGCGGCACCAGCACGTCCTTGCCCACACTCACTGCCTGCTCGCCCCGCCCACGTGCATAGGGCCATGGGGCATCGGTGATGGGGGAGAAGGGGAGGGAGGGACGGGAGGCAGGAAGGGGCGAGAGCATGACGAGCGGGTCCGGGAACACACGGAGCCTTAGAGTGGAGTAGAGGCAATCACAGCGTGCTGCCCTGCCGTGCTGTGCAGTCACCCTCAACTCCAGTACCCGCCGCTGCTACTGTTGTTCCTAGCTTTTTCCATACGCATGTCACAAGTCTCCTCTTTCCCTGACTCCCGACACTCCCGGCCTCAACCCTCAATCCCCTTCCGTCTGTCCCCTGCCCTGCGTGAGCGGGTCACCTGGGGGCTGGAGTGGCGGAAATCGGCGAGGAAGAAGCGAGCGGAGGCGAGCTGCAGCTTGGCGGGGGCGAGCGCATGCGCGTGCACGGCAGGCAGCAGCAGTGGCAGGGGCGCACGTGCAGGCTGGTGCTGCTGCAGCAGCGACGCCACATAGGAGAGCACGGAGTCGAGCAGCGCGGGGGGCGTGCGTAGGGAGACAGCGGCCGACGCATTGGGGGGGGCACTGCAGGGGGGCGGTGGTGGAGGGCGCACGTGCCACGTGCATGGGGCGCACGCACGCACGGCATGGCACGACGCCCTCCACCCAGGGCAGCCGCAAGCAGGGCAATGCAGGACAAGGGGAAAGGGGAAAGAAGGAAAAGGGGGAAAGGTGGAAGGGGAAGAGGAGAAGGGGATGGGGAGGAGAGGAAGGGGGGGAAATGGGGGAGGAGGGGGAACAGACGGGGATGAGAATGAGGTGGTGCGTGGAGGGCTGAGAGGGAGAGGGGGCAACACAAAGGGAGAGCGTGCGAGCGAGAATGGCAGAGAGGGCTGGGATGGGCGTCGGGCAGCAGCGAGTGCATGGCCATGGCATAAGCGTAATGCAGCAGCGGATGCAGTCCCACCCACACTCACACACACGCATCTGACACCCCCCTGTCCCACCCACCCACATGCATGCCCCTCACAACCCCCCCACGCCCCCCTTCCAAGCGGCGTTGACGAACCTACGGAGGAGCAGCAGCGAGGAGAAGAGCGGCAGGAAGAGCGCGTCCGCCTGTGACGGGTGCTCCACCACCCGCACTGCCGCCAGCCCTGCCACACGCGCATGGGGTAGCAGGGCGATGGTGCAGCACACAGCAGGCACGGGGGGCGCAGTGAGCAGGGAGCAGAGGAGGGCGCGAGAGGAATGGGCCGTGCCGGTGATGGAGGGGAGGAGGGGGGCAGCACGAGGGGGACAGAAGAGACACGTGGAGGGGCATACCCCGTGTGCTCGAGAGGACGCTTGCAAGGGAGGAGGAGGAGGGGCGAGGGGTGCACCTGTGAAGAGTGAGAGAGTGAGCCAGTACTCGGCACTGTATGCGAGCACATGCGGCTCTGCGTCGTATGTTGCCACCTGCACGCTCACCCTCTCCTCCTCCTTTTCCTCTCCGCTCCCCTCCTCTCCCGCGCCCAGGTCGTCCCCCTGTGCGTCCCCCGCCTCGCCTTGCGCCAGCGCAGCAGCAGAGGGGGATGGGGGGGCGGCTGTGGAGAGAGCAAGAGCAGGCGGCGGGAGCGCGAGGGAGAGCGGGAGGGGGACGTTGCTGCCGGTGACTCGGTTCCACGTGGGCACCAGGCGCGCGGGGATGCTCAAGGTCAGCTGTGATGACGACTGCGCGCAGGGGGGGCGCACGGGCAGCGAGGGGTGGTGGGGGCGGTTAGTGAGGGTGAGCACGGGTGTGTATGACTAGACACTCCAGTCCAACCACTGGCGGCGGTGGGCGCTCGCACAACCACGGCGCGTCCACAGCCCCTACCCGCTGCCACCAGGTCTCGCGCGCTCGCCACGTGAGAGACGCGATGCGCTGTGAGGGGGTTGGGCGGGGCATGGCACTCGTGTGGGTGGGTGCAAGGGGGCGGAATGGGGGCTCAAGTTCGCGCACACTCACATCGCATTCCTTCCCAAACCGTGAGCGGAACAAACGAAAGACGGGGATGGCATGGGTGCAGGAGAGTGGGGTCAGCCCGAAGACGCACATTGAGCAGCCCGAAGCTCATGGCCGGGTCGAGCGGCACGATGAACACTCGCAGCGGCTCCACGCGCCGCGGCTTCCTCGTCGTCGCGCCGGGCTCAGTCAGCGCGCTTCGATAATGCGGCGCGATTGTCAGCCGAACCGCGACGTACGCCAGGAGCAGCAGAGGCAGCGCCGCGACGCTCAGCGTGCGGCGGAGCGACGTGGCATGGCGGCGCGCCACGGACGAGGCGGCTGCGGGCCATCCGCGCCACGATTGTTGCGACGACTGTGAGTCGGAGGGCGACGAGGAGGTTCGCACGCGAAGCATGGCGGGTTGGATCTGAGGGCGACTGGGCGATCGCCCAGCGCACCCACGTAAGCGCGAAGCGAGGAGTGTAAGAGCGACTGGTCCTTCACATGCGGTTCCTCCTCATCCACCTGGCGGCGCCTAAGCGCACTCTGCGCCAGTCTGTCCGTTCCGCGCACATGCTTCGCCCGGCGTGGAACATATGCCACAAGTTTGGTTGCGGGTGGTCTGCTAAAGGGCGATCCGCATGTTTCGCGAACAATGACCTGAAGAATTGCCGACGACCGACTCACGTATGGTGCAAAGGTACAGGACGTGCGGTGTTCGCGGAAGATGCGGAATATGGCCAACGGGTTACTTTCGTTGGCTGCGAGTTGAGGTTGATTTGGGTGCGAGTTGAGTGCGTTGCGTTCCACGCCCTTATTCAAGGACTGGTCAGCGTGCTTTGCCAGTTTGTTCAGTGTTGTCACTTGCAATTTGAGTGAACCGAGGCGCTGTTCTGTAGGCGTTAAATTTCCAGAAGTCGGGTCCGCAGAATCTTCGTTGATAGGTGGTATTCTGCCTATCAAGATTTGGTGATAAGAGAGGTCCTGCCGAACCTGTTCGCGCCAAATTTAACGCTGTCGCCTGCAGAACACTTTTGGGGCGCATAAATTTAACCGTCTGCAGGTTCGAAGTTGTTGCTCCGCCGGGCAAATGGTCGCACAACTTGTGCGGTGCTGATTCTACCTCGGGAGCTAGCATCAGCCTCCGCAGTAAGTTATGCGGGGCAGCAATTTCCGTGCAACGCAACCAGCGTGAATGCGCCTAGAAATTACACGGAAGGCCACAGCGGTCAAATTGGTGCGGCGCCAATAACGCCTGCAGAACAACGCCCAATTGTGGTACTTGACCATTGCGAGATACATTGCAAAGCAAACACTTCTGGGAAAGTTCACATACGCTGTAAAATACGGTAATGAAATACTACAATAACTTTCTCTCCAGTGACCAACTAATTTCAAACTTGTGTTAGCAGTCCTCCAAAATCTTACGGTACCATGAAACAAACACATCTCGCACCTCCCTTGTCTTTCAACACTACGGTTTTACTTTACACTCCATATCTCCGTTCCACCCACACGGATTCTCTCTCTCCTCCCCCATGCCATTTCTGCTTGCTTGTTGTACCGGTAACACTCTGTCTTGAAAAAAAGTCCGTAGTACTTAGTAATAAGAGTCATAATAACTGCGGGATACTGCATGTGTTAGATATTTACAAGCAGCTTATTTCCTCAGACGGTGCTCTCAAGTATAACTTACTTTCCTCTCCATGACGTCAAGCGGCTTCATGCTTGAGTAAAGCGGCAGCGTCCTCTATTACTGCTGAAGGAGGAGAGGAGGAAGACGCCATTTCCTGAACGGCCTGCTCAACTTCCGACGCATAAGGATAGTTGGCTGGAATGCCCATCAGCGCGCAGACTTGACCATAATTCTGACGCAGTTCTTCGTTTTCGGCTCTGACAGCTTGAAGCTCCTTAACCATGCTAGACAGCCTGCTTCCCAACCGATGAATGACTTGCAAAGTCCCGTAGACGGGATCAGCCAACCGTGCTTCCGCTTCAAATATAAGACTGCGAAACAGAAAGTGGCTAACGTCAGACCGACGCGAGGTAGGAGACTTAACGAGATAATGCAAGAAGAATACCTGTTTGCTGCAGCCGTTCTCTTCCCTGGCGGTACTGTCGTTAATATCTTCGAAATGTTGCTCGCACCGAATGTACGATGAACTGTTGTCCACTTTTCTGTCTCGTTCGGTGGGAAGTACGGAGAAAACACGCACTGGGGGGTGCACTTCTTCCTTAGCGACTTGCAAGCAGCACAAGCATGAAGCGGCTGGTTCGGCATTCTCAGAACTACTGAAACGTGCCGAGCATTAGCACTGGAAGCACCAACTTCTGATTGAGTACAATCATGGAATATCCTCGCCTCAACCCGAGGGCGAGGATGCTGCCAACAAAATGATCCATCCTCGTGACGGCGCTGTTGTCAGTGAGTGACCTCCCACAAAGGTGTTCCTCCATTGCCAGTGGTCCCCACCCCACCACATCCAGTTGGCCGTCAACGCGCCAAAGGTTAATCAGGATAACAGCAGCGTCAAAAGTTTCTAAAAAAAGGCCAACGTTATTCTATGAATTGTCCATTACGAAATAAATTTGTTAATATGACAACTTCAGACAAAATACGTACAAATGCACTCCTTAATTTGCATTCTGACAATGAAGAATGTGTTTCGTACTTTTCATCTTATCCATATGTCAGCGTCATTTGTTAGGATGCGAAGCAACCCATTACGATCGATTGTGCAAAATTATATTTCATGTATTTAATACTTTGAAATTCAAGAAAATAATTTTTGTAAACTACTCTACCCTTCCCATACCGTGTGCATGTTGAATAGTTTTGAATACTGTTTACAGTATAATAAACTGTATGATCTTTCTTTGTTAGTGGTTTTGTGCAAATATGCTGTAGTGTATGTATTGGTATGTTGTACGGTACTATTAAATGGTGTTGTTGTAATGATAAATAGATGCATGATGCATAAATAATGCTGTAGGTGCATAATATTAAATATAATGTCATAAATCATTATGCATAGTGTGAGAATGAGAACGAGAATGGGTGAACTATGAAATGAAGTGAGTACAAATATGAAACCCTAATTGGTTGTACCCCCTATGGGATACCCCACTATAGCCTACATAACAGCATAAGCTACAATGTTCTGACACACCCCCATAGGCAAAGTGGGGGAGAACAAGGGGTCACAAGACCAGTCAAGCAAAGCAAAGCAAAGGAAAGCTCAGGGTGGATCACAAAGTCACCACACAGTCCGAGCACAGGGTCAAGGCCACACGGCCAGTTCACATGCAAGAGTACACACATATATATAAAGCTAGACAAGCAAGAGCAGGTATATATATATGTGAGAGTACAAGCAAGGTCAAGAGGAGAGCAAGTGAGGCAAGACGGGCACAAGACCCAGCTGAGTGCAGAAGCGCTGATGATCACAAGGCGGAAGTGCCTTGGTGAAGACATCAGCAGTGTTGGCCTCAGAGGCCACGTACGCAAGCCGCAACTGTCCACGTTGCTGTAGCTCACGAGCAAGGAAGTAGCGGAGAGCAATGTGCTTTGTTCTGTGCTCCAGTCGCTGCTCTCGACACAAGGCCAGCATGGCCTTGTTGTCTACGTATAGGACTGGAGGAGAACGAGGCGGCTCTCCAAGGTCGGTCAGCAGGTAGGTGAGCCAGCGAAGCTCCTGTGCAGCCATGGCCCCGGCGTAGATCTCAGCCTCACAACTCGAGCCAAGAACAGAAGACGAGCGAGTAGCCCGCCACGAAACAGAGCCGGAACCAAGGCTGAAGGTGTAACCCTGTGACGACCGCTGCGTAGCCTGGTCGTCAGCCCAAGAAGCGTCCGCGTGCCCAGTGAGGACCACTGGACTCCGCCCTCCAAGCACTAGCCCCATGCCCGACGTACTGCACAAGTAGCGCAACACCCTCTTCGCTGCAGCCATGGTTCCCTTATGTACCTAATGACCTGCACTCGACCTGACCTTGCGTACCCTCTTGGCCTTCTGGCCCGCTACGTGGCTCCTGGTAGGCACCGAAAGGTGCAGATGGATGCTGCTAAGAGGGTACTGCGCTACTTGTGCAGTACATCGGGCATGGGGCTCGTGCTTGGAGGGCGGAGCCCAGTTGTCCTCACTGGGCACTCGGACGTTTCTTGGGTTGACGACCTAGCTACGCAGCGGTCGTCACAGGGTTGCACCTTCAGCCTTGGTTCTGGTTCAGTTTCCTGGTGGTCTACGCGCTCCTTCTTCTTTTCCGCACCGCCGTTGCTCTTCGGGTTGTTGTCGGACGAATCGGCGACCATGCTCGCGCCGTTTTTCTGGTTCCTTCGCGCGCCGCCATCCTGGTGACGATTCTGGGGGGTCCATCCATCGGGTTTCTTATAGCACAAAAACCAGGGGTGCCCCTCCTTCTCACAATACCAGCAACTCCCTTTCATTTTGCCACCAGCACCCGACTTGCCCCCACGTCCAGATTTCGCACCGCGACCCCAACCGGTACCTCCTTGTTGGTCGTTGGAGTCGTCGTCCTTCTTTGCACCGCGTCCAGCACCACCGAAGCCACGTCCTCTGCCACGTCGGCTCCCTTGCATCCCGTAGCCGCTGCTGCCGTCGTCTCCACCCCTCAGTTGGCGGCGACGGAAGTCCTCCTCCAGAATCTTTGTCCGCACCCACTCGAGTGTCCACGAGCTCTGGTTCTGCGGCAGGCTCAATCCGCTCGTGAATTGAAGCCACGATTCCGGCAGCAGCGAGAGCATCTTCAAACACTTGGTCTGCTCCGGGTAGGTGATTCCCGCGGTCGCCAATTTCGCGCAGAGGTCGCGCATCTTGTCCAGGACAGGTTGCACCGGCTCTCCCTCGCTCAGGCGCAACGCGGACAGCTCCCTCTCCAGCATCAACGTTGCAACAACGGAGGTCGGGGCGTGCAGCTCCTTCAACACGGTCCACGCATCGGACCGCACTCAACCTCCGGCAGCAGATGCATGACGTGGTGACGCTGGTTCAGCTCCAAACTCTGCGACATCAAATAGTAGCCAGCCGAGGAGCGCTCATCCCAATCTTCCTGCAGCGCGGGGTCACTCGGTCTAGGCTCCTCCCTAATCATTAGTTTCAGCAAACCGATCTGACGGAAATACAATTGCATTTTCCAGGCCCAATCATCATAGCCCTCACCATTGAACTTCTCGACGGTGAAGTTCTTCAGCACCCCCTTGACCAGCGAGCCCTGGTTTGTTCGCGCTCCCCTTGGCGCTGAAACACCAGAATCTTGGCTGCCGCTACGATCTTGGGCTGAAGATTCACCAGCTCCCGTCGAGGTGTTGCCCGCCATAGCTACCTATAACGAGGATCACTATAACGCAGCTCTGATACCAGCTTGTTGGTGTAAGGGCCTAATAAACTCAAGCTATTAAGACTTTATCAAACTTAAAACCTCTCCTCGGGGTCACCTCCAAGGGTCCTTGGGTGCCTGGTACAAGACCAGCCCCTATCCTCGGGTCCGAGTTTGTAGAGAGAGGGATCAAGAGGGACTTAGTCAAAACAGCAAGAGTACCTTGAACGTCGCGCAGCGTATCGTGCAGACCGTCGATCGGATTAAGCTGAGAATTTCCTATATCGAAGCTCGCTCCAAGAGCTTTAAAATGAACCAACTTGCCTCGCGAAAAGTTTTGCCATTACGAAGTTATGGCTCGGACAGCGTTTGCCTAGTGTTGAAGTGCTAGCGTACTAGCGTTGACTCGGGTAGCATTCCGCCGTCGCACCGCGTAGAAACGAAATTCCAGGAAGGGTGGAATTCGCTTGAATCAAATTGACTATATCCAGGTACAAACAGAGAAGGAATAAAATAGTTCTAGCTAGCAAGGACCTTGGGAATAAACCTGGGAACAACCAGGGATGATCCCAAATAATTCCAAGCAACAGAACCAACCTGGCTGGACAAAACAGCAGGTGGTAGGTTGGTAAACAACCTCTGGTTCTGTTTTTCCAACCTGGGAAAACAACAACTAGGTTCAGGTCCTAAAAACAGAACCTGTTTTGTCTTTGCCCAACCAGCCAAATGCTGGTTCCGCTGGTTTCCCCTGGCCCTGTAGCATGCAGATACAGACAAACAACATCCAACCTTCACCTAAATTGTACCCCTATAGTGCCTGCCCTGCTACACTATAGTCAACCAAACAAAACAGTACAATTTCGAGGTGGATAGAACTGAATCTGCGCAATCAATTCAACCGAACCGCAAAGCTTCCATCTTGGGTTCCTTTGCGAGCTCGTCCTTTCTGCTTGTACTGTTCATAGCGCGTACAATGTTGTGCCGAAGCGCACAATGCGCGAGTACCTGCAAATGCTTCAAGCGAAAATTGCGAAAGCAA
Organism: Closterium sp. Naga37s-1; assembly: GCA_947471745.1. Taxonomy (NCBI): domain Eukaryota; kingdom Viridiplantae; phylum Streptophyta; class Zygnematophyceae; order Desmidiales; family Closteriaceae; genus Closterium; species Closterium sp. Naga37s-1. Next base: position 2,806,660 of record CANJKZ010000238.1, on the reverse strand, counting down.
ACAAACACACGAGCATTCCATTCACACCCAAATGCATTCGTACACGCATACTCGTACAAACAGACGGCAGGATGTCGTGCAATGTGAATTTGCACCCAACAGTAACCGCAACGGTAGGTGGGCCCGAAAAAAAAGGACGGTCCTACGGACCTAGTGCTTTGAAACCATGTTAGAGTCTAGCAGCAGGAATGGATGCACTATGGAAGAGTTGGGTACAATTATGAAACCCTAAACAGAGCTGTACCCCATATTGGCTACCCCACTACAGCCTACATACATATAACATGCATATACTCTGACATGTTGATCCCCTATGGGGGACTGAGGGTAAGTGAGATACTTACCCGTGTGGTGGGCACTAAGCAAAACAAACGCGTATAGATGGAACAAAGAAAAAATGCATTACCTACTTGTATGCTTGGAAGTAGGAGTAAGTGTTTTACTTATTTCTGTGGTTGGTACTAGGAGTAAGTGCGTTACTTACGTGCATGGCTGGCAATAAGAGAATAAGTGCGTTAACCAGAATGGTTAGTGCTAATAGTAAGTGCGTTACGCACCCGTGTGTTTGGTTCTAAGAGTAGTTGCAGTACTTACTCGTATGGATGATAATAAGAGTAAGTACGTTACAGACCCGTACGGTGGGTTCTAAGAGCAAATGTGTTATCATCCGTATGGTTGGTACTAGAATTAATTGCATTAGCTACTCGTATGGATGGTACTAAGAGTAAGTGCGTTACTTTCCCGTACGGTTTCTATTATGAATATGTGCGTTACATACTCGTATAGTTGGAACTAAGAAAAAATGTGATATTTATCCGCATGGCAGGTACTAAGAATAAGTGCGTTACTTACCCGTCTGGTTGGTACTAGAAGTATATGTGTTACTTACTTGTATGGTTGATACTAATGCATTATTTTCCCGTATGGTTGGAAGCAAAAGTAAGTGCGTTACTTACCTGTGTAGTTGGTACTAGGAGTAAGTGTGCTAACCTGTAAAATTGGTACTAAGAGTAAGTGCGCTACGTACCCGTGTGGTTTATACTTGAAGTAATTGAAGTAATTACTCGTATGGATGATACGAAGAGTAAGTGCGTTACGGACCCGTACGGTTGGGTCTAAGAGCAAATGCTTTGTCAGTCGTATGGTTTGATTGCATTAGTTACTCATATGGATGGTACTAAGAGTATTTGTATTACTTTCCCGTATGGTTGGAACTAAGAGAAAGTTTGTTATTTACCCGTATGGTGTGTACTAAGATTAAGTGCGTTAGTTACCTTTATGGTTGGTACTAAGAGTATGTTCATCACCATTGCAAACCCGTATAGATGGTATTAAGAATAACTGCGTTACTTATTTGTATGGTTGGAACTAAGAGTATGCGAGTTACTTACTTGTGTGATTGATACTCAGTGTAAGAAGAGTAAGTGCGTTGTTACCCCGTATGGTTGGTACGATGATTAAGTGTGTTATTTACCCACATAGTTGTTACCCGTATGCTTGGTACTAAGAGTAACTGTGTTACATGTCAATGGGAGTTGATGTTGGCTCTGTCCTCGCTTGGCCGGAGCCGACTTCTTGGTCGGGTGTGCGGGAGGTGCAGCCGACCAGCTGCAGTGGGCGACGCTGACTTGGGCGAGCAGGTCGACGGACTTGGTCGACCTTCACGGGGGCCACTGCGAAGCCACTGAAGACGAGCGCCGACGGCCGACTTGGACCGGTGGTCGGCGACGGGACTCGTTGACCTAGGATGGCGCCGACTTGGTGGCGCCGACGTGGGGAATCCGACTTGGTGCAGTCGGTGAACAGAATGTTTGGACGACCAGAAGTAGTCAACCCGAGGGGTGGCCGACATGGTGAAGTCGGCTGTTGGTCGTCGACTTGGGTGGTTGACGAGCACGTACAACTTGGCGTTGACTTTTTCCGAACCTGGTGTTTTCCAGGTCGACCAACTAACCAAGGCGATGAGGGTTTGTGGGACACGCGATAGTCTCCCAAGAGGTTTTGGCGAAGGCGACCTCGGGGATGGTATCCCGAGGTCGACATGGCTTATCAGACGCCGCTATCGGCACATGGCCGACTTGGCACCTGCGCTGTCCACGTGACGATGCACGTCGTACCAACCGACTACGAGCACCTGCAAAGTGGGTGCACTGCTGTCACCTGCGGGTGCAACGCTGGACAGCCGCCTTGTTACAGCGTTGGCACGCGTCGACTTGGTGTGTTGGCAAGCTGCCTCTTGCAGCGCTTGAGTGGTGCGGACTTTGCACTGCTGGAACACGGTCAAATTTGCTGTATTGGATGTCGACCTGCTCGCATGCTAGGCAACCTTACTTCTAATGTAGTCAGCCTTGCCAATGTTGTTGTTACCATTGCTCTTAACTTTTGCTAGTGCAACTCTTGCGGTTTTGCGCTGTGAACGCACAAGTGTCAAAGAGCACTAAAGAATGCTACGATCACTCACACAACCGTGCCATCCCTATAGTCTAGCTCCCGTTGTAGAGTTAATACCTGTGTGGTTTGTACTAAGAGTAAGTGCGTTACTTCTCCGTGTGGTTGGTACTAAGAAAAGGTTTACTACGAACCCGCATGGATGGTGCTAAGAATAATTGCGTTACTGATCCGTATGATTGGTACTAAGTAATTGCATTACTTACCCGTGTGGTTTGTACTAATAGTAATTGCAGTACTTGCCCGTATGGTTGGTACTAAAAGTATCTGCGTTACGCACCCGTATGGTTGGCACGAAGAATAAGTGGGTTACTTATACATATGGTTGGTACTACATGTATGTGTGATAATAACAGTAATCGCAGTACTTACTTGTATGAATGGTACTAAGAGTAACTGCATTACTATTCCATATGGTTGGTACTAACAAAAATTGCATTAATTTACCCGTATGGTTGGTACTAGGAATAAGTGCGTTACTTGCGGAGATAAACTCTACAACTGGAGCTAGACTATGAGGAAGGGCACGGTTGTCTGGGTGATCATAGCGTTCGTTGCGTTCTCTGGCACTTGCGTATTCACGGCACAACGACAAGAATTTCACTAGAGAAAGTTCAGAACAATTATAGCAACAACATTGGCAAAGTTGACTAGATCAGGAAGCAAGTATGCATAACTGTCAGAATGTTATTATTGTCTAGCCTGCAGTGGGGTACTCTATAGCGAGTACAACCCCTTAGGGTTTCCTATATGTATCCTCTTGCTTGCTAGTGAACCCCCTCCCTTTTGCTTAATTCTCTCTTGCCTAGCTAGGGTTTACCTAGCTATGGCTCCTACTTGTGCCTACTATTTTGACATGGTTTCAGTGCATTTATGCTCCTGGCTTGTGGGCCCGCCTACTGCTTCCGCTGCTACTGTTCTGCTGGTCGCGCGCCCTGGGCGCGCGACACTTTTTCATCCCGCCGCGCGCTCGGGGCGCACGCGGCGGTTTCGACGCCCGTCGTGGCGCCCTCTCCCGTCGCCCGTCGCAGTGCTCCGGGGGGCCCCCGCGGCGCCCTCTCCCGTCCCCCGTCGTGGCGTCACGGGGCCGCGCGTCCCCCCCATCACGTCGCCCATTGAGGCGCCACGGGGGCCGCGCGTCTCCCCCCCCCCCCCCCCCCCCCCCTTCCCGTCGTCTCGTCGCGGCGTCACGGGGGCCGCGCGTCCCCCCCATCCCGTCACCCGTCGAGGCGCCCCCGGGGCCGCGCGTCCCCCCCCCGTTTGCGTCGTCACGTCGCGGCGCCCTGGGGAGCCGCGCGCGGCCCCCGCTTCCCCGTCGCGCCGCCCTGGGGAGCCACGCGCGACCCCCCGCTGCCCCGTCGCGGCGCCCTGGGGAGCCGCGCGCGGCCCCTCGCTGCCCCGTGGTGGCGCCCTGGGGGCTGCGCGCCGTCCCCCTCGCCGTCCCCCGCGCTCCTACCCCGTGCCACCCGTTTTAGGGTTTGGGGGTGAGGAGTGTGGGGGTGGCAGTTGTGGGGGTGCCGGTTGTGTGCGCCGTCCCCTACTCCTCCTCCTCCGTCTCCCGCTGCTGCAGCTGCCGCTCAGGGGGGTGGGTGTGTGGGGAGCCGAAGGAGTGGTGCTAGGGGGGTGACGTGGGAGTGGAGCTAGGGGTTCAGCAGGGGGTGTGTGAAAGGGGTGTGGGACAGTTGGGGGAAGTCGATCGGAGGCAGCAGTCGTGTCGCCAGCAGCGCCAGTAGTCCGGAGGCTACAATCTCCGGTAGTCGCCAGTCGCCTGTGGGTCAGTTGCTCCAGTCAGGAGGCTACAATCTCCGCGGAGCCAGTTACTCCTGTAGTCCGGGCCATTGCTTCGGTAGCCACTGAGCCAGCCGCTCCTGTGTGTCTGCAGCTTCCACCGTCGCCTCCCATCTCCTCTCCTCTCACAGTCACTCCTCCTCCTCACTTGCCCTCTGCGACTGCCTCTAGCTTTGCTTGCCCTTGTGAACTTGCTCTATGACTACTTGCTCTGCTGATTATGCCCCACATTGACTATGGGGGTGTGTCAGAATGTTATTATTGTCTAGTCTGCAGTGGGGTACCCTATAGCGAGTACAACCCCTTAGGGTTTCCTATATGTATCCTCCTGCTTGCTAATGAACCCCCTCCCTTTGGCTTAATTCTCTCTTGCCTAGCTAGGGTTTACCTAGCTATGGCTCCTACTTGTGCCTACTATTTTGACAGTAACATGAATTTGTCAAACTATAATTGTTATAGTCTGTGTATGCTAGTCTAGGTGGTGTACATTTGTATTTAGGGTTTGCTAGGTTTTGCTAGGGTTTGCTATATCAATTCATGTATGCCATTGTTAGGTCAATTCACTATTCCGTTACAATATTGACATTGTATCAGAGCACTTCGGTTCCTATGGGCCCACCGCCCCGCACTCACCCATTTCTACCGTGTTACCCGTAGTGCCCTTTCACCCCTTAGCGCCAGCTGCCCCCCTGTCAAAACGCGCGCTAGAGAGAGACCCATCCGTGTGGTTAGTACTAGAAGTATGTCTGTTAATAACCTGTGGTACAAAGTGCGATACTCCCGATTGTGGTTGGTACTAAGAGTAGGTTAATTAATAACCAGTATGGATGGTAAAAAGAATATGTGCGTTACTTATCCGTATGGGTGGTATTAAAAGTAAGTATCTTACTTACCCATATGGCTGGTACTAAGAGTACTTATGTTACATACCCGTATGCTTGGTACAGTGAGTAAGGGCGTTACATACACGTGGGGTTTGTACTAAGAGTAATTGAAGTACTTAATCATATGGTTGGCAGAAAGAATAAGTGCGTTACTTACCCGTATGGTTGGTACTAAGAGTGATTGCAGTACGTACTCGTATGGATGATACTAAGAGTAAGTGCGTTACTCACCCGTATGGTGGTTACTAAGAGTGATCGCAATACTTGATCGTATGGATGATACTAAGCGTAAGTGCATTACTTATCCGTGTGGTTGAAACTAAGAGTAAATATATTACTACGGATGGTCCTAAAGTTAAGTGCGCTGCTTATCTGTATGGTTGGTACTAAGAGTAAGTGTCGAAGATACCCGTATGGTTGGTACTAAAAGTAAATGCGTTACTTACGTGTATGGTTGGTATAGTGATTAAATGCGTTACTTATCCGTATGGTTGGTACTAAAACTAATTGCGTTACGTAGTTGTGCAGTACATTCTCGTATGGGTGGCACGAAGATTCAATGCGATAATACCCGTATGGTTGCTAGAGTAATTGCAGTACCTACTCGTATGGATGTTTCTTTGGATAAGTGCATTACAGACCCGTATGTTTGGTTCTAAGATTTAATGAGTTACTCACTCGTATTTTTGGTACTAAGATGAAATGCAGTACTTACTCGTAAGGATGGTACTCAGAGTGGGTGCATTACTTACCCATGTGGTTGGTACTAGGAGTAAGTGCGTTACTTAGCGATATGGGTAGTACTAAGAGTAGGAGCGTTGCTTACCCGTATGGTTGGTACAAAGATTGAGTGTGATACTTACCCATATGGTTGGTACGAAGAGTAATTGTAGTACCTAGTCGTAAGGATGCTACTAAGAGTTAGTGCGTTACTTACCCGTATGGTTGGTACTACGAGCATGTTCGTTACTTACCCGTATTTGGTACAAAAATAAGGGCGTGTCACCTCCAGGTTCGAACACGCCTCTCTTTCGAACAGGCGAAATGTTACATGCTTCGCCAGGATTCGTAGGCCCCTAAAGACGTCGCTAACCAGAACTTTCGCCAATTCGAACAGCGCTGTCATATTGGGCCTGCTGCCAAATGTGTTGCACGTTCGAACAGCGCTGTTCGAACACAGAATGATAAGAGCCCTCCTCTCAGCACGGACGACACCTCTGATTGGACAGCACCCCGCATAGTCGCTAGCAAAATCACTTCTCACCTGAAACCGTCGCAGTGCATTGGAAAGGGCAGTGTAGCTGGGAAACAAAATCGTGAGCAGCAGTAGAGAAGTACGAGGAGACATTGTGATTGGATGGGCGAAAATGGGTCAAACTAGAATGGAAGACGACTGAAAGTTTTTATTGCGACACTTACGACGTCGCCCTATTATAGGCGACGTCGCATGTTCAAACAGGCTGCGTGTTCGAAAAGAGAGGGTGTCACCTCTGGTGACAAGCTGTCACATTCAACAAGGTGTTCAAATTTGTGTTCGGACACTGTTCGTACAGTGAATTCGTTATGCATGTTCGGATTTGGGCCTTCCAGCCCCGAGGTGACACGCCCTAAGTGTGTTGTCCCCTATGGTTAGGACTGAGGGTAAGTGAGATACTTGCCCGTGTGGTAGGCACTAAGTGTATAGATGGAACCAAGAAAAAATGTATGCTTGGAAGCAGGAGTAAGTGTAGTACTTATTTCTGTGGTTGGTACTAGGAGTAAGTGTGTTACTTACGTGCATGGTTGGCACTAAGAGAATAAGTGCGTTAACCAGAATGGTTGGTGCTAAGAGTAAGTGCGTTACGCATCCGTGTGTTATACAACCAGAATGTTACACAACGTGATCGACTGCCATGCAACCGAACACCCTCAGCATGTGCACTGGCGGCTTCCTCCCAAGCCACCTCTCCAACGGCACCCACGAGTCATCCCCAACCTTAGTGAGCACCCTGTTCTTGGCCACGGTAGCGTGCCGGACAGCATGGGGCCACATCAAGTTGCCCAGCCCAGATTCTATGAGCAGCGTCCAAGCTGTCTCCAGAATTGTCCGGTTCGCCCGTTCTGCTACACCGTTAGACTGTGGGGTGTAAGCCGTGGTCAGCTCCCTCTGGATGCCCTGCTTCTTGAGCCAGGCCGTCATCTCAGCTCCAAGGAACTCACCACCCCGATCCGTCCTAATCCGCTTCACCACACACTCCGCTTGCTTTTCCACGAATGGCAGCCAATCTTCCCTTATCCTAGAGGCGGCGTGGTCCTTCTGCTTCAGCAGATATGCCCACATAAGCCTGCTCCAATCATCCACTATAGTCAGAAAGTACCGCTCCCCCTTGTGCCCCTGAACCGGCAGCAGCCCCACCAAGTCCATGTGGACCAACTCTAAAAGCTTCTTGCTCCTGCCAGTCACACTATGGAAGGGGAAACGGGTGAATTTGGATAGCAAGCATATTTCAGAGTTATCAGGTGGTTGGCCATTCACCTTCAAAACCTTGACGACCCCATCCTTCTCCAGCTGCTTCAGCAAAGGCATTGCTACATGCCCCAAGCGTCGGTGTGCCGTTGCCCAATCCGTCTCCCCAGATCTGGCCGACACTTTCACACCAACCCCTCCAACGGCGTTGCACTCCCCCTGGGATGCAGACCCCTCTCCAGCCTGCCCCTCACCGTGCCACTCCAATGCCGACAGCTGCCACATGGATCTGTACACGTCCTTGCTTTCGTGCAGTTCCCAAAGCACCCGATTGCCCAGCTGCTCCTTGTAAGTGCGTGCCCCATCCGTGCTAGTGCTCACCCTAGCCATGCCAAGCTTACGGAGGGAGATGAGGTTGGCCTTGATATCAGGAATGAGAAGAACGTCGTGCAGCACCGCCGGCTTGCCATCCGCTCCCTTAAACGCAGCTCGTCCCGCACCAGCCACCTTCAGCGCGTGTCCAGAGGCAGAGCACACCTCATTGATCGATGCAGCGCGTACGTCGTCCAGCAGGTCCTTGCGCGGCGTCATCGTCGAAGCAGCGCCCGTGTCCAACACCCAATAGTTCAGGGGGTGCAGCTCTGCTCCAACCTTGGTAGAGGCGTCTCCTTGCTCCCCCTGCTCTCCAATATGGAAGAACTGGCCCGCGGTGCGCTCCTTCCTCTTCTCCGCACCGTCGTTGCTCTTCGGGTTGTTGTCGGACGTATCGGCGACCATGCTCGCGCCGTTTTTCTGGTTCCTCCGCGCGCCGCCATCCTGGTGACGATTCTGGGGGGTCCATCCATCGGGTTTCTTATAGCACAAAAACCAGGGGTGCCCCTCCTCTTACAATACCAGCAACTCCCTTTCATTTTGCCACCAGCACCCGACTTGCCCCCACGTCCAGATTTCGCACCGCGACCCCAACCGGTACCTCCTAGTTGGTTGTTGGAGTCGTCGTCCTTCTTTGCACCGCGTCCAGCACCACCGAAGCCACGTCATCTTCCATGTCGGCTCCCTTGCATCCCATAGCCGCTGCTGCCGTCGTCTCCACCCCTTAGTTAGCGGCGACGGAGTGTCCACGAGCTCTGGTTCTGCGGCAGGCTCAATCCGCTCGTGAATTGAAGCCACGATTCCGGCAGCAGCGAGAGCATCTTCAAGCACTTGGTCTGCTTCGGTTAGGTGATTCCCGCGGTCGCCAACTTCGCGTAGAGGTCGCGCATCTTGTCCAGGACAGGTTGCACCGGCTCTCCCTCGCTCAGGCGCAACGCGGATAGCTCCCTCTCCAGCATCAACGTTGCAACAACGGAGGTCGGGGCGTGCAGCTCCTTCAACACGGTCCACGCCTTCGGACCGCACTCAACCTCCGGCAGCAGGTGCATGACGTGGTGACGCTGGTTCAGCTCCAAACTCTGCGACAATAGTAGCCAGCCGAGAAGCGCTCGTCCCAATCTTCCTGCAGCGTGGGGTCACTCGGTCTAGGCTCCTCCCCAATCATTAGTTTCAGCAATACAATCTGACGGAAATACAATTGCATTTTCCAGGCCCAATCATCATAGCCCTCACCATTGAACTTCTCGGCGGTGAAGTTCTTCACCACCTCCTTGACCAGCGAGCCCTGGTTTGTTCGCGCTCCCCTTGGCGCTCAAACACCAGAATCTTGGATGCCGCTACGATCTTGGGCTTAAGATTCACCAGCTCCCGTCAAGGTGTTGCCCGCCATAGCTACCTATAACAAGGATCACTATAACGCAGCTCTGATACCAGCTTGTTGGTGTAAGGGTCTAATAAACTCAAGCTCTTAAGACTTAATCAAACTTAAAACCTCTCCTCGGGGTCACCTCCAAGGGTCCTTGGGTGCCTGGTACAAGACCAGCCCCTATCCTCGGGTCCGAGTTTGTAGAGAGAGGGGTCAAGAATGACTTAGCCAAAATATCGATAGTACCTTGAACGTCGCGCAGCGTCTCGTGCAGACCGTCGATCGGATTAAGGTGAGAATTTCCTATATCGAAGCTCGCTCCAAGAGCTTTAGAATGAGCCAAGTTGCTCCGCGAAAAGTTCTGCCATTACGGAGTGTTAGCGTACTAGCGTTGACTCGGAATTTGATTCAAGCAAATTCCTCTCTAGCGTACTAGAGAGAGGGGTCAGGAATGACTTCGCCAAATTAGCAAGAGTACCTTGAACGTCGCGCAGCATATCGTGCAGACAGTCGATCGGATTAAGCTGATAATTTCCTATATCGAAGCTCTCTTCAAGAGCTTTAAAATACGCCAAGTTGCCTCGCGAGAAATTCTGCCATTACGGAGGTATGGTTCGGACAGCGTTGACTTAGCGTTGGAGTGCTAGCGTACTAGTGTTGACTCGGGTAACATTCCGCTGTAGAATCGCATAGAAACGAAATTTCGGCAAGAAAGGAATTCGCTTGAATCAATTGACTATACCTATCTACAAACAAACCTCTGGTTCTGTTTTTCCAACCTGGGAAAACAACAACCAGGTTCAGGTCCTAAAAACAGAACCTGTTTTGTCTTTGCCCAACCAGCCAAATGCTGGTTCCGCTGATTTCCCCTGGCCCTGTAGCATGCAGATACAGACAAACAACATCCAACCTTCACCTAAACTGTACCTCTATAGTGCCTGCCCTGCTACACTATAGTCAACCAATGCTTTCGAGTTGGATAGAACTGAATCTGCGCAATCAAGTAAGTTGAACCGCAAAGCTTCCATCTTGGGCTCCTTTGCGAGCTCGTCCTTTCTGCTTGTACTATTCATGTCAAACATTATAGATGTTATTGCTGTGTAGGCTACAGTGGGTTAGCCTTTAGGGGGTACAATACTCTAAGGTATGATACCTGTACCACCCATGTTTCTAGTCAAATCACATCTTGTTTCTGACATGGTATTAAGAGCTTAGGTTCTAGACATAGGACCACTTACCTAAGGGCCCACCGTTCCGCTAGAGGTGCCCTCGTGCGCCCTTTTTTTTTAGCGCCCTCGTGCGCCCCTCTCCTATTGCGCTTTCGTGCGCCTCTCTCTCTCTCACGCTACCCGTGCGCAGCTCGCTAGCCGCCCGCGCGCGGCCCCTTTTTTCTAGCACGAGCAGCCCGCTAGCAGCCCGCGCGCGGCCCAAATCGCGCGCGCAATGACCGTAGGCCGCCCACGCGACTAGAGCCGCCCACGAGCAGCCCGCTAGCCGCCCGTCGACCGGCCCGGCTGGCCTTCCAGCGCGACGCAGCCCCACCCGTAGGCCGCCGCCCCTGCTTTCGTAGGCCGCCGCCCGCGCGCGACTGCAGCCCACGCCCGACCGCTCGCCCCTAGGACGGCGCTCGACCCACCGCCGCCCGCCCGCAGGTCGCAGCCCGCGCGCAGTGGCGACCGCTCGTCGGCTGCTGCAGCTCGCGCTTAGCTGCAGCTCGCGCTTAGCTGCAGCACGAACCCCGCCGCAGCCTGCACGCAGCTGCACCCTAGGCACCGCCGCGCACCGTGCATAGGCCCGCCGTCGCGCCGCCCTACCTGCCCGAGCCGCGCCGCCCGAGTCGCGCCGCCCGAGCCGCGCTGCCCTGACCGAGCCGCGCCGCCCCACCTGCAGCACCTGCTGTTCCTGTTCCTGCTGCTACTGCTACTGCTCTTCCTGCTGCTGCTACTGCTACTACTGCTACTGCTACTGCTACTGCTGCTACTGATACTGCTACTGCTGCTACTGCTACTGCCACTATGGCCAGTCCTACTGTTCTCACTTTTGACGCTGAGGGCCGACCGATTAAGTTTGATGTCTGGCTTGATGACCTGCACCTATTCCTCCAGATCACTGCCAAGGACGACGTTTCCCTGTATGACCACATGTCCGGCGCTGCTCCCGCACCTGCTGCCACGGCTGACAGTACTGCTCGCTCACAGTGGCAGACTCGTGACGCCCATGATCGCCTAGCCGTTTGCAGCCACCTGCCGTTAGATGAGCGCGAGCACTTCGGCCAGCATAAGACCGCTAAGGAGCTGTACGATGCGGTAGTTGCGCGCTACTCCTCCCCTGCCACTGCTGCGATAGGCCGTCTCTCACTGCCCTACCTCTTCTCCGATCTGTCTGCCTTTGCCACTGTAGCTGACCTCATCACTCACCTCCGTACCAGTGACCTCCGCTACCGTGCCGCGCTCCCCCCCGATTTCCTTGCCAAGAACCCTCCCCCGATGTACCTCACACTGTACCACCTAGTCACCCGCCTCCCTGACTCCCTTCGCACTGTCAGGGACCACTTTCTCGCCCTCTCCCCCACTGACCTCACTGTCGACCTGCTCGAGAAGGAACTCCTAGCAGCTAAGAAGAGCATTGTAGCTGTAGGTGCCTCTCGTGGCGACCCCCGCTCTCCCTTCTTTGAGGGGTGCTCCCCCTCCCCCCTCCTCCCCTCCATTGCATCTGCTGCTGCTGTCGACTACCTCGGTACTGAGGGGGTCGGGGCTGCGTCTGCTCCTAGTGGGAGGCGCAAGGGCGGCAGGGGCAAGGGGGGCAGGGGTGGCGGAGGTGGCGGTGGGGGCGGCGCCGGTGGAGGGGGTGGGGGGGGCGGGGGTGGTGGCGGAGGTGGGAGTGGCACTGGTGGTGGGGGGGTCAGTGGCGGGGCAGGAGGTGGTGGCGGCGGCGGTGGTGGGGGTGGTGGGGGTGGTGGTGGCAGTGGTGGCGGCGGTGGAGCTGGTGGCGGTGGAGCGGTGCAGCGTGGGGGGTTTGGCGGTGGCCAGAGGCAGCAGCAGCAGCGTCTCGGCGAGACTCCCTCGCCCCAGCAGCTCCGTGAGTGGTACTCTCAGCGTGGGGGGTCTGGGGGTGGAGGTACCTGCCCGTACGTCACCCGCACAGGTGACCGCACTGGCCAGACCTGTGGGAGGTTCCACACGGCGCAGCGCTGCTTCTTTCGTCTCGACGACGCCTGGCATGAGCAGTTTCCTGACGCCACTGAAATGCCCCGCTGGGCTGATCTGCTTAGGAAGAACATTGATATCTTTGCTCTTGACTTTGATGCTATCCTTGGTGCCATCTATGCATTGACTATTAGTGTTGAGGGTGACTGTTACCTGAGTGTACCGCCCGACCCGGGCATTGGGACCAGTGAGACAGCTGCCCTAGGTGCTAGTGCGTCTGCTGCCCTAGGTCCTGGTGAGGCTGCTGCCCTTGGTGCTAGTGAGTCTGCTCCCCCAGGTGCTCGTGCGTCTGCGCTTGCTGGTCCTGCGTCTGCTGAGGCACTCCACACTTTCACACTGGACTCGGATGCTTCCCGCTGTTTCTTCCATGACCGCACTGCCCTTGAGCAGCTATCTCGGCCAGTTGCTGTCTCCCTCGCTGACCCCTCTGGGGGCCCAGTCCTTGCGACCTCCTCCACTGTCCTCCCTTGTCCTGCGGTCCCGTCCGGCACTCTGTCAGGTCTTTACCTCCCCTCGTTCTCTACGAACTTGGTGGCAGGTTCTGCTCTACAGGACGGGGGTGTTCACCAGTTCACCCCTGCCTATGAGCGTGTGACCCACTGTACGTGTGCTCGGACGGGTCGCCACCTGGCTACCTTCACTAGGCAGCCGGGGTCGGACTTGTACACACTGACGACTGAGTCCCCTCAGGTAGCTGCGTCTGCGTCTGCGTCAGGTCAGCTGTCGGCCCCCTGCTCGTGTCGCTCCCTGTCACACCAGACTGTCCTCTGGCACCACCGCCTTGGTCACCCGTCAGTGCAGCGTCTTCGCGGCATCCACTCCCGGTACCTTGTCCTTGGTCTTCCCAGGGTTCTCCCTCCCCTCCCACCCTCGCCTGCTCCTCCCTGTCTTCCCTGTGTCGAGGGGCGGCAGCGCGCCGCTCCTCACTCCTCCTCGTTCCCTCCCACAGAGGCTCCCCTGCAGACCCTCCACCTGGACGTGTGGGGCCCAGCCCGCGTCCGTGGACAGGGCCACGAGCGGTACTTCTTGCTGGTTGTCGACGACTACACGCGCTACACCACGGTCTTCCCCTTGCGCACCAAGGGTGAGGTCCCTGATGTTTTGATCCCTTGGATCCGCGCTGCTCGTCTCCAGCTCTACGAGCGGTTCCAGTCGGACTTTCCCGTCCTGCGTCTGCACTCTGACCGAGGTGGTGAGTTTTCCTCCGACCTCTTGTCGGCCTACTGTGCGGAGCACGGCATCACCCAGTCGTTCACGCTTCCGGCCTCTCCACAGCAGAATGGGGTTGCTGAGCGCCGCATTGGCTTAGTCATAGAGATCGCTCGTACCTCCTTGATCCATGCGGCTGCCCCCCATTTCCTGTGGCCGTTTGCAGTCTGGTACGCTGCGCATCAGCTCAACCTCTGGCCCCGTGTCTCTGCTCCAGAGACCTCGCCCACACTGCTGTGGACGGGGCAGGTTGGCGATGCGTCGCGTTTCCGGGTCTGGGGTGCTCGTGCCTTTGTCCGCGATACCACTGCGGACAAGCTCTCCGCCCGCGCTGTGCCCTGTGTCTTCCTTGGCTTTGTCCCCGACGCGCCTGGTTGGCAGTTTTACCACCCCACCTCGCGCCGTGTCTTCCCCTCTCAGGACGTCACTTTTGACGAGTCGGTACCCTTTTACCGTCTGTTCCCCTACCGCACTGCTCCGCTCCCTCCCCCGCCTCTCTTCCTCACCCCATGTGCCCCTTCGGTAGACCCCCTCCCTCCCCAGGGTCCTGCTCCCTCAGGTGTTTCCCAGGTAGACGCAGTCGAGCCTGTCGAGGTAGCTGTTGACTCTGGTCTTGAGCGGGGTACTGAGCCTGGGGGTGCTGAGACTGGGGGTGCTGAGACTGCGGGTGCTGAGCCTGGAGGTGCTGAGACTGCGGGTGCTGAGCCTTGGGGTACTGAGACTGGGGGTGCTGAGCCTGGGGGTGCTGAGACTGAGGGTGCTGAGCCGGGGGTGCTGAGCCTGGGGGTGCTGAGACTTGGGGTGCTGAGCCTGGTGGCGCTCCCTCTTCACAGCTGCTGCGTGAGTGGTACTCTCAGCGCTACAGCCTCCGGCGTGGGGCTACTGGAGCTGGGGGTTCTACTGGAGTTGGGGCTGGTGGTGCTGTGGATACTGTGTCGCGGCCGGAGCCTCCCTCCCCTCAGCGGCTACGTGAGTGGTACGCTCGCCGCTGCAGCCTCCGGAGTGGAGCTCCTAGTTTTGAGGTGCCGCTTGCTGGAGGCCCTGCTGCTGCTGGAGGTCCTGGAGCTGCTGGAGGTGCTGCTGGTGCTACGGATGTACTGGAGCTGCTGGAGGTGCTGCTGGTGCTGGTCCTGCTGGAGGTGCTGCTGGTGCTGCTGGAGGTACTGGAGCTGCTGGAGGTGGTGCTGGTGCTAGTCCTGCTGGCGGTGCTGCTGGAGCTGCTGGAGGTGCTGCGGGTACTAGTCCTGCTGGTGGTGCTACTGGTACTGGGGCTGGTGGTGCTGCAGGGGCTGGAGCTGGAGGTGCTAACACTCGTCCTCCTGCAGGTGCTGGAGCCGACAGTGCAGGTGGAGCTGGTGCTACTGGGGGTCCTGGAGTTGGCACTACTGGAGCTGTTGGTGGTGCTACAGGAGGTGGAGCTGCTGCTGGGGGTTCTGGTGCTGTCTCTGCTGGTTCTGGGGGCGTTTCACGGCCGCGGCCGTACTTCGTTCCGCTCCTTCAGCAGGTTCTTGGTCAGCCGCCTCCTCCTTGTCCTGCTCCCTCCTTAGAGTGTCCTCCGCCTGTCCAGTCGCAGTCACAGTTCCAGCCTGCCTCTCGGCTGCCTGGTCCTTCTCCTTACGCTGGGCCGACTAGAGGTCTTACGGAGCGTCGTGAGCCTGAGTCTCGTCCTGCGTCGCCTGAGTCTTGTCCAGAGTCGCCTGTCCGTGCTGTCCGCACTAGTCGCCGTGTTCCGCGTGAGTGTCCTCCTCCTGTCCCTGGCACTCACTATATGACTCTGCGTCCTTCCACTGCTCCCCAGCGTGTCCCTCTGCCGACTCCTCCTGCGTCTTCTCTCCCTGTCGTTGCTGACCCGGAGTCTGACTCTCTTCGTGCTGCTAGTCCTACTGTCACGCGTCTGCTCGCCACAGTTGTCACTGACCCTTCCTTTGAGTCCGCTGCTGCGTCTGCCTTAGTTGCTGAGCTTGTCGACTTTGCTGCTCACTGTCGTCTAGACTACGCTGCGAGTCTTGTTGCTGAGTCTGAGTCTGTCTGTCCTCCGTCCGTCGGGGGTGAGTGTGCTCTTGGCACGGACGTCCTTGAGGACAGGCAGGATGACTTTGAGTGCTTTGCCGCTGATGTACCTCATCTCGTGTCCATGCTGATTGCACCTGAGGGAGACCCGGATGCTCCAGACATCCCGACCCCGCGCTCTTACGCTGAGGCGATCGCGGGTGAGTACTCCTCTCAGTGGCAGACAGCCATGGATGCAGAGATGGCATCCTGGAAATCCACTGGCACCTACGTCGACGAGGTTCCCCCTCCTGGGGCGAACATCGTCAGTGGCATGTGGATTTTCAGGGTGAAGCGGCTTCTCCCCCTGTCTTCAAGGCTCGTTACGTTGCTCGAGGCTTCAGTCAGCGAGAGGGAGTAGACTTCTTTCAGACCTTCTCCCCACCCCAAAGATGACCACTCTTCGGGTGCTGCTGCACGTTGCCGCTCAGCGTGACTACGAGCTTCACTCTCTTGACTTCAGCACAGCTTTCTTGCAGGGCAGCCTGCACGAGGAGATCTGGCTGCGCCGCCCTCCTGGCTTCACTGGGTCGTTTCCTCCTGGTACCCAGTGGAGCCTCCGGCGGCCGGTCTCCGGTCTCCGCCAAGCGCCACGTGGATGGCACGACACACTGAGGACTACACTTGCAGCTCTTGGGTTCGCGCCTTCTACTGCTGACCCGTCGCTGTTTCTGCGCACCGACACTTCGCTGCCGCCGTTCTACATCCTCGTATACGTCGACGACTTGGTCTTTGCCACTGCTGACACTGAGGCTATCGCCCACGTGAAGTCGGAGCTGCAGAAGAGACACACGTGCACAGACCTGGGTGAGCTGACAAGCTATCTTGGCTTGCGGATCACCCGGGACAGAGCACGCCGCACCATTACACTGACTCAGTCACACATGGTGCAGCAGGTCCTTCAGCGCTTCGGCTTCACCTGGTCCTCAGCACAGGCCACTCCTCTGGCTACAGGTCACTCGCTCTCAGCTCCACCTTCGGACGAGTCCGTATAGCCGAGTGGTCCTTACCCAGAGCTAGTTGGCTGCCTCATGTACCTGATGACTTGCACTCCATCTGACCTCGCGTACCCTCTTGGTCTCCTGGCTCGCTACGTGGCTCCTGGTCGGCACCGACCTGAGCACATGGCTGCTGCTAAGAGGGTACTGCGCTACTTGTGCAGTACATCAGGCATGGGGCTAGTGCTTGGAGGGAGGAGCTCAGTTGTTCTCACTGGGCACTCAGACGCTTCTTGGGTTGACGACCAGGCTACTCAGCGGTCGTCACAGGGTTACACCTTCAGCCTTGGCTCTGGTTCAGTTTCTTGGCGTTCTACTCGCTCGTCTTCAGTTCTCAGCTCCAGTTGTGAGGCTGAGATCTACGCCACAGCCATGGCTGCACAGGAGTTGCGCTGGCTCACCTACCTGCTGACCGACTTGGGAGAGCGGCCTCGTTCTCCTCCAGTGCTGTACGTCGACAACAAGGCTGCCATTGCCTTGTGTGAGGAGCACAGACTGGAGCACAGAACGAAGCACATCGCTCTGCGTTACTTCCTGGCTCGAGAGTTGCAGCAGCGTGGTCAACTTCGTCTGCGTTACGTGGCCACTCAGGCCAACGCTGCTGATATATTCACCAAGGCACTTCAGTCTGGTGATCATCAGCGTTTCTGCACTTTGCTAGGGCTTGTGCCCACCTTGCCTCACTTGCTGTAGGCTTTGCCTGTACTGTGATCTCTATATATACATAGACCTGCATGCTTGCTTTGCTAGATCAAGATCACTGTGTTGATTGTGCTGCATATATGCCTCTGCATGTGAACTGGCCTTGTGGCCCTCTGCTTGTGCTCAGAGTGTGTGGTGACGTTGTGATCCACCCTGAGCTTGCCTTGTCTTTCTTGACTAGTCTTGTGACCCCTTGCTCTCCCCCACTTAGCCTATGGGGGTGTGTCAAACATTATATATGTTATTGCTGTGTAGGCTACAGTGGGTTAGCCTTTAGGGGGTACAATACTCCAGGGTTTGATACTTGTACCACCCATGTTTCTAGTCAAATCACTTCTTGTTTCTGACAGTTCATAGCGCGTACAATGTTGTGCCGAAGCGCACATTGCGCGAGTACCTGCAAATGCATCAAGCGAAAATTGCGAAAGAAAACAAACACACGAACATTCCATCCATACCCAAATGCATTCGCACACGCATACTCGTACAAACAGACGGCAGGATGCCGCGCAATGTGAATTTGCACCCAACAACTCGGGCCCAAGGACAGGGGCTGGTCTTGTACCAGGCACCCAAGGACCCTTGGAGGTGACCCCGAGGATAGGTTTTAAGTTTGATTATGTCGTAATAGCCTGAGTTTATTAGGCTCTTACACCAACAACTTCGATGACCTTCACCGTGAGCCTTTTGGTCCCTACGCTATTACACCGCAATGGCTCTTGCGTCTTCGCCAGCGCACTGCTGCACCAGTTGAGTCTCACCTACCTGGTCTAGGACCTTTCCGACCTTTCCTGGTAGTCTGGGTGCCTCTGAGGGTCTTTGTGTGGGAGCTGCAGCTACCACTAGTCTAGCACCAGCCTTTGTCGCGGGCTCGAGTGCGACCTCACAGATTGCACAGCTTTCCTTCACCCTAGACTCTGAAGCATCCAGCTGTTTCTTTCGGGACTGTACTAACCTCACGCCACTGCGCACTCCAATCACTGTCCCCTTGGCTGACCCCTCCATGGGACCTGTAGTTGCCCACAGCACCACCACTCTCCCGTGTCCGGCGGTTCCCTCTAGGTTTTTCACAGGTTACTACACCCCCTCGTTCTCCAGGAACCTGGTGGGTGTCAGTCACCTCCACGACCTAGGTGTGGTGACTACTTTCCCACTGGACGAGTCTGTTGCCTCCTGCAAAGTCGGTGCCACTGGGGCGCCTCTGGCCACTTTCCACAGGGGAAGGGGCTCTGGTCCGTACTCACTACATACTGGGACCCACCATACAGGGTCAGGTCAGGTCAGGTCAGGTAGATGCTGTGTCGTGCGGCTGTCGGTTCTCTGGCACCACCGTCTTGGTTACCCGTCGTTCCCACATCTCATTAGGATGGTACGTCACCGTATGGTCTCAGGTCTCAGGCAGCCTCGCCCCGCGTCACCCCCTGGCTTCCCGTCCTTCCCGCAGTTCCCACCACATTCTTTTCTGCGGCCAGTTGCTGCGGAGCCAAGAGGTGTTCCTGCGGGAGGTTCTAGAGGCAGCGGGGGTGTCAGTAGTGGAGCTGGAGGCACTAGCACTGTGGCGCCTAAACCGCGCACTGGATGTTTCTTGACCCGTGACCAGCGTCTCCTCTGGTTGGAGAGGGAGGAGGGTGAGCGGTTTGCGAGGGCACGGCAGCAGCAGGAGCAACCTCAGTCGCAGCGTCAGAAGGGTAGAGGAGGAGCCACAGCTACAGCACCAGAGAGAAGAGGAGTCACGAGTGCAGCAGCAGGTGCAGTTGCAGTCGCAGCAGGAGAGAGTAGAGGAGTAGTCATGGACACAGCAGAAGAGGGTAGAGGAGAAGCTCCGCCCGCAGCAGCAGGTGTAGTTGCAGACACAGCAGGAGAAAGAGAGAGGGAGTCAAGACCGCAGCAAGATGTTGGTGTAAGGGCCTAATAAACTCAGGCAATTATGACTTAATCAAACTTAAAACCTCTCGTCAGGGTTACCTCCAAGGGTCCTTGGGTGCCTGGTACAAGTCCAGCCGTTATCCTCGGGTCCGAGCTCGTAGAGAGAGGAGTCAGGAATGACCTAGCGAAAATTAGCAAGAGTACCTCGAACGTCGCGCAGCGTATCGTGCAGACCGTCGATCGGATTGAGCTGAGCATTCGCTATTTTAAAGCTCTCTCGAAAAGCTTTAGAATAAGCCAGGTTGCCTCGCAAAAAGATATGTCATTGCAGAGTTATAGCTCGGACAGAGTTTGTCTAGCGTCGTAGTGCTAGCGTACTAGCGTTGACTCGGTAGCATTCCGCCGTCAAACCGCGTAGAAACGAAATTCCAGCAATGAAAAAATTCGCTTTTATCAATTTGTCTATATCCCGGGTACAAACAGGGAAGGAATAAATAGATAGAGCTAGCAGGAACTTTTGGGAATGAAACTGGGAACAACCAGGGATGATTCCAAATAATCCAAGCAACAAAACCACCCTGGCTTGACAAAACAGCAGGTGGGGGGTTGGTAAACAACCCAAGGTTCTGTTTTTCCAACCTGGGATAATACCAACCAGGTTCATGTTCTGAAATCAAAACCTATTTTGTCATAGTGCAACCAGACAAAAGTTGGTTCCGCTGGTTTCCCTTGGCCCTGTAGCATGCATTACAGACAAACAATATGCAACGATCACCTAATTGTACCGCTATGAGGCCTGCGCTGCTACACTATAGTTTACCAACCAAAACATTACAATTTTGAGTTGGAAAAATTGAATCTGCGCATTCAAATGAACCGAACTACAAAGCTTCCATCTTGGGTTCTTTTGAGAGCTCGTCCTTTCTGGTTTCACTGTTTATAGCGTGTACAATGTTGTGACGAAGCGCATATTGCGCGAGTACTTGCAAATGCATCAAGTGAAAACTTCGAAAGCAATCAAACACACAAACACACTATTCACACGCTAATGCATTCGCACACGCGTACTCGTACAAACAGACGGGATGATGTCGTGCAAAGTGAATTTGCACCCAACACACGAGAGGGTAGCGCAGGAGTCCCGGTCGCAGCAGAATGTGCAGCTGCAGGCCGCAGCAGGAGAGGGCAGAGGAGCCTGAGGAGCAGCAGCAGGGGCAGGTGCCGTCGCAGCAGACGCCTGGGGAGGCGGAGCAGAAGCTACTGCGCGACTTGCTCGACCCTGCACCTGCAAGTTTGGTTCGTGGTCCCTTACCGTCCCCTCCTGTTGCCGAGTCTCTTTCCTCGTCCCCGTGGACTCGTCGTTCTCCCCTCAGTCGTGCTGTATCTGCAGAGCCCCGTCGGTCCCGTTACCGTACGGATGGCCCGTTTCACCTTGTTCTCCGCTCTCTTATTCCACCTCCTCCTGTCCTCCTTCTACAGCCTCCTATGTCGTCCCTCCACTGTGATCACGACCCGTTGTCTGACTACCTCCGTGCCTCCCGTCTTGTCGTCTCCCGTGTTTTGTCTGGGTTGGTCACTCACCCGAGTGGACCCCCGTTGTCTGTCTCGGCTCTTCTTACCATTGTCGCTCGCTTTGCCTCTTCCCACCACCTTGACTACTTTGCTCGCCTAGTGAGTGGCCCTGCTTGTTCTCCGTCCTCTAGGAGTGCTCCTGTCTTTCCCCTGAAGGTCCTCGAGGATAGGCAGTTCGAGCTTGGTTTCCTTGCGGCCACTGTTCCTCATCTCTGCACCATGTTGCTTGGCCCTGAGGGACACCCTGATGCCCTTGCCATCCCGATCCCTTGCACTCACGCTGAGCCGGTCTTGGGACATTAGGCTTCCTACTGGATAGCAGTTGAGGAGGCAGAGATGGCATCTTATAGGTCCACAGGCACCTACGTCGATGCCGCCCCACCACCTGGGGCGAACGTCGTCAATGGCATGTGGCTCTACAAGGTGAAGCTGCCGCCTGGATCACCACTGGTGTTCAAGGCGCAGTATGTGGCGAGAGGCTTCAGTCAGCGTGACGAGGTAGACTTCTTCCAGACCTTCGCTCCCAGCCTGAAGATGACCACTCTTCAATTGTTGCTGCATATCGCAGCTCAGCGCGACCAGAGTTGCACTCATTGGACCCACAGCGTTTCTACAGCGGAGCGTGCACGAGCAGATCTGGCTGTGTCGCCCACCTGGCTTCACTAGCTCTTTCCCTCTTGGGACCCAATGGCAGCTGCGTCGACCTGTCCGGCCTGCGCTCCTTGTAAGTGGCACGAAACAGTTCGCACTACTTTTGTAGTGCTTGACTTCTTTCCGTCCTCTGCTGAACCGTCGCTGTTCGTAAGCCATTTCTCTACTCCGTTCTTTGTTCTGGTTTTCGTTGACGACCTGGTCTTGACCACGCCTGACCGATGCGCACTGGCCTCCATGAAGGAGGAACTGCAGAGAAGACATACTTGCACTGATCTTGGTGAGTCGCAGCGCTACCTTAGCCTGCAGATCACCAGGGACAGGGTAGCTCGTACCATTACACTGACGCAGCCGCATATGATTGAGTAGATCCTCATGCGGTTTCGCTTCCCGTTCTCCGAGGTACAGCTCACCCCTCTCCCCTCTTGCTCCACCTTCAGACGAGTCATTCGAGTCTAGCGGTCCATATCCAGAGCTGGTGAGCTATGGTGAGTTGTCTCATGTGCCTGATGACCTGTACTCGGCCAAACCTAGCTTACCCTCTTAGCGTCCTTGCGCACTTTGTTGTGCACTGGTGCGCTGCTAAGAGGGTGGCGAAGTATATGGTGAGTGCATCAACCATAGTTCTTGGAAGGAAGCAGCCAGCAAGTCGGCTTGCCAACGTTGCCAGTCCACGGCGTGCCAACGCTCCAGCAAGGCGGCTGCATAGCGCTGCACCCGCATGATAGCAACGCTCCTACTTTGCAGGTCCTCGCAGTTGGTTGGCAGGCTGTGCCTCGTCACGTGCACAGCACAGACGCCAAGTCGACCACGTGCCACTGACTGCGCCATTACCAGCCACGTCGATCTCGGGATATCACCTCCGAAGTCGTCTTCGCCAGAACCACCTGGACGACTGTCGCGCACCCACAGAACCCTGTCACCTTGGTTACTTGGTCGACGAGGCAACCAACTGCTGCTCCTTGTGCCCGTCGACCGACCAGGTCGACGACAACCTTCTGCCAACTCCATGAAGTCGGCCACACCCCCAGGTCGACCACTTCTGATCGACCAGCCCTGTTCCTCGCCGACTGCACCAAGCCCGCTTCCCCAGGTCGACGCCGCTGAGTCGGCGCCTCTTCCAGGTCGACGATTCCTTTCATCGACCACAGTTAAACTCGGCCGCCAGCTTCCCGTCGTCGGCGGCTTTACAGTGGCCCCGTGCAGGTCGGCCAAACCCGTCAACCAGCTCGCCCAAGTCGGCGCCGCCCAACTACGAAATCGGCTCTTCCTAAGCAAGGACGGGGCCAACACCCAACTCAGGTTGACACTCCCCTGCCGCGTTCATGCCTGGGCTCCCACCCACACGGCAGAACTACACGGAGAAGACTCGTTGTCGCCGGCGTACACACAACACACAGCACGGCGTCACCGCACCATCCTTGCAGTAGGGCACGGCACCTACTGCTGCACGTCGTCGTCATCGTCGCCTACGTCGGCCAGGCACACTTGGCCGATTGCAACAGAGCACTGTTTGAAAGCCGGAAAGTGCAGCGCCTTGACGGAAGTCGGTTGGCTGATCGGTGGTCGGGACGTACCTCAGCACAAACTTTCTGCGCTTCACCATGTGCTGCAGCCAAGTGTATCGCCGCTCCATGTGCTTGAGATTGTCCTGCAGCCCCAAGCCCTCGGCGACTGTGATGTCCGACTTGTTGTCCACCCGAAGGACGGCTGGGGTCCCAGCATGAACAACTGGAACTCTACAAAGAGGAAATATTAGGAGAGCGTCGCGCACTTGATGCGCTGGCTCGACCAGGAGACCACAGCCCCTTCGAAGATGAACACGTAGCCGCCCGAGCTCGTCCAGATCTGCTAGTCGTTGGCGTTCACGTAGCCAACCAAATTCAGTGACTCTGCGCTACCGTCTAACTCTAGGGCGGTGTAACGAGTGTCGGCGAGGTAGGCAAGGCAGCAGTCGACATCGCGCCAGTGCTAGTCGCTCCTCACTGTGTTGCTGCTTCTCAGATTACTGTAGGCAATGGCGATGTCCGGCCTCGTCGTCGGCGCCGCGAATTGCAGCGAGCCTATCTTCTGCCAGTGCTCCTCCTCGTGCTCCTGAGCCTCCTCGTCATTCAACGTCAGGTCAGCGTAGGCGTCGACGGAGACCGGCGTCTTCGGGATCCGCCAGGTCTGCTCCTCGTCGATGAAACGCCTGAGTAGCACTGCTGGTGCAGCCACAGCTTCCTCGCCGGCCTATCGCGCACGATCTCCAGCCCGAGGTACTTTACCACCGGCGAGATCTTGCGCAGCTCGAAGGCAGCCTCCAGCAACTCCTTCAGGTCCTTCTGCATCGCGGTGCTGCTGCTGGCGGCGATCGGGTCGTCAACGTAGACCAGCACCCAGCAGGTCACCCCGTCGTTGCCATCTTTAAAGTTCAACGCCTTGTCGATCTAGCTCTTTTTCCAGTCGGCACCCACCAGCACGTCGTTGAGCGCCTTGTACCACAGCAGCGGCGACGGCTTCAGCCCGTACAGGCTCTTAAGCAGCTTGCACATCCGGCCGGTACTGTCGTCGTAGTAGTTCTGCTGGTACATGTACAACACCCTGTCGAGCTTGCTCTGCAAAAAGGTGTTCTTCATGTCGAGCTGCATCAGGTTGAGGTCGAGGACGGCGACGATGCTGAGGAAGATCCTCAGTGTGACGTAGCTGCTGACCAGCATGTACACCATACACGTGCGTAAAGCCCTTCACAACCAGCCTCGCCTTCTCCCGAGCGACCGTGTCGTTGACGTGGTACTTGATCGTTAGGACCCACCGGTTCTTCATGATGTTCACCTTGCATGGGCGTTCGACCAGCTCCCAGGTGCCCATGCCAATGAGGCTGCGGATCTCTTCGTCCATGGCGGCCTTCACTGCAGATTCTTTCGTCCAGCTCGCCAACGCCTCCTTCAGCGTCATCGTCGCGATGTCCCAGCGGTGCTCGGGGTCGGCGTGCACGTCGTTGTCGAGCTTTGGCAGGTCGACGTCGGGGTCTGCATCGTCGTACAGCGTGTTGAAGGCGGCCTGTGGCAGGCACACGTAGTAGTTTAGCCGCTTCGATGGCCTCCGAAGTCGCTGCTCAGGCTTCTCGTCGGCCCCCCTGCCGACTGCCCAGACGCCGACGGCTCCGCTGTCTTCTTCACTGCAGGTTGCTGTCCTGTTGGCGGCTTCCCTGCGGATGTCTTCTCGACTGCCCGCTGCTCCCCTGTCGTTAAGAACTTCATTTTCACGCCGACTTGCTTGACGTCACGTCGTCCTCCAGCAATGCTCCTGGCCGGCGCCACTGGCAACGCCCCACTGCTCCCCTCATCAACGGAGGCCGACGTTGGCGTCAGTTCATGCAGGTCGGCTATAAGGGGTGGAGCAGGTGGATCAGAGGGAGGGGAAGGAGGGAGGATGTCATCAGCGTCCTCATCAGCAGGCCTGCCGACCTCGGCGAGCAACGGGAGTGTCGCTGTCGATGTGTTAGTCGGTGGGTTAGCCTGAGTCCTCCGACGCCGGCCTGTTCTCCGACTTCTACGCCTCCTGCGACATGGTTTCATAGAACACCACGTCCGACGTGGTAACCACATTGTGTCCAGTGAGGTTGAGGACCTCCAACCCCTTGCCCTCTTCCGACACGCCGAGGTGAAGGCCCCACCTGGCCTTTGGTGCCCGCTTCCCACCGTGCTGCTGCTCGGGGACCAGGAACTGCGCCATGCAGCCCCACACGCGTGCCCCCGTCAAATCAGGTTTCATGCTAATCAGCAGCTGGTACAGCCTCGTACCCTGCAACAGTGTCGACCTCTCCAAGCAGTTGCGCACCCAGACGGTCTGCCTTAGGGCGAGGTGACCAGTAATGCTGCACGCCCATGTGCAGCAGCATCGTCCGCACCGACTTGACCACACTGTCTTCATCTCCCGCTGTGCCATGCTGTTCTGCTGCGGAGCGTATGGGCATGTTATATCGTAAACGATGCTTTTGCTGTCATCGAAGTCGGTGAACTGTTTCCCGAGGAACTCCCCTTCGCGGTCAGAGTGCAGCATCAGCACCGACTTCTTCGTCAGCAGCTCAGCTACTAGCAGCCAGTTCTCGAACTCCCGCAGCACGTTAAAATTCTTGGCGACCGGCCTCACCCACGTGAAATGGGCCTTGCGGTCCTTCAGCAGCAAGAAATAGAGGCTGCCATTCTTGGCGGCCACCCGGAACGTACCGCACAGGACGATGTGCACAACGGCCAGGGCGTCGTCGGCGTCCGAACCCTTGTCGGGGAAGACATGCCGCGCTAGCTTTCCACCAACGCAGGAAATGCACGGCAATTCGGCACCGGCCGACGGCTTGATGTCTAGGCCGATTGGAACCTCGTGCTTCGCCGAGCTCTTTATGGTGTCGACGCCGTCGTGCGAGAGCGTCACGTGCCACCTGGTTGGCGTCGACTTCGTCGCCGTAGTGATCATCCGTAGAGCCACCGACTTCGTTGTGATTGCTGTCATTGTCGTTGTGCACGGACGGAGGTCGGTGCAGAGGACCGACCGGAGTACTTTGCCCGACCAAGCACGTCCCCGCCGCAGAGACGAGTAGCATCTCGTCGCCATCGTCCTGCAGCCGCACGCCGCTGTCCTTCAGCTTTCCGGCGGACAGCAAGTTCCCCTGCACGCCCGGGACGTCAGGGATGAGCACCTGCTTCCTGGCCTCTCCTTGCAGGGCGACAATGCATCGGCCCTGGACGTCCTGCAGCGCCCCATTGAAGACACGCACATGCTTGACGTTGCTGCTCGGCCCCAAGTCGACGAAGGCCTCCTTCGAGCAGAACCACCGCTGGGTTCGCCTGCACTGTCGCCACCACCGCCTAGAAGTCATCGCCGGCCTCCGGCGCTAGCGAGACGGTCGGCTCCACGACGCCGACCAGCGAGCATGACACCTCCTCGCCGTCTCGCCTCTTGCCGCAAGAGGAGGAGTCGGCGTCCATCACCGACGTTGTCGAATTGGTCGACTACTTCTCCTTGCGTGGCTTGCTTTTCCGATGTGGGCGACGACTGGCCGACCACCCATGGCCTCTCTTGGTCGTCGTTGTCCTCGCCGTCACTAGAAGGAAACGTGGTCGGGTTCACCGCAGACCCAGCATTCTCGGCGTCGACCACCACCTTCTCGACCGCCATCCCGATCCGACTTCACCTTGTCAGCGTCCTTGGCCGACTTCCCACCTTCGCTACCACCACCGCCAGGCTTACCGCGCTGCCCTGGTCAACTTCCTTGCTTTGTCGGGGCAACGTAGTTCGTCTGCAGCACGAGCTCCGTGGACCTCTCGGCTTCCGGCATCGCCTCGTCCCTGATGATATGCGAGGTCAGGGTGTCCTTGTTGAGCGGCCCCCGCATGCCCGGCATCACCATCAGATTGCAGCTGTTCAAAAGCCCCTTGCCGACATGCGTGATGTACAACGTCGTCAACTAGGAGTCGCCGGCCATCCGCATGTTGGCCAGGAGCCGTGGAGCTTGGTTGCAATACTCGGTCACCGTCTCCTGCTTGCCCATCCTCAGGTGCGTTAGCTGCTCCTCCGGCTGGCCGATGTACAGGTTGTCGGTGGCCTGATAAGTTGATATGATGAACTGCCATGCCTAATGGTCGGCGTCCAGTTGACTTCGGCTTGCTTCAGGGCGATCTGCACAACCGGCGAACAGCACCGCAAGATGCTCATGAAGGTCAGCAGGTGTGCGGCGTGGAACTCCGCACGCAGCTCGACGTTTTTCTCCGGTGTTGTCTCCACCGAGCCGTCGGCGAAGCACATTAAGCCGGTTATCTCCAGCTTGGGCTCGATAGACTACTTCCACGTGTTGAGGTAATGTCGACCAAGCAGCAGCACGGAGAGGGCGACCTTGTTCAGCGAAAACTTGAAGTAGCTGTAGGTCAGCGCTATCTGTAGGTCGGTCACGTGGGTCGCCGACGCCAGCGTCACATTGCTTCGACGTCCACCAACGTCGCCTTGCGAGGTGCCTCCAATCACCGACGATTGCAGCCATCGCGCCTGATTCCCGTCGACTTCTTTCTTGATAACTCCTCTCGGCTTCGATATGCCTCCGCATTGCTGCCGACTTTGTCACCGCCGTCGACTCCTTCGTCAACGCCGCCTTCGTTGCGCACCGGTCGAGAAGAAGCAAGTCGGGATGGGTGTTCCGTCGCCCACTTTGCACGGATGCCCAGTACAACCACTGAGAAGAAACGAGGAATGGATTGACTAAGGGAAAGTTGGGTACAAAATGTAAACCCTAGAAAACTGTACCCCATATGTGCTACCCCACTATAGCCTACAGTAGCTATGTCATATAAATCTGACACACCCCCATAGGCAAAGTGGGGGAGAACAAGGGGTCACAAGACCAGTCAAGCAAAGCAAAGCAAGCTCAGGGTGGATCACAAAGTCACCACACATTCCGAGCACAAGTTCAAGGCCACAAGGCCAGTTCACATGCAGGATTACATATATATATAAGGCTAGACAAGCAAGAGCAGGTGTATATATATATGCAACAGTACAAACAAGGTCAAGGGGTGAGCAAGTGAGGCAAGGTAGGCACAAGACCCAGCTGAGTACAGAAGCGCTGATGATCACAAGGCGCAAGTGCCTTGGTGAAGATATCAGCAGTGTTGGCCTGAGAGGCCACGTACGCAAGCCGCAGCTGACCACGCTGCTGTAGCTCACGAGCAAGGAAGTAGCGGAGAGCAATGTGCTTCGTTCTGTGCTCCAGTCTCTGCTCTCGACACAAGGCCAGCATGGCCTTGTTGTCTACGTACAGCACTGGAGGAGAACGAGGCGGCTCTCCGAGGTCAGTCAGCAGGTAGGTGAGCCAGCGAAGCTCCTGTGCAGCCATGGCCTCGGCGTAGATCTCAGCCTCACAACTGGAGCCGAGAACAGAAGACGGGCGGGTAGCCCGCCACGAAACAGAGCCGGAACCAAGGCTGAAGGTGTAACCCTGTGACGACCGCTGCGTAGCCTGGTCGTCAGCCCAAGAAGCGTCTGCGTGCCCAGTGAGGACCACTGGACTCTGCCCTCCAAGCACAAGCCCCATGCCCGACGTACTGCACAAGTAACGCAACACCCTCTTCGCTGCAGCCATGTGCTCCGGTCTGTGTCTCCCAGGAGCAACATAGCGTGCGAGAATACTAAGAGGGTATGCGAGGTCAGGTCGTGTGCAGGTCATCAGGTACATGAGGCAGCCAACAAGCTCTGGGTACGGGCCACTCGACTCTACGGACTCATCCGAAGGCAGAGCTAAGAGCAAGTGGCGAGTAGGCAGAGGAGTGGCCTGAGGCGAGGAGTACGTGAAGCCGAAGCGCTGAAGGACCTGCTGCACCATGTGTGACTGAGTCAGGGTAATGGTGCGGCGTGCTCTGTCCCGGGTGATCTGCAAGCCAAGGTAGCTGCGCAGTTCACCCAGGTCTGTGCACGTGTGTCTCTTCTGCAGCTCGGACTTCACGTGGGCGAGTCCAGCAGTGTCAGCTGTGGCAAAGACCAAGTCGTCGACGTACACGAGGATGTAGAACGGCGGCAAAGAAGTGTCGGTGCGCAGAAACAGCGACGTGTCGGCAGTAGAGGGAGCAAACCCAAGAGCCGCAAGTGTAGTCCTCAGTGTGTCGTGCCACTCACGCGGTGCCTGGCGGAGACCGTAGACTGGCCGCCGGAGGCTCCACTGGGTGCCAGGAGGAAAAGACCCAGTGAAGCCAGGTGGGCGACGCAGCCAGATCTCCTCGTGCAGGCTGCCCTGCAAGAAAGCAGTGCTGAAGTCAAGAGAGTGCAGCTCGTAGTCGCGGTGAGCAGCTATGTGCAGCAGTACCCGAAGAGTGGTCATCTTCGGGGTGGGAGAGAAGGTCTGGAAGTAGTCAACTCCCTGCCGCTGACTGAAGCCACGAGCCACGTAACGCGCCTTGAAGACAGGCGGAGAACCCGGCGGCCGCTTCACCCTGAAAATCCACATGCCACTGACGATGTTCGCCCCAGGCGGGGGAACCTCGTCAACGTAGGTGCCTGTGGACTTCCAGGAAGCCATCTCTGTGTCCATAGCTGCCTGCCACTGAGAGGAGTAGGGACCCTCTATCGCCTCCGCGTAAGAGCGCGGAGTCGGGATGTCAAGTGCATCCGGGTCTCCCTCAGGGGTAAGCAGTACGGACACGAGATGAGGTGAAGCAGCAGCCAAACACTGGAACTCCTCCTGCCTGTCCTCAAGGACGTCCGTGCCAAGGGCACACTCACCCCCGACGGACGGAGGACAGACAGACTCAGACTCAACGACAAGACTAGCAGCGTAGTCTAGACGACAGCGAGCAGCAAAGTCGACGAGCTCAGCAACTAGGGCAGACGCAGCAGTGGACTCAAAGGAAGGGTCAGTGACGACAGTAGCAAGGAGACGTGTGACAGTAGGACTGGCAGCACGAAGAGAGTCCGACTCCGGGTCGGGAAGAGCAGGAAGAGAGGACGCAGGAGGAGAAGGCAAAGGGGCACGCAGAGGAGCAGTAGACGGACGCAGAGACATCCGGTGCGTGCCAGGGACAGGAGGAGGACGCTGACGCGAACCACGGCCACTAGTGCGAGCAAGACGGACAGGCGACGCAGGGCGAGACGCAGGCTCACGACGCTCAGCCAGACCTCCAGTAGGACCAGTGTAGGGAGAAGGAGCGGGCAGTGTGGAGGCCGGCTGTAACTGTAACTGGGACGGGACAGGCTGTGGACACTCTAAGGGAGGAGGAGGACCAGTAGAAGGCGGGAGACCAAGAACCTGCTGAAGGAGCGGAACGAAGTACGGCCGAGGCCGCGCGGCGACTCCAGACACAGCAGGGACAGCACCAGTACCCCCAGCGGCAGCACCAGCGCCAGCAGCACCTCCAGCTCCAGTACCTCCAGCAGCACCAGTAGCACCCCCAGCAGGACCGCCTCCAGGACCGACAGCAGTAGCCTCAGCGCCAACACCCTCAGCAGCTCCAGCTCCAGACGTACCCGCAGGCCCAGCAGCTCCAGTACTCCCAGTACGAGCACCTCCGGGACCCGCGGCACCAGCACCCTCAACAGTCGAAGAACCTCCAGCTCCAGCAGCACGATGAGGGGGAGTTTGTTGTGCCAACACATTACAGTGGCACGGTCATCGCACTCCCATTCGGCCTACAAGCCTCCTCAGCTTCTGGAATTTTGTGGGGAGGTGGTTCAACATGTGTTCTTCAAACCCTCAAAGTTTCAGAGTTTTTGAAGCAGTTACCAAGGCATGACAACATTTTATGTTTCAAGACTTATGGCATCCCGGAAGTGTGTGTTACTCCTTTTCGGTAACACCCGAGTTCACCATTTCGGCTGCTGACTCGTCTACCGAGATCTGATTGGTCTGAACTTCGGTCTGGCAGTCCTTTGCCCCGCTGTGCAGGTGGTCACCAAGTTTCAGAACGATCCAACATCTGAGCATTGCGTGACAGCTGCCGAAATTCACTGTTCCGTAGTCATGGTGCACTGTTGGCAGCATTTCCCTTGCCACCCTTTCATTGTTGTCATGCCAATGGTGCAGGGACAGAGAATGAGACAATAAGTACAGGTGGTCAAGTGGGACTCTACAACCCTCCTTTTGAGAAGTGTGGTCTTCCTGGAAGCAGCTTGCAAGAGGGTACAAGTGGGAAGATAAGCTGACTCATGTTGGCTTGACTCACTATTGGTAGCCTTGAGTACAGCTCTGAACATCCAAGTGTGGTTGGATTTGCTGACCTAGCTAGGACGTTTCCCATCCTTCTCTAGCCTTTCTCCCCTAGGACTCAACCTTCTCTGAGTTCCCAGGATGACCCAACCCCTTATGAGTCCCCTAGGCAATGTTGTACTCACCTCTTCCTTGCATCAATGAGAATACACGTTTTTTCAGACGAGCTTACGTTTTCGTTCACTGCGTAGTGCACACACCTCTGATAATAGCAAATAATATACCGTTGGAAAGCAGAAACCTAAGGCTAACCGCTGTCTAAGTTTCAGCCTCGTATGTTTTTGGAGCTGATCGTGACGGCGTTTTGAACAGAGGCGGTTTGAAGACGTCAGATTCTGCTTAGGCGGTTTCATGGGCATCCGCGACCCCTAAGTGGACTGCAGACTATAACACGTCCCTGCTCACCGAGGTCGACGTCGCCCACAACGGAGGTTGTGGCCCTGCGGGCGATCGTCTCGAAGACAAAGTCGACGCCGGATAGGATGCATGCGAGGCTTGCGCACGCCGGCATGGACACCATACGGAGCTCGGCGAAGAACGAGGTCGCCATTGGGCTGGACCTCAAGTCGACAACGGGGGCCGACTCACCGTGTGTCTTGTGCGTCAGCGGGAAGCTGGCGCGGCACACCTTCCTCGATCGAGGCTCCGACGACGTGCTGGCCGTCGTGCACATCGACCTGTGCGGGCCGTTCCGCGTCGCTGCCAAGGATGGCAGCTTGTACTTCTTGCTGCTCAAGGACCGCAAGACCCGCTACGCGTGGGTGAGGCTGGTCGCCAAGAAGTCGGATGTGCTGCTGGAGTTCCAGAAGTGGCTGGTGTTGGTGGAGAGGCAGACAAAGAAGTCGGTGCTGATGCTTCGCTCCGACTGAGGAGGGGAGTTCCTCGGGAAGAAGTTTACCGTCTTCATGGACGAACAGAGGATCGTCCACGACCTGACCTGCCCGTACACCCCGCAGCAGAATGGCATGGCGGAGAGGGAGATGAGGACGGTGGTGGAGTCGGTGCGGACGATGCTGCTGCACATGGGCGTGCAGCACCACTGGTGGCACCTCGCTCTGCGGCAGGCCGTCTGGGTCCGCAACTGCCTAGAGCAGTCGACGGTGCCGCCGGGGACGACGCCGTACCAGCTGTTGGCCGGCCACAAGCACGACTTGTCGATGGCGCGGGTATGGGGTCGCATGGCGCAGTTTCTTGTCCCAGAGCAGCAGCGTGGTGGGAAGCTGAAGCCGAAGGCCAGGTGGGGCCTTCACCTTGGCGTGTCGGGGGAGAGCAAGGGCTGGGAGCTCCTCGACATCGACGCCAACCGGGTGGTCACCACGTCGGACGTGGTGTTCTACGAGGATATGTCGCTGGAGGTGTGGAAGTCGAAGCACGGGCCGGTATCAGGTCGGACGCGAACTACCCCGCCGACCGACACCTCGACGGCGACGCTGCCTCTGCTCGCCGAGGTCGGTGAGCTTGCTGCTGAGGACGTCGAGGTCGTCCATCCTCCTTCCCCTTCCCCTACGACCCCTGCCCCTCCCCTCGTAGCCGACCTGTGCGGGCTGACCCCTAAGTCGGCCTACGGCAATGAGGGGAGTCGTGGGACGTCGCCTTCGGCGCCGGCCAAGGGCATCACCGGTGGCCGACGTGACGAGTGGCAAGTCGACGTGGGATTGAAGCCGACGTCGACAGGGGAGGAGCAGGTCGAGGAGCAGCAGCCGACAGGGGAGCAGGCAGCTGTGAAGCCGACCACAGAGCAGTCGGCAATCGGGCAGTCGGCAGGGAAGCCGACCACAGGGGAGAGGTCGACCAGGAAGTCGATTGAGATGCAGCAGGACGACGAGGGCAGCGAAGACGGTGACGAAGGAGGGAATGCCGGGGAGTCCACCAAGAGCGACGTGGTGGAGGTTCGGCCTGAACCTCGGATGTCGGATAGACTTCGGAGGCCGCCGGACTTCTTCGTCCCCGCTGCCTTCACCATGACGACGACCTGCTGTACGACGACGCCGAGGAGGATGAGGAGTTTCCGGAGCTCGACCCTGACATGCTGGCCGACCCCGAGCACCGTTGGGACATCTCGACGATGACGGTGAAGGAGGCTTTGGCGAGCTGGAAGGGCCCGGCGGTGAAGGCTGCCATGGAGGAGGAGATCCCCAGCCTCATCAACATGGGTACTTGGGAGCTGGTCGAATGCCCGCCGGGGGTCAACATCATGAAAAACTGGTGGGTGTTGACGAAGAAGTATCACGTCGACGACACCGTCGAGCGCGAGAAGGCGAGGCTGGTTGTGAAGGGCTTCACGTAGGTGTACGGCGCCGACTACAATGAGACGTTTGCGCCGGTGGGCAGCTACGTCATGTTGAGGATCTTCCTCAGCATCGTCGCCGTCCTCAACCTCAACCTGATGCAGCTCGACATGAAGAACACCTTCTTGCAGAGCAAGCTCGACCGGGTGCTCTACATGTCCCAGCCGGACTACTTCAACGACGGAACTGGCCGGGTGTGCAAGCTGCTGAAGAGCCTGTAAGGCCTGAAGCAGTCGCCGCTGTTGTGGTAATTGGCGCTTAACGACGTACTGGTTGGCGACGGGTGGAAGAAGAGCCAGGTCGACAAGGCTCTGTAGTTCAAGGTCGGCGACAACGGAGTGGCCTGCTGGGTGCTGGTCTATGTCGACGACCTGCTCGCCGCCAGCAGCAGCACTGAGATGCTGAAGGAGTTGAAGGAGCTGCTAGAGTCCGCCTTCGAGCTGCGTGAGATCTCGCCGGTGCAGAAGTACCTCGGGCTGGAGATCGTCCACGACAGGTCGGCGGGGAAGCTGTGGCTGCACCAGCAGGGCTACGCCGACAAGCTGCGTAGGCGCTTCATCGACGAGGAGCAGACCGGGCGCACCCCGAAGACGCCGGTCTCGGTCAACGCCTACGCCGAGCTGACCTTCGACGACGAAGAGGCACAGGAGCGACAGGAGGAGGAGTACGGGCAGAAGGTCGGCTCGCTGCAGTTTGCGGCGACGACGACAAGGCTGGACCTCGCCTTCGCCTGCAGCAAGCTGGGGAGCGGCCTCACGGTGAGGAGCGACCAGCAGTGGCGCGAGGTCGACCGCTGTCTCGCCTACCTGGTCAACACGCGTGACACCGCCCTGGAGTTCGGCGGTGGACCTGAGTCGCTGGAGCTGGTCGGCTACGTGGACGCCGACGACGCCGGTGACAAGCAGGACGAGCACGGGCGGCTACGTGTTCGTCTACGCAGGGGCCGCAGTCTCCTGGTCAAGCCAGCGCATCAAGTGCGCGACGTTGTCGTCGACGGAGTCGGAACACGTGGGGCCACCGAAGCCAGCAAGGAGGGACGCCGACTTCGCTTCCTCCTCGCAGAGTTCCGGCAGCTGGACGCCGGGAAGCCGACCGTCCTTCGGGTGGACAACAAGTCGGCCATCACAGTCGCTGAGGGCATGGGATTGACGGGCAACCTCAAGCATATGGAGCGGCGACAGGCCTGGTTGCAGCACATGGTGAAGCACGGGAAGTTCTCGCTGAGGTACATCCTGACCGCTGAGCAGCCGGCCGACTTCCTGACGAAGGCGCTGCACTATCCGGCCTTCAACCGGTGCTCCGTCGCCATCGGCCAGGTGCGCGTGGCCGACGTGGGCGACGAAGTTGACGAAGTGCAGCAGTAGGTGCCATGCCCTCTTGCGTGGCTGGTGTGGTGGACGACGTGCTGTGTGTTGGGTGCACGTCGACGAGCTATTCACCGAGGAGTACTGCCGTATGGGCTGGGGGGGACCCAAGCGTGAACACGGTAGGGGAGTGTCAACGGGAGGTGTGTGTTGGCCCCGTCCTTGCTTGGGCGGAGCTGACTTCGTGGTCGGATGTGAGGGGAGCAGCCGACCTGCAGCAGTGGGCGAGCTGGTTGACGAGGAGGTCGACCTGCAAGGGGACCACTGCACAGGCGCCGACTTCGGGGTAGGGTGGCGCCGACTTCAGGGAGGTCGACCTGCGGAGGACGTCAACTTGGGGCAGTTGACGTCAACTTGGGGCAGCCGACTTGGGTCGCCGGCTGATAGGACTGCTGGTCGACCTAGTGGTTGGTCGACCAGGCCTGCTGGTCGACTTGATGGTAGGTCGACCAGGTGTGATGTCAACCTGGTGGTCGACCTGACCTGGTGGTCGACCTGACCTGGTGGTCGACGGAGGAGGGGCCGACGTCGATTACAACTCAGAACGCCGAGCAGCAGGGCGTCGAGTGGTTGGACGTCAACTTGGTGACGCCGACTTCGGGTAGCCGACTTGGGTGGTCGGCTGACAACTGCGCTGGTCGACATGATGCTGGTCGACCAGGAGTGCTGGTCCACGTGGAGCTGGTCGACCAGGAGTGACGTCGACCTGGTGCTGGTCGACCAGGGGCGTGGTCAACCTGATGAGGTCGACTTGGGGTGGTCGTTGACTTGGGAGGTCGACGGGCACATACAGGAGCAGCTGGTCGACGTGGTTGCCCGGTCGACCAGGTTACCTGGGTGACGAAGTTCTGCGGAGGAGTGTGACGGTCGCCCAGGCGAAGTTGGCGAGTCCGACCTTGGTGGTGGTATCCCGAGGTCGACATGGCTGATCAGATGCAGACGTCAGCGCCAGGTTGACTTGGTGTGTGCGCTGTGCAGGTGACAAGTCTCAGCAGACCAATCATCTGCGAGCACCTGCGAAGCTGGTGCGATGCTGTACAGCGGGAGCTACGCTGGCACGCCGTCGACCTGCAGCGTTGGCACGCCGTCGACTTTGCACTGCTGGAGCGCGGTCGACCAAGTCGTGCTGGAACGCGGTTGACCATGCTGTGCTGGCAGTCGACCGACCTGAATGCTAACTCTGATGTAGTCTTGCCATGCCAACTTCATTGTACCATTGTTGTCAACTTTCTCTAGTGAAACTCTTGCCAAATTGCCCCGTGAACTAGCAAGCAGTGTGAGCACTAGGAAAACGACAAGGACCAACGAACACAGAGATCACACGAGCACCCGAGCCTAGCCCGTAGTCTAGCTCCCGTTGTAGTAGTTATCTCCGCAGTCGGTCCACTAGTTTGTTGGACCAACAACCCCGTTGGTCCTCCAATTTGTTGGATCCCAGTTGGTCCACCGGTTTGTTGGGCCAACCACCCAGTTGGTCCACCTGTGTAATTGACCAACTACCCAGTTGGTCCACCGGTGTGTTTGACCAACTACCCAGTTGGTCCAGCGGTTTGTTAGACCAACTAGCCAATTGGTCCACCGGTTTGTTGGACCAACAAGCCTGTGGGTCCACGTGTTTGTTGGACCAACTAGCCAGACGGTCCACCGGTGTGTCGGACCAACTAGCCTGATGGTCCCCCGGTCTGTTGGACCAACTATCTAGTTGGTCTACCGGGTTTGTTGGACCAACTAGCTTGTTGGTCCACCAGTTTGATGGACCAACGAATGTGTTGGTCCACCAGTCTGTTGGACCAACTACCAAGTTTGTCCACCGGTCTGTTGGACCAACAACCCAGATGGTCTACTGGTCTGTTGGACCAACTACCCAGTTGGTCCACCAGTGTGTTGGACCAACAACCCAGTTGGTCCAGTAATTTGTTGGACCAACTACCCAGTTGGTCCACTGGTTTGTTGGACCAGCAAGCCTGTTGGTCCACCTGTTTGTTGGACCAACTAGCCAGTTTGTCCACCGCTTTGTTGCACCAACTATCTCGATAGTCCATCGGTTTGTTGGACCAACTATCCAGTTGGTCCACCAGTTTGTTGGACCAACTGTTACGATGGTCCACTGGTCTGTTGGACCAACTACCCAGTTGGTCCACCATTGTGTTGGATCAACTACCCAGTTGGTCCACGGGTGTGTTGGACCCACAACCTAGTTGGTCCAGCGGTGTGTTGGACCCACAACCCAGTTGGTCCAGCGGTTCGTTGGACAAACTACCCAGTTGTTCCACTGGTTTGTTGGACCAACAAGCTTGTTGGTCCACCTGTTTGTGGGACCAACTAGCCAGTTGGTCCACCGCTTTGTTGGACCAACTATCTCGATGGTCCATTAGTATGTTGGACCAACTATTCAGTTGGTCCACCGGTTTGTTGGACCAACTACCTAGTTGGTCCACCCGTTTGTTGGACCGACTAGCTAGTTGGTCCACCAGTTTGTTGGACCAACAAGCCTGTTGGTCCATCTTTTTGTTGGACCAACTAGCTAGTTTGTCCAGTGGTTTGATGGACCAACTATCTCGATGGTCCATTGGTATGTTGGACCAACTATCCAGTTGGTCCACTGGTTTGTTGGACCAACTACCTAGTTGGTCCACCGCTTTGTTGGACCAACTACCCAGTTGGTCCACCGGTTTGCTGGACCAACTACCCAGTTGGTCCACCTGTTTGTTTGACCAACTACCCAGTTGGTCCACCAGTTTGTTGAACCAACTACTGAGTTGGTCCACCGGTTTGTTGGACCAACTATCTAGTCAGTCCACCGGTTTGGTGGACCAACTACTGAGTTGGTCCACCGGTTTGTTGACCAACTATCTAGTCGGTCCACTTGTTTGTTGGACCAACAAACCAGTCAGTCTACCGGTTTGTTGGACCAACAACCCAGTCGGTCCACCGGTTTGTTGGACAAACCACCCAGTTTGTCCAGCGGTTTATTGGACCAACAACCCAGTTGGTCCACCCATTTGTTGGACCAACTAGCTAGTTGGTCCACCGGTGTGTTGGACCAACAAGCCTGTTGGTCCACCTATTTGTTGGACCAACCAGCAAGTTGGTCCACTGGTTTGATGGACCAACTATCTCGATGGTCCATTGGTCTGTTGGAACAACTATTCAGTTGGTCCACCGGTTTGTTGGACCAACTACTCAGTTTGTCCACCGGTTTGTTGGACCAACTACCCAGTTGGTCCACCTGTTTGTTTGGCCAACAACCCAGTCACTCCACCGGTTTGTTGGACCAATAACCCAGTCGGTCCACCGATGGTTGGACCAGCTACCCAGACGGTCCACCGGTTTGTTGGACCAACTACCCAATCGGTCTTTCGGTTTGTTGGACCAACTAGCCATTCGGTCTACAGGTTTGTTGGACCAACTACCCAGTTGGTTCACCGGTTTGTTGGACCAACTACCCTGTTGGTCCACCAGTCCGTTGGGCCAACAAGCCAGTTGGTCCTCTAGTGTGTTTGACCAACTATTCAAATGGTCTACCGATTTGTTGGACCGAGTACCGTGATGGTCCACCGGTTTGTTGGACCAACTAGCTAGTTGGTCCACCGGTTTCTTGGACCAGCAAGCCTGTTGGTCCACCTATTTGTTGGACCAACTTTTCAGTTGGTCCACTGGTATTTTGGACCAACTATCTTGGTCCATCAATATGTTGGACCAATAATCCAGTTGGTCCACCTATTTGCTGGACAATCTATCTCGATGGTCCACCGGTCTGGCGGACCAACTATCTTGTTGGTCTATCGTTTTGTTGGACCAACTACCGAGTTGGTCTAGCAGTTTGTTGGACCAACCACCCAGTTTGTTCAGCGGTTTATTGGACCAACTACCCAGTTGGTCCACCCGTTTGTTGGACCAACTAGCTAGTTGGTCCACCAGTTTGTTGGACCAACAAGCCTGTTGGTCCACCTTTTTGTTGGACCAACTAGCTAGTTGGTCCACCGGTTTGATGGACCAACTATCTCGATGGTCCATTGGTATGTTGGACCAACTATTCAGTTGGTCCACCAGTTTGTTGGACCAACAACCCAGTCGGTCCACCTATGGTTGGACCAGCTACTCAGTCGGTCCACCATTGTGTTCGACCAACTAGCCAATCGGTCCACCGGTTTGTTGGACCAACTAGCCAGTCGGTCCACCGGTTTGTCGGACCAACTACCCAATCGGTCTTTCGGTTTGTTGGACCAACTAGCCAGTCGGTCTACAGGTTTGTTGGACCAACTACCCAGTTGGTTCACCAGTTTGTTGGACCAACTACCCTGTTGGTCCACCAGTCCGTTGGGCCAACAAGCCAGTTGGCCCTCTAGTATGTTTGACCAACTATTCAAATGGTCTATCGGTTTGTTGGACCGAGTATCGTGATGGTCCACTGGTTTGTTGGACCAACTAGCCAGTTGGTCCACTGGTTTCTTTTACCAACTAGCCTGTTGGTCCACCTATTTGTGAGCAAATGGCATGTTGGTCCACCGGTATTTCGGACCAACTATCTTGGCATCAATTTGTTAAACAAACAATCCAGTTGGTCCACCAATTTGTTGGACAACCTATCTCGATGGTCCACCGGTTTGGTGGACCTACTACCTTGTTGGTCTATCGTTTTGTTGGACCAACTACCGAGTTGGTCCAGCGGTTTGTTGGACCAACCACCCAGTTCGTCCAGCGGTTTATTGGACCAACTACCCAGTTGGTTTACACGTTTGTTGGACCAACTAGCTAGTTGGCCCATCGGTTTGTTGGACCTAAAAGCCTGTTGGTCCACCTTTTTGTTGGACCAACTAGCTAGTTGGTCCACCGGTTTGATGGACCAACTATCTCAATGGTCCATTGGTATGTTGGACCAACTATTCAGTTGGTCCACCCGTTTGTTGGACCTACTACCCAGTTTGTCCACCGGTTTATTGGACCAACTACCCAGTTGGTCCACCCGTTTGTTCGACCAACTACCCAGTTGGTCCACCGGTTTGTTGGACCAACTACTGAGTTGGTCCACCGGTTTGTTGACCAACTATCTAGTCGGGCCACTCGTTTGTTGGACCAACAACCCAGTCAGTCTACCGGTTTGTTGGACCAACAACCCAGTCGGTCCACCGGTTTGTTGGACCAACCACCCAGTTTGCCCAGCGGTTTATTGGACCAACAACCCAGTTGGTCCACCCATTTGTTGGACCAACTAGCTAATTGGTCCACCGGTGTGTTGGACCAACAAGCCTGTTGGTCCACCTATTTGTTGGACCAACCAGCTAGTTGGTCCACTGGTTTGATGGACCAACTATCTCGATGGTCCATTGGTATGTTGGAACAACTATTCAGTTGGTCCACCGATTTGTTGGACCAACTACCCAGTTGGTCCACCGGTTTGTTGGACCAACTACCGAGTTGGTCCATCGGTTTGTTGGACCAACTACCCAGTTGGTCCATTGGTTTGTTGGACCAACTACCCATTTAGTCCTTCGGTTTAACTGACAAACTACCCAGCTGGTCCACCTGTTTTTTGGGCCAACAACCCAGTCACTCCACCGGTTTGTTGGACCAACAACCCAGTCGGTCCACCGATGGTTAGACCAGCTACCCAATCGGTCCACCGTTGTGTTGGATCAACTAGCCAATCGGTCCACCGGTTTGTTGGACCAACTAGCTTGTCGGTCCACCGGTTTGTTGGACCAACTACCCAATCGGTCTTTTGGTTTGTTGGACCAACTAGCCAGTCGGTCTACAGGTTTGTTGGACCAACTACCCAGTTGGTTCACCAGTTTGCTAGACCAACTACTTTGTTGGTCCACCAGTCTGTTGGGCCAACAAGCCAGTTGGTCCTCTAGTTTGTTTGACCAACTATTCAAATGGTCTACCGGTTTGTTGGACCGTGTACCGTGATGGTCCACTGGTTTGTTGGACCAACTAGCCAGTTGGTCCACCGGTTTCTTGGACCAACAAGCCAGTTGGTCCACCTATTTGTTGGACCAACTGGTCAGTTGGTCCACCGGTCTTTTGGACCAACTATCTTGGTCCATTAATATGTTGGACCAACAATCCAGTTGGTCCACCAATTTGTTCGACAACCTATCTCGATGGTCCACCGGTCTGGCGGACCAACTATCTTGTTGGTCTATCGGTTTGTTGGACCAACTACCCAGTTGGTCTAGCAGTTTGTTGGACCAACCACCCAGTTTGTCCAGCGGTTTATTGGACCAACTACCCAGTTGGTCCACCCGTTTGTTGGACCAACTAGCTAGTTGGTCCACCAGTTTGTTGGACCAACAAGCCTGTTGGTCCACCGTTTTGTTGGACCAACTAGCTAGTTGGTCCACCGGTTTGATG
Organism: Closterium sp. Naga37s-1; assembly: GCA_947471745.1. Taxonomy (NCBI): domain Eukaryota; kingdom Viridiplantae; phylum Streptophyta; class Zygnematophyceae; order Desmidiales; family Closteriaceae; genus Closterium; species Closterium sp. Naga37s-1. The sequence continues at coordinate 2,765,370 of CANJKZ010000238.1, read as the reverse complement.
GACCAACTATCTCAATGATCCATTGGTATGTTGGACCAACTGAATAGTTGGTCCACCGGTTTGTTGGACCAACTACCCAGTTGGTCCACCGGTTTGTTGGACCAACTACCCAGTTGGTCCACCTGTTTGTTTGACCAACTACCCAGTTGGTCCACCGGTTTGTTGGACCAACCACTGAGTTGGTCCACCGGTTTGTTGGACCAACTATCTAGTCAGTCCACCGGTTAGTTGGACCAACAACCCAGTCAGTCTACCGGTTTGTTGGACCAACAACTCAGTCAGTCCACCGGTTTGTTGGACCAACCACCCAGTTTGTCCAGCGGTTTGTTGGACCAACTAGCTAGTTGGTCCACTGGTGTGTTGGACCAACAAGCCTGTTGGTCCACCTTTTTGTTGACCAACCAGCTAGTTGGTTCACCGGTTTGATGGACCAACTATCTCGATGGTCCATTGGTGTGTTAAACCAACTACCTAGTCGGTCCACCAGTGTGTTGGACCAACTACCCAGTCGGTCCACCGGTTTGTTAAGCCAACTACCCAGTCGGTCCACTGGTTTATTGGACCAACTATCCAGTCGGTCCACTGGTTTGTTGGATCAACTATCCAGTCGGTCCACCAGTTTGTTGGACCAACAACCCCGTTGGTCCACCAATTTGTTGGACCAACAACCCAGTTGGTCCACCGGTTTGTTGGGCCAACCACCCAGTTGGTCCACCTGTGTGATTTACCAATTACCCAGTTGGTCCACCTGTGTGTTTGACCAACTACCCAGTTGGTCCAGCGGTTTGTTGGACCAACTAGCCAGTTGGTCCACCGGTTTGTTGGACCAACAAGCCAGTGGGTCCACCTGTTTGTTGGACCAACTAGCCAGACAGTCCACCGGTGTGTTGGACCAACTAGCCTGATGGTCCCCCGGTCTGTTGGACCAACTACCTAGTTGCTCTACAGGGTTTGTTGGACCAACTAGCTTGTTGGTCCACCAGTTTGATGGACCAACGATTGCGTTCGTCCACCAGTCTGTTAGACCAACTACCAAGTTTGTCCAACGATCTGTTGGACCAACAACCCATATGGTCTACAGGTCTGTTGGACCAACTAGGTAGTTGGTCCAGCCGTTTGTTGGACCAACTACCCAGTTGGTCCTCCGTTTTGTTGGACCAGCAAGCCTGTTGGTCCACTTGTTTGTTGGACCAACTAGCCAGTTGGTCCACCGCTTTGAAGGACCAACTATCTCGATAGTCCATCGGTATATTGGACCAACTATCCATTTGGTCCATTAGTTTGTTGGACCAACTGTTACGATGTTCCACTGGTCTGTTGGACCAACTACCCAGTTGGTCCACCATTGTGTTGGATCAACTACCCAGTTGGTCCACGGGTGTGATCGACCAACTACACAGTTGGTCCAGCGGTTTGTTGGACCCGCAACCCAGTTGGTCCAGCGGTTTGTTCGACCAACTACCCAGTTGTTCCACCGGTTTGTTGGACCAGCAAGCTTGTTGGTCCACCTGTTTGTTGGACCAACTAGCCAATTGGTCCACCGCATTGTTGGACCAACTTTCTCGATGGTCCATCGGTATGTTGAACCAACTATCCAGTTGGTCCACCTGTTTGTTTGACCAACTATCACGATGGTCCACCGGTCTGTTGGACCAACTACCCAATTGGTCCTCTGTTGTGTCGGATGAACTACCCAGTTGGTCCACCGGTTTGTTGGACCAACTACCCAGTTGGTCCACTGGTTTGTTGGACCAACTACCCAGTTGGTCCACCGGTTTGTTGGACCAACTACCCAGTTGTTCTACTGTTTTGTTGGACCAGCAAGCTTGTTGGTCCACCTGTTTGTTGGACCAACTAGCCAGTTGGTCCACCGCTTTGTTGGACCAACTATCTCGATGGTCCATCGGTATGTTGAACCAACTATCCAGTTGGTCCACCTGTTTGTTTGACCAACTATCACGATGGTCCACCGGTCTGTTGGACCAACTACCCATTTGGTCCTCTGTTGTGTCGGATGAACTACCCAGTTGGTCCACCGGTTTGTTGGACCAACTACCCAGTTGGTCCACCGATTTGTTGGACCAACTACCCAGTTGGTCCACCGGTTTGTTGGACCAACTACCCAGTCGGTCCACCGGTGTGTTGGACCAACCACCCAGTTGGTCCACCGGTTTGTTGGGCCAACAACCCAGTCGGTCCACCGGAGTGTTGGGCCAACAACCCAGTCGGTCCACCAGTTTGTTGGGCCAACAACCCTGTCGCTCAATGGGTGTGTTGGGCCAACAACCTAGTCGGTCCACTAGTGTGTTGGATCAACTACCCAATCGGTCCACCGGTGTGTTGGACCAACTTCCTAGTCGGTCCACTAGTGTGATGGACCAACTAGCCAGTCGATCCACCAGTTTGTTGGACCAACTACCCAGTTGGCCCACCAGTTTGTTTGACCAACTACCCAGTTGGTCCACCGGTTTGTTGGACCAACTACCGAGTTGGTCCACCAGTTTGTTGGGCCAACAACCCAGTCGGTCCACCAGTTTGTTGGGCCAACAACCCAGTCGGTCTACCGGTTTGTTGGGCTAACAACCTAGTCGGTACATTGGTGACTTGGACCAACTACCCAGTCGGTCCACCGGTTTGTTGGACCAACTGCCCAGTCGGTCCACCGGTGTGTTGGACCAACTATCCAGTTGGTCCACCGGTTTGTTGGACCAACTGCCCAGTTGGTCCACCGGTGTGTTGGACCAACTGCCCAATCGGTCCACCGGTGTGTTGGACCAACTGCCCAGTCGGTCCACCGGTTTGTTGGACCAACTACCCAGTTGGTCCACCGGTTTGTTGGACCAACAAGCCAGTTGGTCCACCGGTTTGTTGGACCAACAAGCCCGTTGGTTCACCTGTTTCTTGGACCTACAAGCTAGCCGGTCCACCCGTATGTTTGACCAACAAGCCAGTCGGTCCACCCGTTTGTTGGACCAACAAGCCAGTCGATCCACACGTTTGTTGGACCAACAAGCCTGTCTGTTCACCTGTTTTCTTACCAACAAGCCGGTTTTTCCACCAGTTTGTGGGACCAACAAGCAAGTCGGTCCACCAGTTTGTTGGACCAGCAAGGCAGATCGTCCACCAGTTTGTTGGACGAGAAAGCCAAGGTGTCGACCGGTTTGTTGAACCAACAAGCCAGATGGTCCACCGGTTTTTTGGAGCAGCAAGCGAGCTACCTCACCAATTTGTTGGACCAACAAGCCAGTTGGCTCACCGGTTTGTGGACCAACGAGCCAATTGTACCACCGGTTTGTTAGACCAACGAGCATGTTGGTTCACCGGTTTGTTGGACCAACAAGCCAGTTGGTCCACTGGTTGGTTGGATCAACAAGCCAGTTGGTCCAGCATTTTGTTGGACCAACTAGTCAGTTTGTCCAACGGTTGGTTGGACCAACAAGCCATTTGGTCCACCCGTTGGTTCGACCAACTGACCAACAAGCCATTTAGTCCACCCGTTGGTTGGACCAACAAGCCAGTTGCTCCACCGGTTTGTTGGACCAACAAGCCAGTTGGTCCACCGGTTTGTTGGACCAACAAGCCAGTTGGTCCACCGGTTTGTTGGACCAACAAGCCAGTTGGTCCACCGGTTTGTTGTGCCAACAACACAGTCGGTACACCAGTTTGTTGGGCCAACAACCTAGTCGGTCATTGGTGTGTTGGACCAACTACCCAGTCTATCCACCCGTGTGTTGGACCAACTACCTAGTCGGTCCACCAGTGTGTCGGACCAACTAGCCAGTCGATCCACCGGTGTGTTGGACCAACTATCTAGTTGGTCTACCAGTCTTTTGACCAACTAGCCAGTTGGTATACAGGTTTGTTGGACCAACTAGCTTGAAGATCCACCGGTCTGTTGGACCAAATACCTAGTTGGTCCACCAGTTTGTTGGACCAACTACCCAGTTGGTCCACTGGTCTGTTGGACCAACTACCCAGTTGGTCCACCGGTTTGTTCGACCAACTACCCAGTTGGTCCACCGTTTTGTTGGACCAACTACTGAGTTGGTCCACCGGTTAGTTTGTTGGGCCAACAACCCAATCGGTCCACTGGTTTGTTGGGCCAACAACACAGTCGGTCCACCTGTTTGTTGGACCAACAACCCAGTTGGTCCATTGGACTATTGGACCAACCACCTAGTTGGTGCACCGATCAACTTCCCAGTTGGTCCACGGGTGTGTTCGACTAACTACCCAATTGGTCCAGCGGTTTGTTGGACCAACAATCCAGTTGGTCGAGCGGTTTGTTGGACCAACTACCCAGTTGGTCCACCGGTTTGTTGGACCAGCAAGCTTGTTGGACCAACTAGCCAGTTGGTCCACCGTTTTGTTGGACCAGCTATCTTGATGGTCTATCGGTATATTGGACCAACTATCTAATTGGTCCACCAGATTGTTGGACCAAATATCACGATGGTCCATCGGTCTGTTGGACCAAACTTCCAAGTTGGTCCTCTGTTGTGTTGGATGAACTGCCCAGTCGGTCTATTGGTTTGTTGGACCAACTACCCAGTTGGTCCACCAGTTTGTTGGACCAACCACCCAGTTGGTCCACTGGTTTGTTGGGCCAACTACCCAGTTGGTCCACCAGTTTGTTGGACAAACTACCCATTTGGTCCACCGGTTTGTTGGAACAACAACCCAGTCGGTCCACCGGTTTGTTGGGCCAACAACCCAGTCGGTCCATCAGTTTGTTGGGCCAACAACTTAGTCGGTCCATTGGTGTGTTGGACCGACTACCTTGTGAGTCAACAAGTGTGTTGGACCAACTAGCCAGTCGATCCACCGGTGCGTTGGACCATCTATCTAGTTGGTCTACCGGTTTTTGGACCAACTACCCAGTTGGTCCACCGGTTTGTTGGACCAATAAGCCAGTTGGTCCACCGGTTTGTTGGACCAACAAGCCCGTTGGTTCACCTGTTTCTTGGACCTACAAGCTAGCCAGTCCACCCGTATGTTTGACCAACAAGCCAGTCGGTCCACCCGTTTGTTGGACCAACAACCCAGTCGGTCCACACGTTTGTTGGACCAACAAGCCTGTCGGTTCACCTGTTTTCTGACCAACAAGCCAGTTTTTCCACCAGTTTGTGGGACCAACAAGCAAGTCGGTCCACCAGTTTGTTGGACCACCAAGGCAGATCGTCCACCAGTTTAATGGACGAGAAAGCCAAGGTGTCGACCGGTTTGTTGAACCAACAAGCCAGATGGTCCACCGGTTTTTTGGAGCAGCAAGCGAGCTACCTCACCAATTTGTTGGACCAACAAGCCAGTTGGCTCACCGGTTTGTGGCCCAACGAGCCAATTGTACCACCGGTTTGTTAGACCAACGAGCATGTTGGTTCACCAGTTTGTTGGACCAACAAGCCAGTTGGTCCACTTGCTGGTTGGATCAACAAGCCAGTTGGTCCAGCATTTTGTTGGACCAACTAGTCAGTTTGTCCAACGGTTGGTTGGACCAACAAGCCATTTGGTCCACCCGTTGGTTCGACCAACTGACCAACAAGCCAGTTGGTCCACCAGTTCGTTGGACCAACAAGCCATTTAGTCCACCCGTTGGTTGGACCAACAAGCCAGTTGCTCCACCGGTTTGTTGGACCAACAAGCCAGTTGGTCCACCGGTTTGTTGGACCAACATGCCAGTTGGTCCACCGGTTTGTTGGACCAACAAGCCAGTTGGTCCACCGGTTTGTTGTGCCAACAACACAGTCGGTCCACCAGTTTGTTGGGCCAACAACCTAGTCGGTGATTGGTGTGTTGGACCAACTACCCAGTCTGTCCACCCGTGTGTTGAACCAACTACCTAGTCGGTCCACCAGTGTGTCGGACCAACTAGCCAGTCGATCCACCGGTGTGTTGGACCAACTATCTAGTTGGTCTACCAGTCTTTAGACCAACTAGCCAGTTGGTATACGGGTTTGTTGGACCAACTAGCTTGAAGGTCCACCGGTCTGTTGGACCAAATACCTAGTTGGTCCACCAGTTTGTTGGACCAAATACCTAGTTGGTCCACCGGTCTGGTTGACCAACTACCCAGTTGGTCCACCGGTTTGTTCGACCAACTGCCCAGTTGGTCCACCGTTTTGTTGGACCAACTACTGAGTTGGTCCACCGGTTAGTTTGTTGGGCCAACAACCCAATCGGTCCACTGGTTTGTTGGGCCAACAACACAGTCGGTCCACCTGTTTGTTGGACCAACAACCCAGTTGGTCCATAGGACTATTGGACCAACCACCCAGTTGGTGCACCGTTGTGTTGGATCAACTTCCCAGTTGGTCCACGGGTGTGTTCGACCAACTACCCAATTGGTCCAGCGGTTTGTTGGACCAACAATCCAGTTGGTCGAGCGGTTTGTTGGACCAACTACCCAGTTGGTCCACCGGTTTGTTGGACCAGCAAGCTTGTTGGACCAACTAGCCAGTTGGTCCACCGCTTTGTTGGACCAACTATCTTGATGGTCCATCGGTATGTTGGACCAACTATCTAGTTGGTCCACCAGATTGTTGGACCAAATATCACGATGGTCCACCGGTCTGTTGGACCAACTTCCAAGTTGGTCCTCTGTTGTGTTGGATGAACTACCCAGTTGGTCCACCGGTTTGTTGGACCAACTACCCAGTTGGTCCACTGATTTGTTAGACCAACCACCCAGTTGGTCCACTGGTTTGTTGGGCCAACTACCCAGTTGGTCCACCAGTTTGTTGGACAAACTACCCATTTGGTCCACCGGTTTGTTGGAACAATAACCCAGTTGGTCCACCAGTTTGTTGGGCCAACAACCCAGTCGGTCCATCAGTTTGTTGGGCCAACAACTTAGTCGGTCCATTGGTGTGTTGGACCGACTACCTTGTCAGTCAACAAGTGTGTTGGACCAACTAGCCAGTCGATCCACCAGTGCGTTGGACCATCTATCTTGTTGGTCTACCGGTTTTTGGACCAACTAGCCAGTTGGTACACGGGTTTGTTGGACGAACTAGCTCGTTGGTCCACCGGTTTGTTGGACCAATTACCCAGTCGGTCCACCGGTTTGTTGGGCCAACAACCCAGTCGGTCCACCGGTGTGTTGGACCAACTACCCAGTCAGTCCACCGGTGTGTTGGACCAACTACCCAGTCGGTCCTCCAGTCTGTTGGACCAACAGGTTTGTTGGAGTAACTTGCTAGTTGGTCCACCGGTTTCTTGGACCAACAAACCTGCTGGTCCACCGGTTTGTTGGACCAACAAGCCTGTTCGTCGAATGGTTTGTTGGACCAACTTTCTAGTTGGTCCACTGCTTTGTTTGATCAACAAGCATGTTTGTCGAATGGTTTGTTGGACCAACTTGCTATTTGGTCCATTGGTTTGTTGGACCAACAAGCCTCTTAGGTCACCGGCTTTGTCCAACTAGCCAGTTGGACCACCGGTATGTTGGACCAACTAGTTTTTTGGTACACGAGTTTGTTGGACCAACGAGATAGTTGGTCCACCGGTTTGTTGGACCAACTACCTAGTTGGTCCACTAGTTTGTTGGACCAACTACCCAGATGGTCCACTGGGTTGTTGGACCAACAACCCAGTTGGTCCACTGGTTTGTTGGGCCAACTACCCAGTTGGTCCACCTGTGTGTTGGACCAACTACCCAGTTGGTCCACCGGTGTGGTGGACCAATTACCCAGTTGGTCCACTGGTTTGTTGGACCAACAAGCCAGCTGGTCTATCGGTTTGTTAGACCAACAAGCCAGCTGGTCCACCGGTTTGTTGGACCAACAAGCCAGTTGGACCAACCCGTGGAGTAGTCAAGTGGGTCAAACTGCTTGGGCAGAATCCTCGCCACTGCTGCTGCCTAATGCTGTCCTCCCAACGGTTCGAATGCCTTCGTAACCGTATGACCCTTCGCGCCACTTCCGTCCTTTCGTTTTCATTCTTGGTAGTGCGTGCTTCGATTGCTGCAGTAAGAAGTGCACAGTGATGCTTCAATAATTACTATTCGTAACACCCCCCTCCACTCCTGGCCATAGCGAGTCTTGACTGGCTTGACTACTCCGCTGAGTTCGTAGCAGTGTTGGTACAGCTAACATGGCAGCTTCTTCATGAGGAAGTCAGCTGCCATGTCACCCGTCGGGCAGTAGGTTAGGTCCACCTTGCCCTTGTCAACTTCGTCCTTAACGAAGAATTACCGCAGCGCGATGTGTTTGGTGCGGTTGACGAATCCAGGCTTGTTTGCGATCCTGATCGCGCTCTGATTGTTGCAGTGCAGGCAAAAGTTCACCGAGGCTGGAATTTTTGCCTTCTGCAGCAGCTCCTGAAGATAGAGGCCTTCGCGAATGGCTGCTGTTGTTGCGATGATTTCAGCTTCTGCGGATGACAGGGCAACCGGCTTCTGCTTCTGTGAATTCCAGGAGATGGGACCGCTGGGCTCGAGGCAGAAAAGAAAGCCTATCGTGGACCGTCGATTGTCAGGGTCAGCGGCATGATCGTCGTCCACGTAGCCGATGAGGTTGAAGGACAAGGTTGGGATGGTGGAGTAGCAGAGCCCAACATTGGGCGTGGAGATGAAGAACTGATGTGCCCGCTGGAGATCTATTAGATTCTCAGCCATTGGTTTGCGTGAGTACTGAGCCAACTGGCTCGCGATGTAGGAGAGATCGGGCCTATAGGTAACGGATGCAAAGAGTAGGCGTCCTAGCTGCTACTGGTAGGTGTGAAGCCCAGCAGGAGACAGTGCTTTGTTGTCAGGCTTGTGGTTGGGTCCTGGAGTGCGGTAAGGGGTGGAGAGTGGTGCACGCGCAATGTTAAAGCGTTTACTAAGTTCCTCTGCGTACTTAGCTGCTGAGAGATGAATGGCTTCCGGCGAGTAGGAGATGTTGAGCCCGAGGAATTGCTTCACGTCATGGTTGCAGGTGATGTCGACGCGCCCTGCAAGGTTTTTCTCGAACTGCTCGAGCAACTCGTTGAGTAGACGTAGACCGTGAGTAGGATATATTCGCCGCGAAAATCGCGGCGATACATCCCTAAATCGCGAGGCAACAGCTTGAACCCAATTTCAAGCAGTATGTTGTGCATGTATTGCTGCCAGAGCCTTGGTGCCTGTTTGATCTCATAAAGGTATTCTCGCAGCTGGCAGACACGCGAATCCCCTTCGCCGTATGTGTGCGGCTGCTCCACGTAGATCACTGCATCCACTAACGCGTACAGGAAGGCGTTCTTCACATCGATTTGTCGGAGCGGGAGGTGTCGTGCGGCAGCGATGGCGAGGAAAATTCTGACGGAGGCATGACGGCTGACCGGTGCAAATGTCTGGTCGAAGTCAATGCCGTGCCTCTGATCGTAACCGCGCACTACCCAGCGCGCCTTGAATCGCTCGATCGTACCGTCGGCTGTGGTCTTCACGCGTAAGACCCATTTCCCGGAGAGAATCTTCCTCCCCTTAATTGCCGCTCGTTCAACGAGCACCCTGGTGTCGCGGGATTCAAGTGCCTTAATTTCCGCATCCATCGCTGCATGCCGCTCCTTGCGGTGTGGTCCCGTAAGTGCTTGGCATGGTTTCGGCTTGATGACACGTTGCGCCGTTGAGGTGGCAGTGTGGAGCCCGAGACGTTGGAGTCTTGTATTGTGCTGTCGTGGCGGTGCTGTGGGATGACTTCATGTACATCGTCATCGTCGCTTTCCGGTTCAGGTGGTGCTGGCGGTGCCGTGCCTCCGCCTCTTCCGCTTCCGCTTCCACCTGCTGCGCCTGCTCCTCCTCCAGGAGAATCATCGTCGTCGTCATTGTCACGGTCGCCTCTTGTGAACTCGCCTCTAGGATCCTGCTCCAGAATGGCCGCTGCAGCTTCGTCCTCAGGTGAGGCATATCTGTGTCCATCGTTGGCATAGACGCGGTTCGCGTTGGCCTGCTCGTCTTCGCGGAATTGGCGAAAGAAGAGCCGCTCGTAGAAGATGGCATCGCGCACGTTCTTGATTTTCTGGCTCAAGAGGTCCAAAATGAGCCATGGTTCGTGCTCATGGCTAATGCCGAGGTGAATCCCCAGCGCGCGCGACTTGCAAACTTCCCGATAGACGATGTCGGCGGGCGGTACTACACCATGCATCCCCACACGCGGAGCATGGATGTGTCGCCCTTGGTCCCCGTCCACTTCACATGCGGTAATGAGTTGCCGGTGATGGCGGTGATTGACAGCAGGTTGTGCACTTGCACGGCGTGGTGCATTGCGTAGGTCCAGTAGGTCGGCGAAAGCTTCGACTGCTTCATCAGCGCCCGCACCTTCGTCATGAGGGTGCGATTCGTGCGCTCAGCTACGCCCTGCTGCTGGTGCTCGATTCCCTTCTGCGCGAAAAAATCTTGAACTCTGCCGTGCCGTCAGATTGCCAGATTTTCAACTTCTCCCCTGATTGTCGCTGCGTGTGCGCCAGGCACTGGAGGAACACTTGGTATGCTCTGCTGCGTGCTTCCACGTTTACGACCCACATGTAGCGAGTTCCGGCGTCGACGAAGGTGAGCGTGTATAGTTCGTCGTCGATGCCAAAAGGTCCCACGTTGAGGAAGTCGCTGTACACCTTCTCCAGTTTGGTGTAGCGGTTAGTTCCAGGTTCTAGCAGGGGGAACGGCTGGTGGCTCAGCGAGGCCTCGGGGCAGACGGTGCAGTTGCGCGGATGTGTCGCGCCCCTTACTTCGGTGCCATCAGGGCGCAGAAGTGTGCCAGGCGCAAACACGTCGGCCTCGATGCAGTTCTTCAGTGTTACGCGCAAGGGGTGACCTAGGCGCTGGTGGGGCACTCCTTATAGGGTACAACCCAATTAGGTTTTGCTATACAACCCCTGTACTGCTGTAATTCTAGCCATTCATTTTCCTACTTTCTGACATGGTTTCAGAGCAGGTTCCCTAGTGGGAACGTTTTTTTCTTTTAGGGGCCCACCACGATAGTTTTTTCTGCCCTGCCCGAAGCGCGCCTCGTGCCTGCCTCACCTGCGCTGTAGTGCGCCCTGCCCTACTGCCGCCCATAGCGGCCCTGCCCTAACGACCCGTACCGTCTAAGTAACACACTTGCTCTTAGTACCATCTAGACAAGTACTCTCGCAATATGCTTCAGCACAAGATTGCACACGCTATGAACAGTGCAAGCAAAAAGAACAAGCTTGCAAAAGAACCCAAGAACCACTGGTTGGTGTTTTCCTAGGTTGAATAAATAGAAGCACTGGTTGTTCCACAACCTGATACCTACATTTTGTCCAGCCTGGAAGGTTGTTGCCAGGAAAAATCTGGGATTGTCCTCGGTGGTGGCCTGGAAGGTTTTACGACGCCCGGCAAACGCTGCCTGAGTCATAAATCAGTAATGGCTTAACTTTTCTCGAGGCAACTTGGCTCATTTTAGAGCTCCTAGAGTGACCTTCGATATAGCCAATTCTCAGCTTAATACGATCGACGGTCCGCACAGCACGCTGCACAACGTTCAAGGTACTCTCGTTATTTTGGCTAAGCTATACTATTACTGTAAGGGCCAAATAAACTCAAGCTAAAAAGACACAATTCAAACTTAAACCTCTCCTCGGGGTCATCTCCAAGGGTCCTTGGGTGCCTGGTACAAGACAAGCCCCTATCCTTAGATCCGAGTTTCTAGAGAGCGGGATAAGAAGAACACAATCAAATAGCAATTGTACCTTATATGTTGCGCAGCATGCCTTGCAGGCCATCGATCGGATAAAGCTGAATTTTTTTCTATATCGAAGCGCGCTCCAAGAGCATTAAAATAAGCCAAGTTGCCTCACGAAAAGTTCTGCCATCATAGAATTATGGCTCGGACAGCGTTTGCCTAGCGTCGTAGTACTAGCATGCCAGCGTTGACTTGGTAGCATTCCATTGTCGCACCACGTAGAAACGAAATTACAGGAAGGAAGGATTTTGCTTGAATCAAATTAACTATATTCAGGGTACAAATAGATAGAGTTAGCAAGGACCTTGGGAATCAACCTGGGAACAACCAGGGATGATCCCAAATAATTCCAAGCAACAGAACCATACTGGCTTGACAAAAACAGCAGGTGGGAGGTTGGTAAAGAACCTCAGGTTCTGTTTTTCCAACCTGGGATAACACCAACCAGGTTCAGGTTCTGAAAACAGAACCTTTTTCGTCCTAGTGCAACCAGACAAAAGCTGGTTCCTCTGGTTTCCCTGGCCCTGGAGCATAGAGATACAGACAAACAACATCCAACCTTCACCTAATTGTATCCCTGTAGTGTTTGCACTACTACACTATAGTTAACCAAACAAAGCAGTACAATTTGGGGTTGGATAAAACTGAATCTCCGTAATCAATTCAACCGAACTCCAAAGCTTCCATCTTGGGATCCTTTGCGAGCTTGTCCTTTCCGCTTGCACTGTTCATGCCGCGTACAATGTTGTGCCGATGCGCACATTCTCACGAGTACCTGTAAGTGCATCAAGCAAAATTGCAAATGCAAACAAATATACGAACATACCATTTACACGCAAATGCATTTGCGCACCCATACTCGTACAAACAGATGGCTGGATGTCCTCCAAAGTAATTTTGCAGCCAACAATAGTTGGTACTAAGGAGATCGGGTGCAGCTGGGCAATCGGGTGCTTTGAGATCTGCACGAGAGCAAGGATGTGTACAGATCCATTTGGCAGCTTTCTGTCAACGGGAGTTGTGTGTTGGCCCCGTCCTCGCTTGGGCGGAGCCAACTTCAATGTCGGATGTGCGGGGAGCACAGCCGACCTGCTGCAGTGGGCGACGCCCTCTTGGGCGCCTGGACGCCAACCTGGGCAACTGGATGGCGTCCTGGGCGTCTGGACGCCAACCTGGGCGCCTGTACGGCGTCCTGGGCGCCTGGACGCCGACCTGGTTGCCCGGTTGACTCAGTTATCCGGATGAGCACGAGAGTCGCCCAGGAGGTTCTTGCAAAGCCGACTACGGTGTGGTATCCAAAAATCAACGTGGAGGATCAGGTGCAGTCGTGGGCACATGGTTAGCCTGGTGTTTGCGCTGTGAACGAGACGAGGCACAGCACGCCAACCAGGTGCGAGTACCTGCGAAGCAGGTGCACTGCTGTCCTGCGGGTGCAACGCTGTGCAGCCGCATCGCTGCAGCGTTGTCACGCCGTCGACTTGCAGCGTTGGCAGTCCGCGACTTTGCACTGCTGGAGCGCGGTCGACCATGCAGTGCTGGAACGCGGTCGACCGTGCTGCGCTGGCAGTCGGCCTGCATGCTTACTAGCATCTGATATTGTCCGTTGTTGCTTTGCATTGTGTACCATTGTTGTGAACTTTTGCTATTGAAGCTCTTGGAAAATCTCCCTCTGAATGCACAAGTAGAAAGAGCACGAGCAAACAACTAAGGAACGCTACGATCACTCCTAACCCGTACCTTCCCCGTAGTCTAGCTCCTGTTGTACAAGTTATCTCCGCATATTCTGCATAGGCGTGGCATGGTGGGGGGCAAGCTAGAGAGGGGTCTGTGTTCCCGGGGAGGTGCAACGCTGTTGGAGCAGTTGGTGTTAGATTGTCGGCCAGATCCGGGAAGACAGATTGTGCAACGACACACCGACACCTAGGGCATGTGGCAATGCCCTTGCTGAAGCAGTTGGAGAAGGATGAAGCTTTCAGGATCTGGGTCTAAACAGACAGCCACCCGATGGCAACTGTGCAATCTGCTTGCTATCCAAATTCAGCTGTTTCCCCTTCCATAGCGACTAGCAGGAGGAAATAGCCTTTGGAGCTGGTTCACATGGACTTGGTGGGGCCGCCGCCGGTGATAAAACACATGGAGGAGTGATATTTCCTAACCGTAGTGGATGATTGGAGCAGGCTGATCTGGGCGTATTTGCTGAAGCAGAACGACCACACCGCCTCTAAAGTACGGGGCAATTTGCTGCTGTTTGTTGAAAAGCAAGCGGAATATGTGGTGAAGCGGATTAGGACAGACCGAGGTGGTGTGTTTCTTGGACCTGAGATGACGGCCTGGCTCAAGAAGCAGGGCATCCAGAGAGAGCTGACCACGGCTTACACCCCACAGTCTAACAGTGTAGCAGAACGGGCAAATCGGACGATTCTAGTGCACTGCTCATAGAATCTGGGGTGGGCAATTCGATATAGCCCCATGCTGTCCGGCATGCTACCGTGGCTAGGAACAGGGTGCTCAACAAGGTTGGACATGACTCCTGGGTGCCGTTGGAGAGGTGGCTTGGGAGGTAACCACGACTTACACCTCACATTTTAACGGCGTAGCAGAACGGGCGAACCGGACAATCCTGGAGATAGGTAAGTTGCTGCTCATAGAATCGGGGTTGGGGAACTCCATTTGGCCCCACGCTGCCCGGCATGCTATCGTGGCTAGGGACAGGTTGCTCATAAAGGTTGGTGATGACTCGTAGGTATCACTGGAGAGGTGCTTGGGAGGAAGACGCCGCTGGACATGCTGAAAATGTCCGGTTGCATGGCAGTCACGTACGTCCCCAAAGCTTACCGAAGTAAGCTGGGGGCGAGAGAAATCTGGTGTGTGCATTTGGGGATGGCTGCTGAGAGCAAAGAATAGATACGGTGGGGACCGTGCAAGGGTGTGATGTTTGATAGCAGGGATGTGAAGTTATTCGAGGGCATGATGTATGGGAGCTGGGAGAAACAACTAGAGGCAAAGGTGTCCCAGCAGGTGGAGCAGATCACCATGCAGCTGGACCTGATTCCTACTTTGTGGAAGGAGGGAGAGGATGCAGCTGCAGAGGGTGGTAATGGAGAGAGGGTATAGGAGGTTTCTGCGGGTGGAGGAGATTGTGAGGAGACTAGCGGTAGCACTAGTGGAGCTGCTAGATCTGAGGAATTAGAGCAGCAGCAAGACAAAGCCAAGGTGCCAAAACAACCACCAAGGAGGAAGCCGAAAGATGTTGTAACGAGGGAATGGAAGACACCTAACTCCTGGCCAGGACGTACCCGTATGGCAACAAGGAACTCGCTGAATGATATGATATAGCAAAGCAGCAGCTTCAGAATAAGGATGCCTCGTGTCTATAACCCGGATGAGGAGGACGAGCTTACGTACTATTTTCTTGCCCCTGCATCCGAGGAACCAGCTAGCATGGAGGAGGCATTAGATATACAAGATAGGGACAAAGGACTACTTGGTATCTGGTGGTGCTGCATGAGGGAAAGAAAGTTGGTGGTACTAAACGTAAGTGCCTAACCTACCCGTATGGTTGGTACTAAGAGTACATGCAATACTTCCCTTGTGGTTGGTACTTCGAGTAAATGCATTACTTACCTGAATGGATGGTGCTAAGAGAAAGTACGATTCTTACCCATATGGATGGTACAAAGAGTAAGTCCGTTTCTTATACGTACGGATTGTACTAAGAGTATGTGCTCTATTGACCTAAATGGTTGGTAGTAGGATAAAGTCCATTATTACCGGTATGGTTGGTACAAAGACTATATACATTACTTACCTGTATATATGGTACTAACAGTAAGTGCATAACCTATTGGTATGGTTGGTACTAAGTGTCAGTGCATAACTTAGTCGTATGGTTGGTACTTGAGTAGGTGCGTTATTTAACAATATGGATGGTACTAAGAGTAAGTGCCTTACTTACTTGTATGTTTGGTACTTAGAGAACGTGCGTTGCTTACCTATATGGTTGGTACTAAAAGTACGTCTATTAATTACCTGTATATTTGATACTCACCAGTATGAAAAATTATTAAAGTAAGTGCATTAATTACCCATATGAATAATACTAAGAGCAAGTGCGCGCACTTACCCGTATGGTTGGAACTATGAAATAGAACGTTATTAACCTGTATATTTGGGTCTAATACAGAGTATAGGCTGTACTCGTATGATTTGTACGAAGCGTACGTCGCTTACCTGTATGGAAGGTACTTAGAGTAAATGCATTACTTACATGTATGGTTAGTGCTTGAAGTAAGCACATATTTTTCCGTAAAGATTGAACTAAGAGCAGGTGTATTGCTTACCTGTATAGTTGGTACTAAAAGTAAGTGCGTTTCTTAACCGAATGGTTGGTACTTATAGTAAGTGCGTTACTTATCCGTGTGGTTTGTATTAAGAGTAGAAAGAGAAGGGGAAGAGGCTTGGGAAGGCAAGCACTTGTTGGTGTAAGGACCAAATAATCGCAAGCTACTAAGACTTAATCAAACTCAAAACCTCTTCTCAGAGTTACCTTCAAGGGTCCTTGGGTGCCTGGTACAAGACCAGCCCCTATCTTCGGGTTTGAGTTTGTAGAGAGAGGAGTCAAGAATGACTTAGCGAAAATAACAAGAGTACCTTGAACGTCGAGCAGCGTATCGTACAGACCGTTGATTCGATTAAGCTAAGAATTTCCTATATCGAAGCTCACTCCAAAAGCTTTAGATTGAGCAAAGTTGCCCCGCGACAAGTTTTTCCATCAGGGAGTTATGGCTCGGACAGCGTAGGCCGTCGGGTATGCATACTAGCATTCATTCGGGTAGCATTCCGCCGTCGTACCGCGTAGAAACGAAATTCTAGGAAGGGAGGAATTTGCTTGAATCAGAATGACTATATCCAGGTACAAACAGAGAAGAAATAAATAGTTCTAGCGAGCAATGACCTTCGGAATCAACCTGGAAACAACCAGGGATGATCCCAAATAATTCCAAGCAACAGAACCAACCTCGCTGGACAAAACAGCAGGTGGTAGATTGGTAAACAACCTCAGGTTCTGTTTTTCCAATATGGGAAAACAACAACCAGGTTCAGGTCCTAAAAACAGAACCAGTTTTGTCTTTGCCCAACCAGCCAAATGCTGGTTCCGCTGGTTTCCCCTGGCCCTGTAGCATGCAGATACAGACAAACAACATCCAACCTTCACCTAAATTGTACCTCTATAGTGCCTTCCCTGGTACACTATAGTCAACCAAAAAAAACAGTACAATTTCGAGTTGGATAGAATTGAATCTGCGCAATCAAGTAAGCGGAACCGCAAAGCTTACATCTTGGGTTCCTTTGCGAGCTCGTCATTTCTGCTTGTACTGTTCAGAGCGCGTACAATGTTGTGCCGAAGCGCACAATGCGCGAGTACCTGCAAATGCTTCAAGCGAAAATTGCGAAAGCAAACAAACGCACGAACATTCCATTCATACGCAAATGCATTCGCACACGCATACTTGTACAAACAGACGGCAGGATGTCGTGCAATGTGAATTTGCACCCAACACTACCCTCCGTGTCTTGTTGATATATGCAGCCGTTTGTGGGAAATTCATCATTCAGATGGATATATCAACGGCATTTCTCAATGGGATTTTAGAGGAGGATGTGTACATGACGCAGCCGCTTGGGTACGAGGATTGTACGGGCAGGGTGAGCAAGTTGAAAAAATCCATCTACGGCTTGAAGCAGGCGCCACGTAGCTGGTACCAAAAGTTGGTATCTGTTTAAGAGGAGATGGGATTCAGAACCAGCAGCTGTGATGAGAGCCTCTTTCTCAAGGGAGAGGGGGAGAATCTGGTGCTGTTTCTGGTCTACGTGGATGATATTCTTCTCTTTAGCAGCAGCATGAAGGAGATCCAGAATGTCCAGCAACAGATGATGGAGAACTTCAAGTGCAAGAACCTTGGGGAGGTAAAGTAATACCTTGGGATGCACGTGGAGAGGGATCTAGATCACAGGTGGTTGAAGCTGCACCAGAAGAAGTTCATCAAGGAGCTGGGGGAGAAGTATGGAAATGAGAATGAGCGCAAGGTTGCAACTTACCTGCCAGCAGAATTCAAGCTTGTGAATGCTGTAGTGGATGAAGGGGTTGAAGCCGAGGAGCAGCAGCAATTTCAGTCCTTGGTGGGCAGCCGCTTGTATGCAGCAGTTCACACAAGGCCCAACATCTCTTTCTCTGTTGGGCAACTGGCAAGGGTGGTGCAGAATTCATCAGATGAGCAGGTTGATGTAGCTGAGTGTGTGCTGAAGCATCTGAACTCTCACCCAAGCATTGGAGTTCAAAAGTCCGCATCTGCACAGGCAAGGTTTTGTCTAAGTCATTCTTGACTCCTCTCTCTACAAAGTCGGGTCCGAGGATAGGGGCTGGTAACCCAAGGAAAGGTACCAGGCACCCAAGGACCCTTAGAGGTGACCCCGAGGAAAGGTTTTAAGTTTGATTAAGTCTTAAAAGCTTGTGTTTATTAGGCCCTTACACCAACCGGTAGGGGGTTTGGCAATGGGAGCAAAGATTAAATTAAACTCCCGCTTCTCCTTCTGCATAATCCCCTTAGCCACTAGCCTACTCTTGTACATGGGGACCTATCCCTTGTCATCGGCCTTGATCCTTAGCACCCACTTGCACTGTACGGCTTTCTTCCATTCAGGCAGCACCACCAGATCCCATGTCCCATTCTCTAGCAGGCTCTGGTACTTAACATCCCTAAAAACCAGCCACTTCTCCCTATCTGGTCCAGCTAATGCCTCGTCCATGCTAGCTGGTTGCTCTGGTGCAGGGGCAAGAAAACAGTAGGCAGGTTCATCCTCTTCATCCGGATCATAGCCATGCGGTAGAATCAGCAATGCCTCCTTGGTCCCAAGCAGCTTCTTAGTACCCATAAGGGTACGTCCTGGCCTAGAGACGGGTGTCTCGCATCCCTTCATAACAACACCTTTCGGCTTCTTAGTTTTCCCCTGCTGCTGCCCTCCTCCCTCGGATCCAGCAGCTCCACCAGAGCTACCGGCAGTCTCCACACCATTTTCTCCACCATCAGGTGCCTCCTGCACCTTCTCTCTATCACCACCCTCTGCAGCTGCCTCCTCTCCCTCCTCCCACACACTAGGAGTCAGGTCCAGCTGCATGGTGATCTGTTCCATCAGCTGGGACACCCTGGCCTCCGGCTGTTTCTCCCAGCTCCCATACATCATGCCCTCAACAAACTTCACATCCCTGCTGTCAAACAACACACCCTTGGATGGTTCCCACAGCAGCCATCCCTTGCTCTCAGCAGCCAGCCCCAAATGCACGCACCAGATCGCACTCGCCCCCAACTTACTTCGATACTTCTTGGGGACGTAGGCAACTGCCATGCATGTCCATCGGCGGCTTCCTCCCAAGCCACTTCTCCAACGGCATCCACGAGTCATCACCAACCTTAGTGAGCACCCTGTTCCTAGCCATGGTATCGTGCCGGACAGCATGGGGCCACATCAAGTTGCCCAGCCCAGACTCTACGACCAGCGCCCTAGCAGTCTCCAGAATTGTCCAGTTCGCCCGTTCTGCTACACCGTTAGACTGTGGGGTGTAAGCCGTGGTCAACTCCCTCTGGATGCCCCGCTTCTTGAGCCAGACCGTCATCTCAGCTCTAAGGAACTCACCACCCCGATCTGTCGTAATCCGCTTCATCACACACTTCGCTTGCTTCTCCACGAATGGCAGCCAATCTTTCCGTATCGTAGAGGCGGAGTGGTCCTTCTGCTTCAGCGGATATGGCCACATAAGCCTGCTCCAATCATTCACTATGGTCTGAAAGTACCGCTCCCCCTTGTCCCCTTGAACCGGCAGCGGCCCCACCAAGTCCATGTGGACCAACTCTAAAGGCTTCTTGCTCCTGCCAGTCACACTAAGGAAGGGGAAACGGGTGAATTTGGATAGCAAGCAGATTTCACAGTTGTCG
Organism: Closterium sp. Naga37s-1; assembly: GCA_947471745.1. Lineage (NCBI taxonomy): Eukaryota > Viridiplantae > Streptophyta > Zygnematophyceae > Desmidiales > Closteriaceae > Closterium > Closterium sp. Naga37s-1. Next base: position 2,745,716 of record CANJKZ010000238.1, on the reverse strand, counting down.
TCAGGTGGCTGGCCATTCAGCTTCAGGCCCTTAACAGCCCCATCCTTCACCAGCTGCTTCAGCAAAGGCATTGCTACATGCCCCGAGCGTCGGTGTGCCGTTGCCCATTCTGTCTTCCCAGATCTGGCCGACACTTTCACACCAACCCCTTCAACGGCGTTGCACTCCCCCTGGGATGCAGACCCTTCTCCAGCCCGCCCCCCACCGTACCACGCCAACGCCGGCAGCTGCCACATCGATCTGTACACGTCCTTGCTCTCGTGCAGATCCCAAAGCACCCGATTGCTCAGCTGCCCCTTGTAAGTGCGTGACCCCTCCGAGCTAGTGCTCACCCCAGCCTCAGCAAGCTTACGAAGGGAGATGAGGTTGGCCTTGAGATCAGGAACGAATAGAACGTCGTGCAGCACCACCGGCTTGCCATCCGCGCCCTTAAACGCAGCTCATCCCGCACCAGCCACCTTCAGCGCGTGTCCAGACGATGTCCAGCAGGTCCTTGCGCGGCGTCATCGTCCAAGCGCCCGTGTCCAACACCCAATAGTCCGTGTCCAACATCCAATAGTCCGTGCTTCAACCTTGGCAGAGGCATCTCCTTGCTCTTCAATATGGAAGCTCTGGCCCGCGGTGCGCTCTTTCTTCTTTTCCGCGCCGCTGTTGCTCTTCAGGTTGTTGTCGGACAAATCGGGGACCATGTTCGCGCCAGTTTTCTGGTTCCTCCGCGCGCCGCCATCCTGGTGACGATTCTGGGGGGTCCATCCATCAGGTTTCTTATAGCACAAAAACCAGGGATGCCCCTCCTTCTCACAATACCAGCAACTTGCCACCAGCACCCGACTTGCCCCCACGTCCAGATTTTGCACCGCGACCTTAACCGGTACCTCCTTGTAGGTCGTTGGAGTCGTCGTCCTCCTTTGCACCGCGTCCACCACCACCGAAGTCTCGTCCTCTGCCACGTCGGCTCCTTTGCATCCCGTAGCCGCTGCTGCCGTCGTCTCCACCCCTCAGTTGGCGGCGACGGAAGTCCTCCTCCAGAATCTTCGTCCGCACCCACTCGAGTGTCCACGAGCTCTGGTTCTGCGGCAGGCTCAATCCACTCGTCAATTGAAGCCACGATTCCGGCAGCAGCGAGAGCATCTTCAAGCACTTGGTCTGCTCCGGGTAGGTGATTCCCGCGGTCACCAAATTCGCGTAGAGGTTACGCATCTTGTCCTGGACAGGTTGCACCGGCTCACCTTCGCTCAGGCGCAACATAGACAGCTCCCTCTCCAGCATCAACGTTGCAACAACGGAAGTTGGGGCGTGCAGCTCCTTCAACACGGTCCACGCCTTCGGATTGCACACAACCTCTGGCAGCAGGTGCATAACGTGGTGACGCCGGTTCAGCTCCAAACTCTGCGACATCAAATAATAGCCAGCTGAGGAGCGCTCGTCCCAATCTTCCTGCGGTGCGGGGTCACTCGGTCTAGGCCCCTCCCCAATCATTAGTTTCAGCAATCCAATCTGACAGAAATAGGATTGCATTTTCCAGGCCCAATCATTATAGCCCTCACCATTGAACTTCTCGACGGTGAAGTTCTTCAGCACCTCCTTGACCAGCGAGCCCTGTTTATTCGCGCTCCCCTTGCCACTACGATCTTGGGCTGAAGATTCACCAGCTCTCGTCGAGATGTTGCCCGCCATAGCTACCTATAACGAGGATCACTATAATGCAGCTCTGATACCAGCTTGTTGGTGTAAGGGCCTAATAAACTCAAGCTCCACGTCACGCAGCGTTTCGTGCAGGCCATCGAAGCTCGCTCGAAGAGCTTCACAATGAGCCAAGTTGCCTCGCAAAACGTTTTGCCATTACGGAGTTATGGCTCGGATAACGTATGCCTTGCCTCGTAGTCCTAGCGTACTAGCATTGACTCGGGTAGAATTCCGCCGTTGTACCGCGTAGAGACGAAATTCCACCAGCGAAGGAATAAATAATTCTAGATAGCAAGGACCTTGGGAATCAACCTGGGAACAATCAGGGATGATCCCAAATGATTTCAAGAAGCAGAACAAAACCGCAGGTGGTAGGTTGGTAAACAACCTCTGGTTCTGCTTTTCCAACCTGGGAAAACAACAACCAGGTTCAAGTCCTAAAAACAGAACCTGTTTTGTGTTTGCCCAACCAGCCAAATGCTGGTTCCGCTGGTTTCCCCTGGCCCTGTAGCATGCAGACCGACAAATAACATTCAACCTTCACCTAAATTGTACTCCTTTAGTGCCTGCCCTGCTACAATATAGTCAACCAAACAAAACAGTACAATTTCGAGTTGGATAGAACTGAATCTCTGCAATCAATTCAACCGAACGGCAAAGCTTCCATCTTGGGCTCCTTTGCGAGCTCGTCCATTCTGCTTGCACTGTTGATAGCCCGTACAATGTTGTGCCGAAGCGCACAATACGCGAGTACCTGCAAATGCTTCAAGCGAAAATTGCGAAAGCAAACAAACACACTAGCATTCCATTCATACCCAAATGCATTCGCACACGCATACCCAGACAAACAGACGGCAGCATGTCGTGCAATGTGAATTCGCACCCAACAGCACTTTCTCACTTGCTTTGCGGATGCTACTTGGGCTTCTAGGGTGGAGGATTCATCATCAGTTTGGGGATACATCTGCCTAGTTGGACGATAGTTGGAGATTCAAGAAGCAGAGATGGACGGCACTCTCCTCCGTGGAGTCGGGGTACATGGCATTGTTCTTTGGGGTAAGGGATGTGATGTGGTTGAGGAGGAGGTTAGAGGAGGTTTGGCAGGAGCAGAAGGTTGTTACACTGCTGATTTGTAATAGCAAGGGGGCTCTTGGGATGGCCAGGAACGTTGTGCTTCATGGGCTAAACAAAATATTCGTATTAAGTGGCACTGGCTGCGTAAGAAGGTGAGGAGTAGGACGGTCAATCCGTTTTGCATCAGACTTCCTTCTGCTTGCGGATGAGCCTTATTAGAGTTGTGTGCGCATGAGTCGAATGAGCATGAACAATTTTGGAATGTTGGGAATGCAGACGGTAGTCTAAGGGGGAGTGCGTTGGGTGCAAATTTAATTTGTGCGACATCCTGCCGTCTTGTACAAGTTTGCGTGTGCAAATGCATGTGCGTATAAATGTATATTCAAGTGTTTTTTTTCTTTCGCAGAAATTTTCACGGTGCATTTGCGGGTACTCGAGCAATGTACGCATCATCACAGCATTGTACGCGCTATAAATTAGCAGAAAGGACGAGCTTGCGAAAGAACCCGAGATGTAAGCTTTGCAGTTCACTTTGATTCATTGCGGAGATTCAGGTATAGCTTGGAACTGTAATGTTTTGTTTGGTTAAGTACAGTATATCAGGGCAGGCACTATAGGGTTCAATTTTGTGAAGGTTGGATGTTGATAATCTTTTTCTTTTGCATATAACGAAACCAGGGGAAACCAGCGGAACTAGAATTTGGCTGTTTGCGCAAGGTCCTGTTTTTAATGTTTGGTGCTTTTTCAGGTTTGGAAAACGGAACCTAAATTTACCTTTTCAGGACCAAAATCTGCTATTTTCCAGCTATGGTGGTTCTGTATTTTTTTGGGATCATCCATGGTTGCCTGGGAGAAACAGCCGGACGCTAAGGTGTCCCAGCAGATGGAGCAGATCCTCATGCAGCTGGACCTGACTCATATCGTGTGAGAGGAGGGTTTAGGGTTTAGGGTTTTCCAGCTAGCATGTATGAAGTACTACCTGGGCAAGATAGATACAAGTGGCTGGCTTCTAGAGATGCTGAATACCAGTGCCAGCTAGAGATTGGGACCTGGGATGTAGTAGTGCTTTTAGAGGGGAAGAAAGCGGTACAGTGCAATTGGGTGTTGAGGATCAATACCGATGATAAGGGACAGGTCACCATCTAGAAGAGTAGGTTGGTGGCTAAGGGGTTTAAGCACAAGGAGAAGCAAAACATAAATGATCTTTGCTCTCACTGCTAAACCCCCTACCGTCCGTTTCTTGTTGGCAGATGCATCCGTTATTGAGAAATGTACTATTCAGATAGACATATCAACTGTATTCATCAATAGGGTTTTAGAGGAGGAGGTGTACACGAAGCAGCCACCTGAGTACGAAGATTGTACGGGCAGCGTGTGCAAGCTCATCATGTTCATCTACGGCTTGAAGCGGAACCATGCTGATGGTACCTGAAGTTGGCAGCTGTTTTAGAGGAGATGGGATTCAGGACCAGCAGCTGTGATAAGAGCCTCTTTATCAAAGGGGAGAATAAAGGCTTGTGATGTTTCTGGTCTATGTGGACGACATTCTTCTCTTCACCAGCAGCATGAAAGAGATCCAGGACGTGCAGCAGCAGCTGATGGGGAACTTCAAGTGCAAGACCGTTGGGGCGGTAAAGTACTACCTCGGGACGCACATGTAGGAGGATCTGGATCACATGTGGTTGAAGCTGCACCAGGAGAAGTTCATCATGCACTGGGGGAAAAGTATGGGACTGAGAAGGAGCGCAAATTGCAACCCCCCGGCCAGCTGAATTCAAGCTTGTGAAGGCTGCTGAGGATGAAGGTGTTGGGTTCAAATTCACTTTGCATGTCATCCTGCCATCTGGTTGTACGAGCATGCATATCCGAATGCATTTGCGTGTTAATGGTGTATTTGTGTGTTTGTTAGCGTTCGCAATTGTCACTTGATGCATTTGCAGGTACTCGTGCAATATGCGTTTTGGCATAAGCATTTGCAGGTACTCGCGCAATATGCGTTTTGGTATAATATTGTACACGCTATGAACAGTGCAAGCAGAAAGGACGAGCTCGCAGAGGAACCCAAGGTAAAAGCTTTGCAGTTCCGTTCATTCGATTGCGCAGAGTTAGTTATATCCTTCTCGAGACTGTGCTGTTTTTGTTTAGTTAATTATAGTATACTAGGGAAGGCACTATAGGGGTACAATTAGGTAGAGGTTGGATGTTGTTGTATGCATCTGTATGCTACAAGGCCAGGGGAAACCAGCGGAACCAGGTAGGACGAAATAGGTTATGTTTCCAGAACCTGAGGTTGTTTACCAACCACCCACCTGCTGTTTTATCAAACCAGGGTGGTTCTGTTGCTTGAAATGCTTTGGGATCATCCCTAGTTGTTGACAGGTTGATTCCCAATGTCCCTCCTACCTTTAACTATATATTTCTTCTCCTCGTTATATGTAGCTATGGCGGGAAAGGATTCGGCGGGAGCTAGTTAATCTTCAGCCCAAGTTTGATAAAGTCTTAATACCCTGAGTTTACTAGGCCCTTTCACCAAGAAGCTGGTATCAGAGCCTGCGTTATAGCGATCCTCGTTATATCCAGCTATGGCGGGAAAGGATTCGGCGGGAGCTAGTTAATATTCAGCCCAAGATCGTAAGAAAAGCCAAGATTCTGTCAGGTTGGATTGCTGAAACTAGTGATTGGGAAGGAGCCTAGACCGAGTGAGCCCGCGCTGCAGGAACATTGGGACGAGCGCGCTTCGGCTGGCTAGTACTTGATGTCGCAAAGTTTGGTGCCGAACCAGCATCACCACGTTATGCACCTGCTGCCGGAAGTTGAGTGCGGTCCGAAGGCGTGGACTGTATTGAAGACGCTGTACGACCCTATCTTGGTCGCCGCGACGCTCATGATGGAGAGGAAGCTGTCTGCGTTGTGCCAGAGTGAGCGTGAGCCAGTGCGACACGTTCTGCACAACCTCTACGCGTAGTTGGCGACCGCAGGGATCATGTCACCAAACCATACCAAGTGCCTGAAGATGCTCTCGTTGCTGCGGGAGTCATAGCTACAATACACAAGCGGATTGACCCTGCCGCAGGTCCTCCCCGAACTACACAGATGTATCCTCCCACAGATGAGGAATCCTCCTTCTCAGAAGCCCACGTAGCATCAGTACAGCAGGTGAAAAGCAGCTTGCCTTCTCCAAGATGCTCCCCTTCTCTTTTAGCACCTCAAACCCTTTCTGCTGCACCTGTGCAGATGCGGAATATTGAACTCCAATGCTTGGGTGAGAGTTCAGATACTTCACCACACGCTCAGCTGCATCCACCTACTCCTCTGATGGATTCTGCACCACCCTTGCCAGCTGCCCAACCGAGAAAGAGATGTCGGGCCTCGTGTCAACTGCTGCATACAAGAGGCTGCCCACCAAGGACTGAAATTGCTGCTGCTCCTCGGCTTCAACCCCTTCATCCTCTGCAGCCTTCACATGCTTGAATTCTGCTGGCAGGGGAGTTGCAACCTTGCGCTCATTCTCAATCCCATACTTCTCTCCCAACTCCTTGATAAACTTCTCCTGGTGCAGCTTCAACCACCTGTGATCTGGATCCCTCTCCACGTGCATCCCGAGGTAGTACTTTACCTCCCCAAGGTTCTTGCACTTGAAGTTTTCCATCAGCTGCTGCTGCAGATTCTGCAGATGCTGCTGCTAAAGAGAAGAATGTTATCCACATAGACCAGAAACAGCACCAGCTTCTCCCCCTCCCCCTTGAGAAAGAGGCTCTCATCACAGCTGCTGGTCCAGAGTCCCATCTCCTCTAAAACAGCTGCCAACTTCTGGTACCAGCAACGTGGCGCCTGCTTCAAGCCGTAGATGGACTTTTCCAGCTTGCACACCCTGCCCGTACCATCGTCATACCCAAGCGGCTGCGTCATGTACACACCATCCTCTAAAATCCCATTGAAAAATGCCGTTGATATATCCATCTGAATGATGAATTTCCCCATAACGGCTGCATCTGCCAACAAGACACGGAGGGTAGGGGGTTTGGCAGTGGGAGCAAAGATCTCATTGAAGTCCTGCTTCTCCTTCTGCATAAACCCTTTAGCCACCAGCCTACTCTTGTAGATGGTGACCTGTCCCTTGTCATCGGTCTTGATCCTTAGCACCCACTTGCACTATACGGCTTTCTTCCCCTCAGGCAGCACCACCAGATCACATGTCCCATTCTCTAGCAGGCTCTGGTACTCAGCATCCCTGGAAACCAGCCACTTCTCCCTATCTGGTCCAGTTAATGCCTCCTCCATGCTAGCTGGTTCCTCTGGTGCAGGGGCAAGAAAACAGAAGGCAGGTTCATCCTCCTCATCCGGGTCATAACCATGCGGTAGAATCAGCAATGCCTCCTCGGTCCCAAGCTGCTGCTCCGCTACACCTGATCCTGCAGTCAGCTTCTTAGTAGCCATACGAGTACGTCCTGGCCTGGAGACAGGTGTCTCCCATCCCCTCATAGCTTCTTAGTTTGTCCGTGATGCTGCCATCCTCCCTCGGATCCAGCAGCTCCACTAGTGCTACCGCTAGTCTCCACACCATTGTATTCACCAGCAGGTGCCTCCTGCACCTTCTCTCCATCACCATCCTCTGCAGCTGCCTCCTCTCCCTCCTCCCATACACTAGGAGTCAGGTCCAGCTGCATGGTGATCTGCTCCATCTGCTGGGATATGGCCTCCAGCTGTTTCTCCCAGCTCCCATACATCATGCCCTCAACGATCTTCACATCCCTGCTGTCAAACAACACACCCTTGGATGTGTTCCCACAGCAGCCATCCCTTGCTCTCAGCAGCCAGCCCCAAATGCACACACCAGATTGCACTCGCCCCCAACTTACTTCGATACTTCTTGGGGACGTGGGCGACTGCCATGCAACCGAACACCCTCAGCATGTCCACCGGCGGCTTCCTCCCAAGCCACCTCTCCAACGGCACCCACGAGTCATCACCAACCTTAGTGAGCACCCTGTTCCTAGCCATGGTAGCACGCTGGACAGCATGGGGCCACATCAAGTTGCCCAGCCCAGATTCTATGAGCAGTGCCCTAGCTGTCTCCAGAATTTTCCGGTTCGCCCATTCTGCTACACCGTTAGACTGTGGGGTGTAAGCCGTGGTCAGCTCCCTCTGGCTGCCCTGCTTCTTGAGCCAGGCCGTTATCTCAGCTCCAAGGAACTCACCACCCCGATCCGTCCTAATCCGCTTCACCACACACTCCACTTGCTTCTCCACGAATGACAGCCAATCTTCCCGTATCGTAGAGGCGGCGTGGCCCTTCTGCTTCAGCGGATATGCCCACATAAGCCTGCTCCAATCATCCACTATGGTTAGAAAGCACCGCTCCCCCTTGTGCCCCTGAACCGGCAGCGGCCTCACCAAGTCCATGTGGACCAACTCTAAAGGCTTCTTGCTCTTGCCAGTCACACTATGGAAGGGGAAATGGGTGAATATGGATAGCAAGCATATTTTACAACCCCATCCTTCTCCAGCTGCTTCAGCAAAGGCATTGCTACATGCCCCAAGCGTCGGTGTGCCGTTGCCCAATCCGTCTCCCCAGATCTGGCTGACACTTTCACACCAACCCCTCTAACGGCGTTGCACTCCCCCTGGGATGCAGACCCCTCTCCAGCCTGCCCCTCACCGTGCCACGCCAATGCCGGCAGCTGCCACATGGATCTGTACACGTCTCTGCTCTCGTGCAGATCCCAAAGCACCCGATTGCCCAGCTGCCCCTTGTACGTGCGTGCCCCATCCGTGCTAGTGCTCACCCCAGCCTTGCCAAGCTTACGGAGGGAGATGAGGTTGGCCTTGAGATCAGGAACGAGGAGAATGTCGTGCAGCACCACCGGCTTGCCATCCGCTCCCTTAAACGCAGCTTGTCCCGCACCAGCCACCTTCAGCGCGTGTCCAGAGGCGGAGCACACCTCATTGATCGGTGCAGCGCGTACGTCGTCCAGTAGGTCCTTGCGTGGCGTCATCGTCCAAGCAGCGCCCGTGTCCAACACCCAATAGTTCAGGGGGTACAGCTCTGCTCGAACCTTGGCAGAGGCGTCTCCTTGCTCCCCTTGCTCTCCAATATGGAAGAACTGGCCCGCGGTGTGCTCTTTCTTTTTCTCCGTACCGCCGATGTTCTTCGGGTTGTTGTCGGACGAATCGGCGACCATGCTCGCGCCGCTTTTCTGGTTCCTCCGCGCGCCGCCATCCTGGAGACAATTCTGGGGTGTCAATTCATCGGGTTTCTTATAGCACAAAAACCAGGGGTGCCCCTCCTTACAATGCCAGCAACTCCCTTTCATTTTGCCACCATCACCCGACCAGCACCCGACTCACGTCCAGATTTCGCACCGCGACCCCAACCGGCACCTCCTTGTTGGTCGTTGGAGTCGTCGTCTTTCTTTGCACCGCGTCCAGCACCACCGAAGCCACGTCCTCTGCCACGTCGGCTCCCTTGCATCCCATAGCCGCTGCTGCCGTCGTTTCCACCCCTTAGTTGGCGGTTAGGGAAGTCCTCCTCCAGAATCTTCGGCCGCACCCACTCGAGTGTCCACGAGCTCCGGTTCTGCGGCAGACTCAATCCGCTCGTGAATTGAAGGCACATTTCCGGCAGCAGCGAGAGCATCTTCAAGCACTTGGTCTGCTCCGGGTAGGTGATTCCCGCGGTCGCCAACTTCACGTAGAGGTCGCGCATCTTGTCCAGGACAGGTTGCACCAGCTCTCCCTCGCTCACGAACAGCTCCCTCTCCAGCATCAACGGAAGTTGGGGCGTGTTGGGGCTCCTTCAAAACAGTCCACGCCTTCGGACCGCACTCAACCTCCGGCAGCAGGTGCATAACATGGTGACGCTGGTTCAGCTCCAAACTCTGCGACATCAAATAGTAGCCAGCCGAGGAGTGCACGTCCCAATCTTCCTGCAGCTTGGGGTCACTCGGTCTAGGCTCCTCCCCAATCATTAGTTTCAGCAATCCAATCCGACGGAAATAGAGTTGCATTTTCCAGGCCCAATCATCATAGCCCTCACCATTGAACTTCTCGACGGTGAAGTTCTTCAGCACCTCCTTGATCAGCAAGCCCTGGTTTGTTCGCGCTCCCCTTGGCGCTGAAACACCAGAATCTTGGCTGCCGCTACGATCTTGGGCTGAGGTTTCACCAGCTCCCGTCGAGGTGTTGCCCGCCAGATCTGATACCAGATTGTTGGTGTAAGTTCTTGATAAACTCAAGTTATTAAGACTTAATCAAACTTAAAACCTCTCCTTGGGGTCACCTCCAAGGGTCCTTGGGTGCCTGGTACAAGATCAGCCCCTATCATCGGGCCCGAGTTTGTAGAGAGAGGAGTCAAGAATAACTTAGCCAAAGCAACAACAGTACCTTGAACGTAGCGCAGCGTATCGTGGAGACCGTCGATCGGATCAAGCTGAGAATTTCCTATTCGAAGATCGCTCCAAGAGCTTTAAAATAAGCCAAGTTTCCTCGCGAAAGGTTCTGCCATTAAGAAGTTATGGCTCGGATAGCGTTTGCCTAGCGTTGGAGTGCTAGCGTACTAGCGTTGACTCGGATAGCATTCCGCCGTCGCACCGCGTAGAAACAAAATTCCAGGAAGAGAGGAATTTGCTTGAATCAAATTGACTACAACCAGGTACAAACAGAGAAGGAATATATAGTTCTAGCTAGCAAGGACCTTGGGAATCAACCTGGGAACAACCAGGGATGATCCCAAATAATTCCAAGCAACAGAACCAACCTGGCTTGACAAATCCGCAGGTGGTAGGTTGGTAAACAACCTCTGGTTCTGCTTTTCCAACCTGGGAAAACAACAACCAGGTTCAGGTCCTAAAAACATAACCTGTTTTGTCTTTGCCCAACCGGCCAAATGCTGGTTCCGCTGGTTTCCCCTGGCCCTGTAGCATGCAGATACAGGCAAACATCCAACCTTCACCTAAATTGTACCCCTATAGTGCCTGCCCTGCTACACTATAGTCAACCAAACGAAACAGTACAATTTCGAGCTGGATAGAACTGAATCTGCGCAATCAAGTAAGCCGAACCGCAAAGCTTCCATCTTGGGTTCCTTTGCAAGCTCGTCCTTTCTGCTTGTACTGTTCATAGAGCGTACAATGTTGTGCCGAAGCACACAATGCGCGAGTACCTGCAAATGCTTCAAGCGAAAATTGCGAAAGCAAACAAACACACGAACATTCCATTCATACGCAAATGCATTCGTACACGCATACTCGTACAAACAGACGGCAGGATGTCGTGCAATGTGAATTTGCACCCAACATTTTTTACCGATATGGTTCATGCTCAGAGTAACTGCATTACTTATGTTGGATGCACGTCATTCTGAGTGCATGTCATCCTAACGTCCTGCCGAGTGCTCGTGCTATTTGTGCTTGCATGATTTGCATGAGCGTATGTCATTATGCATGGCTGTTGGATATAACCATCTCTGTGTTTTTCTCCAAGTCTACATGCTTGATCATGCAGGAGAAATCCAGAGCTTTCCAACGATACCAAGATCGTCTTATTCCGACCAAGATCGCCCAAGTTACAAGAATTCCAAGACTTCGATTTCTTATTACCTTTTGGGGTTATATCTAATTTGGGTGATTACTTGGGACATGACTATAAAGGGATCTTTGGTTGGGTGGTTAGGGAAGGCAACTTTGACTTTTGGATTGGGGTGGCTAGAAGTTTCTAGCATGGGTTGCAAAGGTTGCAACACCTAGGCAAAATCCAACTAGATTGGATTTTGCATATGACACCTCAAGGACCTCATGATGAGGGTTGCATCCTTGCTGCTAGGAAGGTTCCTACCATCCTTCCCTAGCTCTTGGAGAACCCCTTCCCTCTCATGGTTCTCTTGGAGTCCCCAACTCCAACTTCCTATGCCCTAATGTTTTGTACTTCCTCCACCATTCTAGTCATGCGGCTGCTGGACGTTTTTACTTGGTTCTCACTCTATAGACTATCTTAACGACTGATTCAACTTGGAGATGGTAGCTAAGCCTAAGGCGCACAATCCTACCGAGCGGTTGAGTAATGAGTTCGTCGTAAGTTCTCAAAATGACGGATCCTGAACAACAAGTGGTATTAGAGCGGGTAGTCGACTTTGAGACGACGAATCGTCGTGAATTCTCAACCAATGTTGTCGAGTGAGACCATTTTCTAGTAGCTCTGCTCGCGAACTTTCGATTGGTGGTCGAAGTATCCAGTCCGCGACAGCTCTGCCGCTGCGCCTCATCTCGTGTCCATGCTGCTTGCCCCTGAGGGAGACCCGGATGCTCCAGACATCCCGACTCCACGATCGTACGGTGAGGCGATCGAGGGTCCCTACTCCTCTCAGTGGCAGACAGCCATGGACGCAGAGATGGCATCCTGGAAGTCCACAGGCACCTACGTCGACGAGGTTCCCCCTCCCGGGGCGAACATCGTCAGTGTCATGTGGATTTTCAGGGTGAAGCGGCCGCCAGGTTCCCCGCCTGTCTTCAAGGCTCGTTACGTTGCTCGAGGCTTCAGTCAGCGAGAGGGATTTGACTTCTTCCAGACCTTCTCTCCCACCCCGAAGATGACCACTCTTCGGGTGCTGCTGCACGTTGCTGCTCAGCGTGACTACGAGCTTCACTCTCTTGACTTCAGCACAGCTTTCTTGCAGGGCAGCCTGCATGAGGAGATCTGGTTGCGCCGCCCGCCTGGCTTCACTGGGTCGTTCCCTCCTGGTACCCAGTGGAGTCTCCGGCGGCCGGTCTACGGTCTCCGCCAGGCGCCGCGTGAGTGGCACGACACACTGAGGACTACACTAGCGGCTCTTGGGTTTGCTCCGTCGACTGCTGACCCGTCACTGTTTCTTCGCACCGACACTTCGCTGCCGCCGTTCTACATCCTCGTGTACGTCGACGACTTGGTCTTTGCCACTGACACTGAGGCTCTCGCCCTGGTGAAGTCGGAGCTGCAGAAGAGACACACGTGCACAGACCTGGGTGAGCTGCGCAGTTACCTTGGCTTGCAGATCACCCGGGACAGAGCACGCCGCACCATCACCCTGACTCAGTCACACATGGTGCAGCAGGTCCTTCAGCGATTCGGCTTCACCTGGTCCTCGGCACAGCCCACTCCTCTGGCTACAGGTCACTCGCTCTCAGCTCCACCTTCGGACGAGTCCGTAGAGCCGAGTGGACCTTACCCAGAGCTAGTTGGCTGCCTTATGTACCTGATGACCTGCACTCGTCCTGACCTCGCGTACCCTCTTGGCCTTCTGGCTCGCTACGTGGCTCCTGGTCGGCACCGAAAGGTGCACATGGATGCTGCGAAGAGGGTACTGCGTTACTTGTGCAGTACATCAGGCATGGGGCTTGTGCTTGGAGGGCGGAGTGAGGTTGTCCTCACTGGTGACTCGGACGCTTCTTGGGTTGACGACCAGGCTACTCAGCGGTCGTCACAGGGTTACACCTTCAGCCTTGGCTCTGGTTCAGTTTCTTGGCGTTCTACACGCTCGTCTTCTGTTCTCGGCTCCAGTTGTGAGGCTGAGATCTACGCCACAGCCATGGCTGCACAGGAGTTACGCTGGCTCACCTACCTGCTGACCGACCTGGGAGAGCGGCCTCGTTCTCCTCCAGTGCTGTACGTCGACAACAAGGCCGCCATTGCCTTGTGTCAGGAGCACAGACTGGAGCACAGAACGAAGCACATCGCTCTGCGTTACTTCCTGGCTCGAGAGTTGCAGCAGCGTGGTCAGCTTCGTCTTGCCTACGTGGCCACACGGGCCAACATTGCTGATATATTCACCAAGGCACTTCCGCCTAGTGATCATCAGCGCTTTTGTACGTTGCTGGGCCTTGTGCCCACGTTTCCTCACTTGCTGTAGACTCTGCTTGTACTGTGATCTATATATGTATACCTGCTTGCTTGTTCCGCTAGGTAGAGATCACTGTACTGCTGTTGTTGCATATATATCTCTGCATGCGAACTGGCCTTGTGGCCCTTTGCTTGTGCTCAGAGCGTGTGGTGACGTTGTGATCCACCCTGAACTTGCTTTGCCTCTCTTGACTGGTCTTGTGACCCCTTGCTCTCCCCCACTTTGCCTATGGGGGTGTGTTAGATTATGTATGCTATATATGTTTAGGCTGTAGTGGGGTAGCCAATATGGGGTACAACCCCTTCTAGGGATTGATATTTGTACCCAACTCTTCCATAGTTGATTCATTCCTGCTACTAGATTCTGACATGAAATTGCTGCTGCTCCTCGGCTTCAACCCCTTCATCCTCTGCAGCTTTCACAAGCTTGAATTCTGCTGGCAGGGGAGTTGCAACCTTGCACTCATTCTCAATCCCATACTTCTCACCCAGCTCATTGATGAACTTCTCCTGGTGCAGCTTCAACCACCTGTGATCTGGATCCCTCTCCACGTGCATCCCGAGGTAGTACTTTACCTCCCCAAGGTTCTTGCACTTGAAGTTCTCCATCAGCTGCTGCTGCACATTCTGGATCTCCTTCATGCTGCTGCTAAAGAGAAGAATGTCGTCCACATAGACCAGAAACAGCACCAGCTTCTCCCCCTCCCCCTTGAGAAAGAGGCTCTCATCACAGCTGCTGGTCCTGAATCCCATCTCCTCTAAAACAGCTGCCAACTTCTGGCGCCTGCTTCAAGCCATAGATGGACCTTTTCAGCTTGCACACCCTGCCTGTACCGCTCCCCCTTGTGCCCCTGAACCGGCAGCGGCCCCACCAAGTCCATGTGGACCAATTCTAAAGGCTTCTTGCACCTGCCAGTCACACTATGGAAGGGGAAACGGGTAAACTTTGAGAGCAAACAGATTTCACAATTCTCATCAGGTGGCTGTCCGTTCAGCTTCAGACCCTTAACGGCTCCATCTTTCTCCAACTTCTTCAACAAGGGCATTGCCACATGCCCCAAGCGTCAGTGTGCCGTTGCCCAATCCGTCTCCCCAGATCTGGCCGACACTTTAACACCAACCCCTCTAACGCCGTTGCACTCCCCCTGGGATGCAGACCCCTCTCCAGCCTGCCCCTCACCGTGCCACGCCAATGCCGGCAGCTGCCACATGGATCTGTACACGTCTCTGCTCTCGTGCAGATCCCAAAGCACCCGATTGCCCAGCTGCCCCTTGTACGTGCGTGCCCCATCCGTGCTAGTGCTCACCCCAGCCTTGCCAAGCTTACGGAGGGAGATGAGGTTGGCCTTGAGATCAGGAACGAGGAGAACGTCGTGCAGCACCACCGGCTTGCCATCCGCTCCCTTAAACGCAGCTTGTCCCGCACCAGCCACCTTCAGCGCGTGTCCAGAGGCGGAGCACACCTCATTGATCGGTGCAGCGCGTACGTCGTCCCGTAGGTCCTTGCGTGGCGTCATCGTCCAAGCAGCGCCCGTGTCCAACACCCAATAGTTCAGGGGGTGCAGCTCTGCTCCAACCTTGGCAGAGGCGTCTCCTTGCTCCCCTTGCTCTCCAATATGGAAGAACTGGCCGGCGGTGCGCTCCTTCTTTTTCTCCGCACCGCCATTGCTCTTCGGGTTGTTGTCGGACGAATCGGCGACCATGCTCGCTCCGTTTTTCTGGTTCCTCCGCACGCCGCCATCCTGGTGACGATTCTGGGGGGTCCATCCATCGGGTTTCTTATAGCACAAAAACCAGGGGTGCCCCTCCTTCTCACAATACCAGCAACTCCCTTTCATTTTGCCACCAGCACCCGACTTGCCCCTACGTCCAGATTTTGCACCGCGACCCCAACGAGTACCTCCTTGTTGGTCGTTGGAGTCGTCGTCCTTCTTTGCACCGCGTCCGTAGTTTCAGCAATCCAATCAGACGGAAATAGAGTTGCATTTTCCAGGCCCAATCATCATAGCCCTCACCCTTGAACTTCTCGACGGTGAAGTTCTTCAGCACCTCCTTGACCAGCGAGCCCTGGTTTGTTCGCGCTCCCCTTGGCGCTGAAGCACCAGAATCCTGGCTGCCGCTACGATCTTGGGCTGAAGATTCACCAGCTCCCATCGAGGTGTTGCCCGCCATAGCTACCTATAACGAGGATCACTATAACGCAGCTCTGATACCAGCTTGTTGGTGTAAGGGCCAAATGCTGGTTCCGCTGGTTTCCCCTTGCCCTGTAGCATGAAGATACAGACAAACAACATCCAACCGTCACCTAAATTGTACCCCTATAGTGCCTGCCCTGCTACACTATACTCAACCAAACAAAACAGTACAATTTCGAGTTGGATAGAAATGAATCTGCGCAATCAAGTAAGTTGAATCGCAAAGCTTCCATCTTGGGTTCCTTTGCGAGCTCGTCCTTTCTGCTTGTACTGTTCATAGCGAGTACAATGTTGTGCCGAAGCGCACATTGCGCGAGTACCTGTAAATGCATCAAGCGAGAATTGCGAAAGAAAACAAACACACGAACATTTCATCCATACCCAAATGCATTCGCACACGCATACTCGTACAAACAGATGGCAGGATGTTGTGCAATGTGAATTTGCACCCAACATTTACTCTTCGAATTAAAAAGTTATGCAATTTATCTTAGTACCAACTATACGGGTGAGTAACGCACTCATCTTTGAATCAACCGTACGGGTCTGTAATGCACATATTCTTAGTATCATCCAAGCAAGTAATTACTGCAATTACTCCAAATACCAACCATACGGGTAACTAATGTATTTCATCTTCATGCCAGCCACACGAATAAGTACTGCAACAACTCTTAGTAACTCCTAGTATTAACAGTTGGTGTAAGGCCCTAAGAAACTCAGGCTGTTCAGACTTAAACTTAAAAACTCTCCTTGGGGTCACCTCCAAGGGTCCTTGGATGCCTGTTACAAGACCAGCGGGGTTCGAGATTGTAGTGAGAGGAGTGAAGAATGACTTAGCCAAATTAGCAAGAGTACCTTGAACGTCGCGCACCGTAACGTGCAGACCGTCTATCCGATTAAGCTGAGAATTTGCTATATCAAAGCTCACTCCATAAGCTTTAACACAAGCCTGCCTAGCGAAGAGTTCTGCCATCGCAGATGCGGACATAACTACTACAACGGGAGCTAGACTACGGGCTAGGCACGGGTTCTCGTGTGATCTCTGCGTTCGTTGGTCCTTAGTCGGTTTCCTAGTGCACACACCGCTTGCTAGTTCACGGGGCAAATTGGCAAGAGTTTTACTAGAGAAAGTTGACAACAATGGTACAATAAAGTTGGCATAGCAAGACTACATCAGAGCTAGCATTCAGGTCAGTCGACAGCCAGCGCAGCATGGTCGACCGCGTTCCAGCACGACTTGGTCGACCGCGCTCCAGCAGTGCAAAGTCGACGGCGTGCCAACGTTGCAGGTTGACGGCATACCAGCGTTGCTCCCGCAGAACAGCATCGCACCAGCTTCACAGGTGCTCGCTGATGATTGGCGTGCGAAGCCTTGTCACCTGCACAACGCACACACCAAGTCAACCTGGCGCTGATGACCGAATCTGATCAGCAACGTCGACCTCGGGATACCACCACCGAGGTCGGACTCGCACTCCTCCACAGAACCTCGTCACCCAGGTAACCTGGTCGACCGGGCAACCTCGTCGACCAGCTGCTCCCGTGCGTGCCCGTGGACCTCCCAAGTCGACGACCACCCCAAGTCGACCTCACCAGGTCGACCATTCCCCTGGTCGACCAGCTCCAGGTCGACGTCACTCTTGGCCGAACAGCTCCACGTCGACCAGCACTCCTGGTCGACCTGCTCCATGTCGACCAGCACAGTTGTCAGCCGACCGCCCAAGTCGGCTACCCGCAGTCGGCGTCACCAAGGTGATGCCCTGCTCCTCGACGCCCAACTGCTCGGCATCTTGAGTCGAGGTCGACGTCGGCCCCTCCTTCGTCAACCACCAGGTCAGGTCGACCACCAGTAGGTCGACCAGCAGGCCTGGTCGACCAACCACCAGGTCGACCAGCAGGTCTGGTCAACCAACCACCAGGTCGACCAGCAGTACTGTCAGCCGACCACCCAAGTCGGCTGCCCCAAGTTGACGTCACCAAGTTGACGCCCTCAGCAGGTCGACTTCCCAGGTCGACCTTCGTGAAGTCGGTGCCACCCTGAAGTTGGCGCCCGTGCAGTGGCCCCCGTGCAGGTCGACCTCCTCGTCGACCAGCTCGCCCACTGCTGCAAGTCGGCTGCTCCCCTCGCACCCGACTCCGAAGTCAACTCCGCCGAAGCGAGGACGGGGCCAACACACAACTCCCGTTGACAGCAGAGTTATGGCTCGGAAGCGTCATATCGCGTTGGCTTGGGAATCGGCCTGGGAATAACCAGGGATGATCCCAAATGATTCTAAACAAAAGAACCACCTTGGCTGGACAAACCAGCAAATGGGAGGTTGATAAACAACCTCAGGTTTTGTTATTCCAACCAGGGATAACACCCACCAGGTTCAGGTTCTGAAAACGGAACCTATTTTGTCCTAGTGCAACTAGACAAAAGCTAATTCCGCTGGTTTCCCCTGGCCCTGTAGCATGCAGATACAGACAATCAACATCCAACCTTTACCTAATTGTACCCCTATAGTGCCTGCCTTGCTACACTATAGTTAATCAAGCAAAACAGTACAATTTCCAGTTGCGTACAACTGAATCTGCGGAATCAAATTAACCGAACTGCAAAGCTTCCATCTTAGGTTCCTTAGCGAGTGCGTCCTTTCTGCTTGCAGGTGTTCATAGCGTCCCCAATATTGTGCCGAAGCGTACATTGTTTGAGTACCTGCAAAAACTTTAGAGGAAAATTGAGGAAAGCGAACAAACACACGAATATTCCATTCGCATGCAAATGGATTCGCATACTCATACTCGTACAAACAGACGGCAAGATATCGTGCGAAGTGAATTTTCACCCATCATCAACCACGGAGGTAAGTAACGCACTCACTTTTACTACCAACCATACGAATCAATAACGCACTTAATTTTAGTCCGGACCATATGGATAAGTAACGCACTTATTCTTAGTACCAGCCATACAGAAAAGTGATGCACTTATTGTTACGCTTCTTATTCAAGCAGAACTCCATCAGCGGCGTCTCTGGCTCCTCACCTAGTGGTGGCCGAATCCTAGTTATTATGAAAATTTTGCCATGCTGGCACTCCCAGCTCCTCCCGCAGGTCCATCTGAGTGCACTAGTACGCTTCTTGGGGTTCTCGCTGCACAAATCGACCGGCAACATCCCGATAGGTCCCGTATGCTCCAAGAAGCACACTCGGTACTCCACATTCTCCTCCCACATGCAGATCGAGGAACCTACTCTGTATAGGAACTCCATTTCTATAAGCAGATCGAAGTCTTCAGACTCCGACACTCAGCAACACACTTGCAGCACGCAATCCTCTTCACAGCTTGGGTTCAGCACCAACGACATAAGTTTCTTTGTCCTTCACATCCATTTTGCTTTCCCTATTTCTGCTGTCATCAGTAGGTACCCTTCTCGCACCAACCGCCCTGGCTGCCGTAGTTGCAGCTTGTCTGGCAGCCGCTTACCAATAAACACATGTGCCGCTCATGTATCCACTATGGCTTGCTAAGCTTCCAAGCCCCCTATCGCCACTGCTCTATGCTCGATAGTTGACACGGTCGCCTGTCACTCCACAGACTCTAGAAGATGCCTAAAGGCCGTTTCTTCCTCCCCTGTGTTTTCTGTTGCAATCCACCTCGGCCAATCTTCCCGCCTCTTGTTTTGCTGGAATCGTTCTCTGCGCGCCTGACTTCTTCACCCAAGCTACTACCAGTCTCTGGCCGGCCTGGCCATCAGCATGAATGCCAAATCGCTTGCCTCCTATTCTTCCTTCGCTAGCATCGCCGACTGCCGGTCTTCCTTTACTTCTAGCACTACCAGCTGAGCCCTAAGCCACGCGATAGTCGCTTGCTTATCTTCCGGCTCTTCCCCCCCTCGGCGATCCTTCCTGTTGGCGTAGCAGTCCACGTCCGGATGTCCCCGCCTACCGCAGCGCTCGCACACTGGCTCTTCCAGGCAATCCCTCCGCAAGTCTGCACGAAATCCGCACAACGAACACGCCGCTGGATTACGACACTCACTGGACATGCGGACAGGCTGCCTGCAATTATGTCACCGCCGCCAGTCTCCTAACGCACTTGCTTCCGCTCCTGGATATGCGGTCCCGCTGTTCACGCCGGTTGCCGTCGTTCCGGCCCCAGCTCTCACCTTCGTTCCACCCCGTACAGCCGCCTTCCGGTCTCCACCCTCTTCACGATCTCATATGGATCCTTCAACGTTGCCTCCCGTCCCAAGTCGAAGACTCGCACCTCCACATCCTGCCGCAATTTAAAGTGTAGCCCCTAGCCTTCTTTGATCCGGACAATTCATGTCCTCGCTTAATTCCACCAGCCTTCCGTAATACGTTAGCAGCGATTCTCCATCCTTGCTTCGGAAGCCATGAAACTCCACCACCCGCTCCGCAGTCTGCAGCGGAATTGTTCGAATAGCATCGCTAGGAATCTGACCGTTGAGTCGCGCTCCCCTGGCGCATTGCTGCCCATTGCAGGAGCTCCTTCATCGAAATTCGACAGTAGGTTTTGTCTGGTGCAAATCCACATTGCACGACATTCTACCGTCTGTTTGTACGAGTATGCGCGTGTTAATGCATTTGGCTGTACAAATGTTCGTGTGTTTGTTTGCTTTCGCAATTTTTGCTTGATGAATTTGCATGTACTCGCGCATTGCGCGCTTTGGCACAACATTGTACGCGCTATGAACAGTACAAGCAGAAAGGACGAGCTCGCAAAGGAACCCAAGATGGAAGCTTTGCGGTTCAACTTACTTGATTGTGCAGATTCTGTTCTATCCAACTCGAAAGCTTTGGTTGACTATAGTGTAACAGGGCAGGCACTATAGAGGTACAATTTAGGTGAAGGTTGGATGTTGTTTGTCTGTATCTGCATGCTACAGGGCCAGGGGAAACCAGCGGAACCAGCATTTGGCTGGTTGGGCAAAGACAAAACAGGTTCTGATTTTAGGACCTGAACCTGGTTTTTGTTTTCCCAGGTTGAAAAAAAAGAACCAGAGGTTGTTTGCCAACCTACCACCTGCTGTTTTGTCCAGCCAGGTTGGTTCTGTTGCTTGGAAATATTTGGGATCATCCCTGGTTGTTCCGAGGTTGATTCCCAAGGTCCTTGCTAGCTAGAACCATTTATTCCTTCTCTGTTTGTACCTGGATATAGTCAATTTGATTCAAGCAAATTCCTCCCCTCCTGAAATTCCGTTTCTACGCGGTACGATGACGGAATGCTACTTGAGTCAACGCTGGTACGCTAGCACTACGACGCTAGGCCAACGCTGTCCGAGCCATAACTCCGTAATAGCAGAACTTTTTGCGAGGCAACTTGGCTCATTCTAAAGCTCTTGGAGCGAGCTTCGATATAGCAAACTCTCAGCTTAATCCGATCGACTGTCTGCACGATAAGCCACGCGATGTTTAAGGTACTCGTGTTATTTTGACTAATACATTCTTGGTCCCTCTCTCTACAAACTCGGACCCGATGATAGGGGCTGGTCTTGTACCAGGCACCCAAGGACCCTTGGAGGTGACCTCGAGGAGAGGTATTAAGTTTGATTAGGTCTTAATAGCTTGAGTTTATTAGGCTCTTAAACCAATAGGTTTCTGCTTCGCCCGCCAACGTATTTGCCAGCCCTCTGTAAAACTTCTCCTGATCCAACATATTATCTCCCACCGCGCCTGCAGATTCTCTAGCTGCATGACGTAATCCTTTTATAACGGTCCCCCGTTCACACCTCCTGGGAACTGTTTTGACACCTCGATCTTCGTCAGCCCACGTCCCGATGTCCCTGTCTACCGCAGCGCTCGCACACTGGCGCTTCCAGGCAATTTCTCCACATTTGTCTGCAATCTCTGCACAACGGACATGCTGCTGGATTACGACACTCCCTCCGCATGTGGCCAGGCTGCCCGCGATATTGGCACCACCGCCAGTCTTCTCGGGCACTTGCTTCGGCTCTTGGATATGCGGTCCCGCCGTCCACGCTGGTCCCCGTAACTACGGCCCCAACTCTCCCCTTCGTTCCGAACAGCCGCCTTCCGGTCTCCACCCTCTTCACGATCTCTTATGCGTCCTTCAAGATTGCCTCCGGTCCCAACTTGAAGACTCGCACCTCCACATCCTGCTGCAATTCAAAGTGTAGCTCATGTAGAAACTTGCCCCTAGCTGTTTTTGATCTGTTGGTGTGAAGGCCTAATAAACTCAAGCTATTCAGACGTAATCCGACTTAATTCCTCTCGGGTTCACCAACAAGGGTCCTTGGGTGCCTGGTATAAAACCAGCCCCTATCCTCGGGTCCGAGTTTGTAGAGAGAGGGATCAAGGGGAACTTAGTTAAAAAAACGACAGTACCTTGAACATCGCGCAGTGTATCATACAGACCGTCAATTGGATTAAGCTGAGAACTTCTTACATCGAAGCTCGCTCCAAGAGCATTAAAATAAACCAACTTGCCTCAGAAAAGGTTCTGCCATTGCAAAGTTATGGCTCGGACAGTGTTTGCTTAGCGTGTAGTGCTATCGTACTAGCGTTGATTCGGGTAGCATTCCGCCGGTGAACCACGTAGAAACAAAATTCCAGCAGTTAGGAATTTGCTTGAATCAATTTGACTTTATTCAGGGTACGAATAGAGAATGAATAAACAGATTGAGCTAGCGGGGACCTTAGGAATCAACCTGAGAACAACCAGGGATGATCCCAAATAATTCCAAGCAATAGAACCAACCTGGCTGGACAAAACAACTGGTGGTAGGTTGGTAAACAACCTTTGGTTCTTCTTTTACAACCTGGCAAAACAACAACTAGTTCAAGTCCTAAAAACAGAACCTGTTTTGTTCTTGCCCAACCAGCCAAATTCTGGTTCTGCTTGTTTACCCTGGCCTAGTAACATGCAGATACTGACAAAACAACGTCCAACCTTAGCCTAACTGTACCCCTATAGTGCCTGCCCTGCTACACTATAGTTAACCAAACAAAACAGTACAATTCTGAATTGGATAGAACTGAATCTGCACAATCAAATCAACCGATCTGCAAAACTTAAACCCATGAAGCACAACGTTCCTGGCCATCCCAAGAGCCCCCTTGCTATCACAAAACAGCGATGTAGAAACCTTCTGCTCCTGGCCAATCTCTTCTAACAGCCTCAGCTAAATCACCTCCTCTACCCCATGAAACATTGCCATGTACTCGGACTCTACCGAGAAAGTGCCGTCTCCGTCTGCTTCGCGGACCTCCAATTAACGGGTCATTCCCTAACCAGGCAGATGTATCCTCCTACAGAAGAGGAATCCTCCTTCTCAGAAGCCCAAATAGCATTGGTAAAGCAGATGAGAAAA
The DNA here is from genome assembly GCA_947471745.1 of Closterium sp. Naga37s-1. NCBI lineage: Eukaryota > Viridiplantae > Streptophyta > Zygnematophyceae > Desmidiales > Closteriaceae > Closterium > Closterium sp. Naga37s-1. The sequence continues at coordinate 2,722,549 of CANJKZ010000238.1, read as the reverse complement.
AGCTTGCCTTCTCCAAGCCTTTCCCCCTTCTCCTTCAGCACCTCAACCCCCTTCTTCTTCACCTGAGCAGATGTGGAATATTGAACTCCAATATTTTTTGTAAGAGTTCAGGTACTTCACCATACGTTGTGCTGCATCCACCTGCTCCTCATATTGATTCTGCACCACCCTGGCCAACTGCCTAACCAAAAATGATATGTCAGGCATCGTGTGAACTCTGCATACAAGAGGCTGCCTACCAAGGACTGAAATTGCTGCTGCTCCCCGGCTTCAACCCCCTCATCCTCTGCAGCCTTCATAAGCTTGAATTCTGCTGGCAGGGGAGTTGCAACCTTGCGCTCATTCTCAATCCCATACTTCTCTCCCAACTCCTTGATGAACTTCTCCTAGTGCAGCCTCAACCACATGTGATCTGGATCCCTCTCCACGTGCATCCCGAGGTAATACTTTACCTCCCCAAGATTCTTGCACTTGAAGTTTTCTATCAGCTGCTGCTGCACATTCTGGATCTCCTTCATGCTGCTGCTAAAGAGAGGAATGTCATCCACATAGACCAGAAACAGCACCAGCTTCTCCCCCTCCACCTTGAGAAAGAGGCTCTCATCACAGCTGCTGGTCATGAATCCCATCTCCTCTAAAGCAGCCGCCAGCCTCTGGTACCAACAGCGTGGCGCATGCTTCAAGCCATAGATTAAATTGTTGAGCTCGCACACCCTGCCCGTACCATCCTCATACCCTGGCGGCTGCGTCATGTACTCCTCTAAAATCCCATTGAGGAATGCCGTTGATATATCCATCTGAATGATGTTCCCTCTAACGGCTGCATCTGCCAACAAGACACGAAGGGTAGGGGGTTTGGCAGTAGGATCAAATATTTCACTGTGCCTACTCTTGTAGATGGTGACCTGCCACTTCTGATCGGTCTTCATCCTCAGCACCCACTTGCATTGTACCGCTTTCTTCCCCTCAGGCAGCACCATCAGTTCCCAGGTCCCATTCTCTTGCGGGCTCTGGTACTCAGCATCCCTAGAAGCCAGCCACTTGTCCCTAGTTGGTTTAGCTTATTCCTCCTCCACGCTATCTGGTTCCTCTGGTGCAGGGGCAAGAAAACAGTATGCAGGCTCATCCTCCTCATCCGTGTCATATCCTTGAGGCAAAATCAGCAACGGCTCTTCGTTCCCCAGCTGCTGCTCTGCTACATCAGCTCCTGCAGTCAGCTTCATAGTGACCATACAGGTACGTCCTGGCCTAGAGATGGGTGTCTCCCACCCCTTTATAACGACACCTTTCGGCTTCCTCCTTTGTGGTAGTGTAGGAGCCTTAGCTTTGTCCTGCTGCTGCTCATCCTCAGGTCCAGCAGCTCCACTAGTGCTACCACTAGCTTCTACACCACCTCCTCCAGCAGCAGGTACCTCTTGTACCTTCTCTCCATCACCACTTTCTGCCGCTGCCTCATCTCCCTCCTCCCACACACTAGGGGTAAGGTCCAGCTGCACGGTGATTTGCTCCATCTCCTGTGATACCTTGGCCTCCGGCTGTTCCTTCCAGCCCCCATACATCAGGCCCTTTACAAACTTCATATCCCTGCAGTTAAACAACACACCCTTGCGTGGTTCCCTTAGCAGCCATCCCTTGCTCTCAGCAGCCATCCCCAAATGCACACACCAGATTGCACTTGCCCCCAGCTTACTTCGATACTTCTTGGGGACGTGGGCGACTGCTATGCAAACGAACACTCTCAGCATATCTACCGGCGGCTTCCTCCCAAGCCACCTATCCAACGGCACCAACGAGTCATCCCCGACCTTGGTGAGCACCCTGTTCCTAGCCACGGTAGCGTGCCGGACAGCATGGGACCACATGGAATTGCCCACCCCTGATTTTAGGAGCAGTCCCCTAGGTCTTTCTAGAACGGTCCGGTTCGCCCATTCTACTATACCATTGGACTGTGGGGTGTAAGCCGTGGTCAGCTCCCTCTGAATGCCCGCCTTCTTAAGCCAGGCGGTCATCTCAGCTCCAAGGAACTCACCACCCCACGCGTCGTTCTGCCGTTGCCCATTCGGTCTTTCCAGATCTGGCCGACACTTTCACACTTACCACTCCAACGGCGTTGCACTCCCCCTGGGATGCAGACCCCTCTCTAGCCTGCCCCCCACCGTGCCATGCCAATGGCGACAGCTGCCACATGGATCTATACATATCATTGCTCTCGTGCAGATCCCAAAGCACCCGGTTGTCCAGGTGCCCCTTGTAAGTGCGTGCCCCATCCGTGCTAGTGCTTACCCCAGCCTTGGCAAGCTTACGGAGGAAAATTAGATTCGCCTTGAGGTCGGGAACGAGCAGAACGTCGTGCAGCACCACCGGCTTGCCATCCGCTCCCTTAAATGCAGCTCGTCCCGCACCAGCCACCTTCAACGCGTGTCCAGAGGCGGAGCACACCTCATTGATCGGTGCAGCACGTACATCATCACGCAGGTCCTTGCGCGGCGTTATCATCCACACGGCGCCCGTGTCCAACACCCACAGGGGGTGCAGCTCTGCTCCAACCTTGGGAAAGCCGTCTCCTTGCTCCCCCTTGTCTCCGACAAGGAAGAATTGGCCCGCGGTGCGCTCCTTTTTCTCAGCACCGCCGTTCCCTTTCGAGTTGTCGTCAGACGAATCAGCGACCATGTTCGCGCCGTTTTTCTGGTTCCTCCGCGCGCCGCCATTCTGGTGATGATTCTGGGGGGTCCAAACTTCGGGTTTCTTATAACACAAGAACCAGGGATGCCCCTCCTTCGTACAATACCAGCAACTCTCCTTCATTTTGCCACCAGCACCCGATTTGCCCCCACGTCCAGATATCGAACCGCGACCCTAAACAATACCTTCTTGTTGGTCGTTGGAGTCATCGTCCTTCTTTGCACCGCACCTAGCACCACCGAAGCCACGTCATCTGCCACGTTTTCTCCCTTGCCTCCCGTAGCCGCTGCTGCCGTCGACTCCAACGCTTAGTTGGCGGCGACGGAAGTCCTCCTCCAGAATCTTCGTCCGCACCCACTCGAGCGTCCACAAGCCCTGGTTCTGTGGCAGGCTCAATCCGCTCGTGAATTGAAGCCACGATTCTAGCAGCAGCGAGAGCATCTTCAAGCAGTTGGTCCGATCCGAGTAGGTGATTCCCACGGTCGCCAACTTTGCCTAAAGGTCACGCATCCTGTCCAGGACAGGTTGCACCCGCTCTCCCTTGCTCACGCGCAACGTGGACAGCTCCCTCCCCAGCATCAACGTTGCAACAACGGAGGTTGGGGCGTGCAGCTCCTTCAACACGGTCCACGCCTTCGGACCGCACTTATTCTCCGGCAGCAGGTGCATGACATGGTGTCGCTGGTTCAGCTTAAAACTTAACAACATTAAGTAATAGCCAGCCGAGGAGCACTCGTTACTCGGGGTCACTCGGGGACATTAAGTAGTTTCATTTTGCAGCGCGGGGTCACTCGGTATAGGCTCCTTCCCAATCATTCGTTTCAGCAATCCAATCTGACGGAAAAACAGTTGCATTTTCCAGGCCCAATCATCGTAGCCCTCACAATTTAACTTCTCGACGGTGAAGTTCTTCAGCACCTCCTTGATTAGCGAGCCCTGGTTTGTTATCGCCGAAACACCAGAATCTTGGCTGCCGCTACGATCTTGGCTGAAGATTCACCAGCTACCGACGAGGATTGCTATAACGCAGCTCTGATACCAGCTTGTTGGTGTAAGGGTCTAATAAACTCAAGCTGTTCAGACGTAATCCAACATAATTCCTATCCTTGGAATCACCTCTAAGGGCCCTTGGGTGCCTGGTACAAGAGCAGGATCCTCGGGTCCGAGTTTGTAGAGAGAGGGATAAAAAAGAACTTAGTCAAAACAGCAAAACTACCTTGAACGTCGCGCAGCGTATCGTGCAGACCGTCAATTGGATTAAGCTGAGAATTCTATATATCAAAGCTTGCTCCAAGAGCATTAGAATAAACCAAGTTGTCTCATAAAAAGATCTGCCATCGCAAAGTTATGGCTCGGACAGCGTTTGCCTAGCGTACTAGTGCTAGCGTACTAGCGTTGACTCGGGTAGCATTTTGCCATTGAATCGCGTAGAAACGAAATTCCAGCAAGAACGAAATCGCTTGAATGAATTTGACTATATCCAGGGTACAAATAGAGAAGGAATAAATAGATAGAGCTAGCGGGGACCTTAGGAATCATCCTGGGAATAACTAGGCATGATCCCAAATAACTCCAAGCAACAAAACCAACCTGGCTGGACAAAACAGCAGGTGGTAGGTTGGTAAACAACCTCTGGTTCTGTTTTTCCAACCTGGGAAAACAACAACCAGGTTCAGGTCCTGAAAACAGAACCTGTTTTGTCCTTGCCCAACCAGCTAAATTCTATTTCCGCTGGTTTCCCCTGGCCCTGTAGCATGCAGAAACAGACAAACAGCATCCAACCTTTACCTAGTTGTACCCCTATAGTGCCTGCCCTACAACACTATAGTTAACTAAACAAAACAGTACATTTTTTAATTGGATAGACTTGCTCGACCCTGCACCTGCAAGCTTGGTTCGTGGTCCCTTACCGTCCCCTCCTGTTCCCCCTTGCCGAGTCTCTTTCCTCGTCCCCGTGGACTCGTCGTTCTCCCCTCAGTCGTGCTGTATCTGCAGAGCCCCGTCGGTCCCGTTACCGTACGGATGGCCCGTTTCACCTTGTTCTCCGCTCTCGTGTTCCACCTCCTCCTGTCCTCCTTCTACAGCCTCCTAAGTCGTCCCTCCACTGTGATCACGACCCGTTGTCTGACTACCTCCGTGCCTCCTGTCTTGTCGTCTCCCGTGTTTTGTCTAGGTTGGTCACTCACCCGTGTACACCGCCGTTGTCTGTCTCGGCTCTTATTACCATTGTTGCTCGCTTTGCCTCTTCCCACCACCTTGATTACTTTGCTCACCTGGTGAGTGGCCCTGCTTGTTCTCCGTCCTCTAGGAGTGCTCCTGTCTTTCCCCTGAAGGTCCTCGAGGATAGGCAGTTCGAGCTTGGTTTCCTTGCGGCCACTGTTCCTCATCTCTGCACCATGCTGCTTGGCCCTGAGGGACACCCTGATGCCCTTGCCATCCCGATCCCTTGCACTCACGCTGAGCCGGTCTCAGGACATTAGGCTTCCTACTGGATAGCAGTTGAGGAGGCAGAGATGGCATCTTATAGGTCCACAGGCACCTACGTCGACGCCGTCCCACCTTCGGGGCGAACGTCGTCAATGGCATGTGGCTCTACAAGGTGAAGCTGCCGCCTGGATCACCACTGGTGTTCAAGGCGCACTATGTGGCGAGAGGCTTCAGTCAGCGTGACGAGGTAGACTTCTTCCAGACCTTCGCTCCCAGCCTGAAGATGACCACTCTTCAATTGTTGCTGCATATCGCAGCTCAGCGCGACCACGAGTTGCACTCATTGGACCCACAGCGTTTCTACAGCGGAGCGTGCACGAGCAGACCTGGCTGTGTCGCCCACCTGGCTTCACTAGCTCTTTCCCTCTTGGGACCCAGTGGCAGCTGCGTCGACCGGTCCGGCCTGCGTTCCCTGTAAGTGGCACGAAACAGTTCGCACGACTTTTGTAGTGCTTGACTTCTTTCCGTCCTCTGCTGAACCGTCGCTGTTCGTAAGCCATTGCTCTACTCCGTTCTTTGTTCTAGTTTTCGTTGACGACCTGGTCTTGACCACGCCTGATCGACTCGCACTGGCCTCCGTGAAGGAGGAACTGCAGATGAGACATACTTGCACTGAACTTGGTGAGTTGCAGCGCTACTTTAGCCTGCAGATCACCAGGGACAGGGTAGCTCGTACCATTACACTGACGCAGTCGCATATGATTGAGTAGATCCTCATGCGGTTTCGCTTCCCATTCTCCGAGGTACAGCTCACCCCTCTCCCCTCTTGCTCCTCCTTTAGACGAGCCATTCGAGTCTAGCGGTCCATATCCAGAGCTGGTGAGTTGTGGTGAGTTGTCTCATGTGCCTGATGACCTGTACTCGCCCCGACCTAGCTTACCCTCTTAGCGTCCTTGCGCGCTTTGTTGTGTACTGGTGCGCTGCTAAGAGGGTGGCGAAGTATATGGTGAGTGCATCAAGCATAGAAGGAAGCAGCCAGCAAGTCGGCTTGCCAACGTTGCCATTCCACGGCGTGCCAACGCTCCAGCAAGGCGGCTGCATAGCGTTGCACCCACATGATAACAACGCTCCTACTTCGCAGGTCCTCGCAGTTGGTTGGCGGGCTCTGCCTCGTCACGTGCACAGCACAGACGCCAAGTCGACCACGTGCCACTGACTGCGCCATTACCAGCCACGTCGATCTCGGGATACCACCTCCGAAGTCGTCTTCGCCAGAACCACCTGGACGACTGTCGCACACCCACAGAACCCTGTCACCTTGGTTACTTGGTCGACGAGGCAACCAACTACTGCTCCTTGTGCCCGTCGACCGACCAGGTTGACGACAACTTTCTGCCAACTCCATGAAATCGGCCACACCCCCAGGTCGACCACTTCTGATCGACCAGCCCTGTTCCTCACCGACTGCACCAAGCCCCCTTCCCCAGGTCGACGCCGCTGAGTCGGCGCCTCTCCCAGGTCGACGATTCCTTTCATCGACCACAGTCAAACTCGGCCGCCGGCTTCCCGTCGTCGGCGGCTTTACAGTGGCCCCGTGCAGGTCGGCCAAACCCGTCAACCAGCTCGCCCAAGTCGGCGCCGCCCAACTACGAAATCGGCTCTTCCTAAGCAAGGACGGGGCCAACACCCAACTCAGGTTGACACTCCCCTGCCGCGTTCATGCCTGGGCTCCCACCCACACGGCAGAACTACACGGAGAAGACTCGTTGTCGCCGGCGTACACACAACACACAGCACGGCGTCACCGCACCATCCGTGCAGTAGGGCACGGCACCTACTGCTGCACGTCGTCGTCATCGTCGCCTACGTCGGCCAGGCACACTTGGCCGATTGCAACAGAGCACCGGTTGAAAGCCGAAAAGTGCAGCTCCTTGACGGAAGTCGGTTGGCTGATCGGTTGTCGGGACGTACCTCAGCACAAACTTTCTGCGCTTCACCATGTGCTGCAGCCAAGTGTATCGCCGCTCCATGTGCTTGAGATTGTCCTGCAGCCCCAAGCCCTCGGCGACTGTGATGTCCGACTTGTTGTCCACCCGAAGGACGGTTGGGGTCCCAGCATGAACAACTGGAACTCTACAAAGAGGAAATATTAGGAGAGCGTCGCGCACTTGATGTGCTGGCTCGACCAGGAGACCACAGCCCCTTCGAAGATGAACACGTAGCCGCCCGAGCTCGTCCAGATCTGCTAGTCGTTGACATTCACGTAGCCGACCAAATTCAGTGACTGTGCGCTACCGTCTAACTCTAGGGCGGTGTAACGAGTGTCGGCGAGGTAGGCAAGGCAGCAGTCGACATCGCGCCAGTGCTAGTCGCTCCTCACTGTGTTGCTGCTTCTCAGATTACTGTAGGCAATGGCGATGTCCGGCCTCGTCGTCGGCGCCGCGAATTGCAGCGAGCCTATCTTCTGCCAGTGCTCCTCCTCGTGCTCCTGAGCCTCCTCGTCATTCAACGTCAGGTCAGCGTAGGCGTCGACGGAGACCGGCGTCTTCGGGATCCGCCAGGTCTGCTCCTCGTCGATGAAACGCCTGAGTAGCACTGCTGGTGCAGCCACAGCTTCCTCGCCGGCCTATCGCGCACGATCTCCAGCCCGAGGTACTTTACCACCGGCGAGATCTTGCGCAGCTCGAAGGCAGCCTCCAGCAACTCCTTCAGGTCCTTCTGCATCGCGGTGCTGCTGCTGGCGGCGATCGGGTCGTCAACGTAGACCAGCACCCAGCAGGTCACCCCGTCGTTGCCATCTTTAAAGTTCAACGCCTTGCCGATCTAGCTCTTTTTCCAGTCGGCACCCACCAGCACGTCGTTGAGCGCCTTGTACCACAGCAGCGGCGACGGCTTCAGCCCGTACAGGCTCTTAAGCAGCTTGCACATCCGGCCGGTACTGTCGTCGTAGTAGTTCTGCTGGTACATGTACAACACCCTGTCGAGCTTGCTCTGCAAAAAGGTGTTCTTCATGTCGAGCTGCATCAGGTTGAGGTCGAGGACGGCGACGATGCTGAGGAAGATCCTCAGTGTGACGTAGCTGCTGACCAGCATGTACACCATACACGTGCGTAAAGCCCTTCACAACCAGCCTCGCCTTCTCCCGAGCGACCGTGTCGTTGACGTGGTACTTGATCGTTAGGACCCACCGGTTCTTCATGATGTTCACCTTGCATGGGCGTTCGACCAGCTCCCAGGTGCCCATGCCAATGAGGCTGCGGATCTCTTCGTCCATGGCGGCCTTCACTGCAGATTCTTTCGTCCAGCTCGCCAACGCCTCCTTCAGCGTCATCGTCGCGATGTCCCAGCGGTGCTCGGGGTCGGCGTGCACGTCGTTGTCGAGCTTTGGCAGGTCGACGTCGGGGTCTGCATCGTCGTACAGCGTGTTGAAGGCGGCCTGTGGCAGGCACACGTAGTAGTTTAGCCGCTTCGATGGCCTCCGAAGTCGCTGCTCAGGCTTCTCGTCGGCCCCCCTGCCGACTGCCCAGACGCCGACGGCTCCGCTGTCTTCTTCACTGCAGGTTGCTGTCCTGTTGGCGGCTTCCCTGCGGATGTCTTCTCGACTGCCCGCTGCTCCCCTGTCGTTAAGAACTTCATTTTCACGCCGACTTGCTTGACGTCACGTCGTCCTCCAGCAATGCTCCTGGCCGGCGCCACTGGCAACGCCCCACTGCTCCCCTCATCAACGGAGGCCGACGTTGGCGTCAGTTCATGCAGGTCGGCTATAAGGGGTGGAGCAGGTGGATCAGAGGGAGGGGAAGGAGGGAGGATGTCATCAGCGTCCTCATCAGCAGGCCTGCCGACCTCGGCGAGCAACGGGAGTGTCGCTGTCGATGTGTTAGTCGGTGGGTTAGCCTGAGTCCTCCGACGCCGGCCTGTTCTCCGACTTCTACGCCTCCTGCGACATGGTTTCATAGAACACCACGTCCGACGTGGTAACCACATTGTGTCCAGTGAGGTTGAGGACCTCCAACCCCTTGCCCTCTTCCGACACGCCGAGGTGAAGGCCCCACCTGGCCTTTGGTGCCCGCTTCCCACCGTGCTGCTGCTCGGGGACCAGGAACTGCGCCATGCAGCCCCACACGCGTGCCCCCGTCAAATCAGGTTTCATGCTAATCAGCAGCTGGTACAGCCTCGTACCCTGCAACAGTGTCGACCTCTCCAAGCAGTTGCGCACCCAGACGGTCTGCCTTAGGGCGAGGTGACCAGTAATGCTGCACGCCCATGTGCAGCAGCATCGTCCGCACCGACTTGACCACACTGTCTTCATCTCCCGCTGTGCCATGCTGTTCTGCTGCGGAGCGTATGGGCATGTTATATCGTAAACGATGCTTTTGCTGTCATCGAAGTCGGTGAACTGTTTCCCGAGGAACTCCCCTTCGCGGTCAGAGTGCAGCATCAGCACCGACTTCTTCGTCAGCAGCTCAGCTACTAGCAGCCAGTTCTCGAACTCCCGCAGCACGTTAAAATTCTTGGCGACCGGCCTCACCCACGTGAAATGGGCCTTGCGGTCCTTCAGCAGCAAGAAATAGAGGCTGCCATTCTTGGCGGCCACCCGGAACGTACCGCACAGGACGATGTGCACAACGGCCAGGGCGTCGTCGGCGTCCGAACCCTTGTCGGGGAAGACATGCCGCGCTAGCTTTCCACCAACGCAGGAAATGCACGGCAATTCGGCACCGGCCGACGGCTTGATGTCTAGGCCGATTGGAACCTCGTGCTTCGCCGAGCTCTTTATGGTGTCGACGCCGTCGTGCGAGAGCGTCACGTGCCACCTGGTTGGCGTCGACTTCGTCGCCGTAGTGATCATCCGTAGAGCCACCGACTTCGTTGTGATTGCTGTCATTGTCGTTGTGCACGGACGGAGGTCGGTGCAGAGGACCGACCGGAGTACTTTGCCCGACCAAGCACGTCCCCGCCGCAGAGACGAGTAGCATCTCGTCGCCATCGTCCTGCAGCCGCACGCCGCTGTCCTTCAGCTTTCCGGCGGACAGCAAGTTCCCCTGCACGCCCGGGACGTCAGGGATGAGCACCTGCTTCCTGGCCTCTCCTTGCAGGGCGACAATGCATCGGCCCTGGACGTCCTGCAGCGCCCCATTGAAGACACGCACATGCTTGACGTTGCTGCTCGGCCCCAAGTCGACGAAGGCCTCCTTCGAGCAGAACCACCGCTGGGTTCGCCTGCACTGTCGCCACCACCGCCTAGAAGTCATCGCCAGCCTCCGGCGCTAGCGAGACGGTCGGCTCCACGACGCCGACCAGCGAGCATGACACCTCCTCGCCGTCTCGCCTCTTGCCGCAAGAGGAGGAGTCGGCGTCCATCACCGACGTTGTCGAATTGGTCGACTACTTCTCCTTGCGTGGCTTGCTTTTCCGATGTGGGCGACGACTGGCCGACCACCCATGGCCTCTCTTGGTCGTCGTTGTCCTCGCCGTCACTAGAAGGAAACGTGGTCGGGTTCACCGCAGACCCAGCATTCTCGGCGTCGACCACCACCTTCTCGACCGCCATCCCGATCCGACTTCACCTTGTCAGCGTCCTTGGCCGACTTCCCACCTTCGCTACCACCACCGCCAGGCTTACCGCGCTGCCCTGGTCAACTTCCTTGCTTTGTCGGGGCAACGTAGTTCGTCTGCAGCACGAGCTCCGTGGACCTCTCGGCTTCCGGCATCGCCTCGTCCCTGATGATATGCGAGGTCAGGGTGTCCTTGTTGAGCGGCCCCCGCATGCCCGGCATCACCATCAGATTGCAGCTGTTCAAAAGCCCCTTGCCGACATGCGTGATGTACAACGTCGTCAACTAGGAGTCGCCGGCCATCCGCATGTTGGCCAGGAGCCGTGGAGCTTGGTTGCAATACTCGGTCACCGTCTCCTGCTTGCCCATCCTCAGGTGCGTTAGCTGCTCCTCCGGCTGGCCGATGTACAGGTTGTCGGTGGCCTGATAAGTTGATATGATGAACTGCCATGCCTAATGGTCGGCGTCCAGTTGACTTCGGCTTGCTTCAGGGCGATCTGCACAACCGGCGAACAGCACCGCAAGATGCTCATGAAGGTCAGCAGGTGTGCGGCGTGGAACTCCGCACGCAGCTCGACGTTTTTCTCCGGTGTTGTCTCCACCGAGCCGTCGGCGAAGCACATTAAGCCGGTTATCTCCAGCTTGGGCTCGATAGACTACTTCCACGTGTTGAGGTAATGTCGACCAAGCAGCAGCACGGAGAGGGCGACCTTGTTCAGCGAAAACTTGAAGTAGCTGTAGGTCAGCGCTATCTGTAGGTCGGTCACGTGGGTCGCCGACGCCAGCGTCACATTGCTTCGACGTCCACCAACGTCGCCTTGCGAGGTGCCTCCAATCACCGACGATTGCAGCCATCGCGCCTGATTCCCGTCGACTTCTTTCTTGATAACTCCTCTCGGCTTCGACATGCCTCCCGCATTGCTGCCGACTTTGTCACCGCCGTCGACTCCTTCGTCAACGCCGCCTTCGTTGCGCACCGGTCGAGAAGAAGCAAGTCGGGATGGGTGTTCCGTCGCCCACTTTGCACGGATGCCCAGTACAACCACCTCTAAGGGGAGGGTGGGCCCGAATTCGCCAGCTTCGTGACGTCTCCTCGCATCAGCCAACCGTGCCTCTAGCGTATCCTCCGCCACCGCAGGCTCTCCTATTGTATGTGTTATGGCTGCCGGCCTACGAAAGAATTAGGTAAGGCGCACCTAAGACGACTACTCTGAAGGTGTTTGGGGCCGTCCATGCTCACCGCACCATGCGGAGATAAACTCTACAACGGAAGCTAGAGTATGAGGAAGGCACGGTTATGTGAATGATCGTAGCATTTCTTGCGTTCTCTGGCACTTGCGCATTCACAGGGCAAAACGGCAAGAGTTTCAGAAAGTTCAGAACAATGGTAACAACAACATTGGCAAAGTTGACTACATCAGGGAGCAAGCACTATGGTTGGTACTACAAGTATTTCAATTACTAACCCGTACAGATGGTAATAAGAGAATATGCTTTACATGAATGGATGGTACGAAGAGTAAGTACGTTACATATCCGTATGGTTGGTACTAAAAATAAAGCGTTTCTTACCCGTGTGGTTGGTACAAAGAATAAGGCCATTACTAAACCGCATGGATGGTACAAAGAGTAAGTGTGTTACATATCCATCTGGTTGGTACTAGGAGTAAATGCTTAGCTTACCCGTATCGCCTAGCGTTGTAGTGCTAGCGTACTAGTCTTGACTCGGTAGCATTTCACCCTCGAACCGCATAGAAAACAAAATTCCAGCAAAAAAGGAATTCGTTTGAATCAATTTGACTATATCCAGGGTACAAACATAGAAGGAATATATAGATAGAGTTAGCAGAGACCTTGGGAATCAGCTCGGAAACAACCAGGGATGATCCAAAAAAATCCAAGTAACAGAACTGTTGGTCTAAGGGCCTAATAAACTCAAGCTATTAAGACTTTATCAAACTTAATACCTGCAATGCATCAAGCAAAATATTGCGAAAACAAAGAAACACACGAACATACCATTCAGACGAAAATGCATTGCCATATGCATGTCGTACAATCAGACGGCAGGATGTCATGCAACGTGAATTGCATCTAACACTATAAAATTTCGAGGAAGGAGCTCCTGTAATTGGCAGCAGGGCGTGCGCAGGGGGAGCGTGATGCGACGGCCAGATTTCTAGCGATGTTGCGCGAAAAATTCCCGCTGCAAACTGCGGAGCGGGTGGTGGAGTTTTGTGACTTCCGACGCAAGGATGGAGCATCGCTGCTAACGTAATGCGGAACACTGGTGGAATTAAGCGAATGCATGAACTGTCAGGATCATGTTGGGTGCAAATTCACTTGGCACGACAACCTGCCGTCTGTTTGTACGAGTATGCGTGTGCGAATGCATTTGGGTGTGAATGGAATGATCGTGTGATTTTTCGCTTTCGCAATTTTCGCTTGATGCATTTGCAGGTACTCACGCAATATGCGCTTCGGCACAACATTGTACGCACTATGAACAGTGCAAGCAGAAAAGAGGAGCTTGCAAATGAACCCAAGGTGGCGCAGGTCCAGTGCTGATGCTCTGCAAGCCGCTTCGTCAAAAAATCTGCAGGTTGCTTGGTAGTGTTGATGTAGTGCAAGGAGACCGTGCCCTTCTTCACCTCCTTCCTCACCCAATGCCATTTGATATGCATGTGCTTGTTCAGCCCATGGAGCACAGCATTGCGAGCCATTGCAATTGCTCCTTGGCTGTCACAAAACACAGGTGTAGGACTCTCTTGCTCCTGCCCCAACTCCTCAAGCAACCTCCTCATCCAAACCACCTCCTTCACCCCATGAAACAACGCCATGTACTCGCTCTCCGTTGATGAGTGAGCTATCTCCCCTTGCTTCTTAGACTTCCAGCTCACTGGACTCCCTCCAACACAGCATACATAGCCACCATGGGATGTTGCATCACTGATGTCACTTGCCCAGGTAGCATCGGTGAAGCACGAGAGGTACAAGTGTCCACGCCTTGCAGGTGCACCGGTCTTCGTGCTCACCTCCTCCACTCCCTTTTGCTTCAGCTGCCCATGCACTGAATATTGCAGCCCCACCCTTGAGGTTGCCATGCAGTACCTCACCAGCCTCTCTGCTGCATCAAGGTGCTCTTGAAGGGGCCTAGACACCACTCGAGCCAGCTGCGAAACCGCGAATGAAATATCGGGGCGAGTGTTGACCGAAGCATACATCAAGCTCCCCACCATTGACTGGAACCGACGCTGCAACTCGGGCTCCAACACCTCACCCTCCTCTTCATCAAGGTGTAGCTGAAATCCTGAGGGTAGTGGAGTCTTTACACTCCTCCCTTCCTCCAGCCCATACCTCTCCCCCATGGCTGCAAGGTACTTGTGTTGGTGAAGCCTCAACCATCCCTTCACCTCGTCCCGCTCCACGTGAAGACCAAGGTAATACCCCACTGGTCCAAGGGCCTTGCATTGAAAGGTCTCCTTCAGCTTCCCTTGCACCTCCTTGATCCTCTCCAGGGATGGAGAGAAGAGGAGAATGTCATCGACGTAGACAAGGAGAAACACTTTCTCCTCATCCCCCTCGGTTATGAAGAGACTCTCGTCGCAACCGCTAACTTTGAAGCCAAGAGCCTCCAACGCCTCCACCAGCCTTGCATACCAGCACCTTGGAGCTTGTTTAAGGCCATAGATGGCCTTGTTGAGCTTGCAAACACGTCCACTCCCATCGTCGTACCCCTCTGGCTGCTTCATGTAAATCTCCTCATCTACCACGCCATAGAGGAAAGCCGTCTTCACATCCATTTGCTCCACCTTCCAACCACAAACGGCAGCTGCTGCCAGCAACACCCGGAGCGTAGGAGCCTTGGCAACAGGAGCAAACACCTCCTTAAAGTCAACCCCCTCCCTCTGCTGGAAACCCTTGATCACAAGTCTTGTTTTGCGCCTCTCCAACTTCCCCTCCGCATCGGTCTTCACACGTAATATCCACGTGCAATCCAATGCCTTTCTTCCCGGGGGCAGATTGGTGAGGGTCCACGTTCCATTTTCCATGAGGCTCTTAAACTCATCCTCCCTTGAAGCCAACCAAGCCTCTCGATCATCTCCAGCAAGTGCTTCCTCCATCGAAGCCGGTTCATGAGGTAAGTTGACACCGAAGCAACAAATCTGCTCCATCTCTCCCTCGGCTCCCTTCTCATCATCTTCCTCCTCCTCGACCAGCAATGCCTTGGGACCCCCAAGCCTTTCATACTTGAGGAAATCCCTTGGGTGAGCAGCTCTCTTGGGCCTCTCCTTGGCTGCACTCTCCTTAGCTCCACCACGGACAGCACCACGCTTCCCTTGGGTTGTCCGCCTTGGTGGAAGAGTAGGGGATGGTGTAGGCTGCTGCACCTCCTCCTCGGCATCACCTCTCTCAGCTACAGGGGCCTTCTCTTGCTGCAACACTCCCTCCGCCTCTGCTGCCTCCCCTTCAGCACCTCCCAAGTCATGTGACACCTCCGTTACCTCTGAAGACGAAGACAACTCGATGGGAATGAAGAGTGGGTCATTCGTTCCCACCTCTATTCCGAGCGGAATGGTGACCTTGCTCCTCCCTCGCTCCAACCACTCCTTGAACATGAGCCCCTCCATGAACTTGGCATCTCTGGTGGTGAAGATGGTGTTGGCTATTGGGTCCCACATGAGCCACCCCTTGCTCCCTTGTGCAAGTCCCAAATGAACAGCCCACACCACCGCCGCTTGAAGCTTGTCACGCTTCTCCTTAGGGACGTGCACGAGACCCATGCACCCAAAGACTCGAAGCATATCCACCAGAGGCTTCTTGCCCCTCCATTTCTCCATAGGGACCCAATGCTGCCCTCCCACATGAGTCAATACTCGGTTCTTGATGACGGTGGCATGGCGAATAGCGAGGGGCCAGAACCGTAAGGGTAGACCCGAGTCTACCAACATCGTTCTCCCGCCCTCCAAGATGGTCCGGTTCGCTCTCTCTGCCACGCCATTGGATTGAGGGGTGTAGGCCGTGGTGAGCTGCTGCTTGATGCCATGCCGCTTCAGCCAGCTCCGGAACTCCGCTCCCAAGAACTCCCCACCACGGTCACTACGAATCGCCTTCACCCGCTTGCCGCTCTCTCGCTCCACCATGGGCAGCCACTCTTCAATGATGACCCTTGCAGCATCACTCTTCTTTGCAAGTGGAAAGGACCAGGTGAGCCTTGTGTTGTCATCCACCATGGTCATAGAATACAGGGCCCCACCATCTCCCTTCACCTTCATGGGTCCCACGAGATCCACATGCACGAGCTCCACCGGGTCACTCGACTTCCCCTCCACCGAATGGAAGGGAAACCGTGAAAACTTGCTGGTCAAGCAAGTCTCACAAGATCCCACCTCCTTGGGCTCCCCCTTTATCCTCAGCCCCTTGACTCTTTCCTCCTTGAACAGCTGCTGCAACTGAGGTAGCGCCACGTGGCCAAAGCGACGGTGTGCGGTGAGCCAATCCGTCTCACCCGTGCTAGGAGTTACACTTGGAAGCGCAGCCCCTCCATGCCCAAGGAGCCCACCATCACTGTCATCACCACCTCCTCCATTGTCCACGTGGTTAACATGCCCTCCTCTCACATCTCCAGCAGCCAAGCGCGCAGCCGCCTCCTTCCATGGCAGCACCGGTATCTCCCACATGGACCGGTGCATGTCCTTGCCGCCTCGGAGGTCCCACAATACGCGCCCATCCAGAGTTGCCTTGAAAACCTTTGTGCCCAACATCTCCATCTTCATCCCTGCCTCACTTAGGGCCTTGGTAGAGAGGAGGTTGGCACACAATCCAGGAACAAGGAGAACACGCTTCAGCCCCACAAGCCTCCCATCCGCACCCATGAACATGGCTCTCCCCTCGCCACGCACGGGTACAACTTGGCCGGTGGCTGAAACGACGGTGGCTGCCTTTGATGGCCTAACTTCATCCAGTAGATCCTCTCGGTTGGTCATGGTCATGAAGGCTCCCGTGTCGATGACCCAATGGGAGGAGCGGTGAAGAGCAATCTTGCTGGCCGGCACAACCATGTCCTCGGAGCACGCCTCCCCTACATGGTAGAACATGCCGCCGTATCCGCCAGCACCTCCTTCGCCCTCCTCTCTGCCCATGCCTTCTCCCATAGCTCCATGAACACCCTTGGAGCCCTCAATTGATGGCTGACCAGGCCTCCAACCGTCAGGTAGCTTGCGGCACTTGAACCATGGGTGCCCTTCCACATGGCAATACCAACACTTGCCGCCACACCGCTTGCCTCCCTTGTTGCCACGCTTCCCTCCCGAATGCTGCTCCCCTCCAGAGCCTTCCTTGGCCTTCCCTTTCTTGCTGCCACGCCCCTTGAAGCCCTTCATGCCGTAGGCTGAACCTCCACCTTCACCGGCAGCGGCGGTCAGCTCCTTCCTCCGAAACTCCTCTTGAAGAACTTGCGCGCGAATCCACTCAAGGGACCACGAGTCCTTCATGCCATTAAGGTTGACCACCAAGGGCCCCCACGACTCCGGCAGCAGGGAGAGAGCCTTGTAGCACTTGATTTTCTCAGGGTAGTCCACACCAGCAGCAGAGAGCTTCACATAGAGGTCCCGGAGTTGATCGAACGCTCCTTGTACGGCATCACCCTCGTTGATCTTCACCGCATGGAGTTGTCGCTCGAGCACCACCACCATTGCTTCGC
This sequence comes from Closterium sp. Naga37s-1, assembly GCA_947471745.1. NCBI lineage: Eukaryota > Viridiplantae > Streptophyta > Zygnematophyceae > Desmidiales > Closteriaceae > Closterium > Closterium sp. Naga37s-1. Next base: position 2,705,182 of record CANJKZ010000238.1, on the reverse strand, counting down.
TGCTGGGGGCATGGACGTCCTTCAATATCCTCCATGCCTTAGGACCACACTCAGCTTCCTTGATGAGATGCTTGATGTGGTGCAGCTGGTTGGATGAGAGGCATTGGGAGAGAAGGAAGAATCCATCCTTGGACCGGCGATCCCATTCTTTGGTCGCTCCTTCGCTCGTAGGCCTCTTCAGTTCTCCATCCATCACTTCAAGCAGCCCATAATGGTTGAAGAGGAGCTCCATCCTGAAGCTCCATGATGCCCAATCATCCCCAGAGTACTTCTCCAGGTTGAATGCATTCACATCATCCTTAGCTGATGTTGAAACTGAAGCCATTGGTGCAGATCCGCCTGCAACGCCTCTTCCCGCTTCCCCAGCGCCTCTCACGCCACCACTGCCACTAGGACCAGCTGGAGCAGAACCTTCAGCCTCCATATTCACCCACGAACAGAGTAGAACAGCTCTGATACCACATGTTATAGTCTGCAGTCCACTTACGGGTCGCGGATGCCCATGAAACCGCCTAAGCAGAATCTGACGTCTTCAAACCGCCTCTGTTCAAAACGCCGTCACGATCAACTCCAAAAACATACGAGGCTGACACTTAGACAGCGGTTAGCCTTAGGTGTCTGCTTTCCAACGGTATATTATTTGCTATTATCAGAGGTCTGTGCACTACGCAGTGAATGAAAATGTAAGCTCGGCTGAAAAACGTGTATTCTCATTGATGCAAGGAAGAGGTGAGTACAACATTGCCTAGGGGACTCATAAGGGGTTGGGTCATCCTGGGAACTCAGAGAAGGTTGAGTCCTAGGGGAGAAAGGCTAGAGAAGGATGGGAAACGTCCTAGCTAGGTCAGAAAAGCCAACCACACTTGGATGTTCAGAGCTGTACTCAAGGCTACCAATAGTGAGTCAAGCCAACATGAGTCAGTTTATCTTCCCACTTGCACCCTCTTGCAAGCTGCTTCCAGGAAGACCACACTTCTCAAAAGGAGGGTTGTAGAGTCCCACTTGACCACCTGTACTTCTTGTCTCATTCTCTGTCCCTGCACCATTGGCATGACAACAATGAAAGGGTGGCAAGGGAAATGCTGCCAACAGTGCACCATGACTACGGAACAGTGAATTTCGGCAGCTGTCACGCAATGCTCAGATGTTGGATCGTTCTGAAACTTGATGACCACCTGCACAGCAGGGCAAAGGACTGCCAGACCGAATTTCAGACCAATCAGATCTCGGTAGACGAGTCAGCAGCCGAAATGGTGAACTCGGGTGTTACCGAAAAGGAGTAACACACACTTCCGGGATGCCATAAGTCTTGAAACATAAAATGTTGTCATGCCTTGGTAACTGCTTCAAAAACTCTGAAACTTTGATGGTTTGAAGAACACATGTTGAACAACTTCCCCACAAAATTCCAGAAGCTGAGCAGGCTTGTAGGCCGAATGGGAGTGCGATGACCGTGCCACTGTAATGTGTTGGCACAACAGGACGCAGGTCGGTGCAGAGTACACGCCCGGAGTACGTCGCCCGACCGAGCACCTCTCCTGCTGCCGAGATGAGCAGCATTCCGTCGCTGTCCTCCTGCAGCTTTACGCCGTGCTCCTTCAGCTGGCCGGCCGACAGCAGGTTCGCTCGCACACCCGGGACGTAGAGCACGTCGGGGATGAGCACCTTCTTCCCGGCCTCCCCTTGCAGGGCGACAGTGCCGCGGCCCTGGACGTCCTGCAGGGCCCCATTGAAGCCGCGCACGTGCTTGATGGAGCTCCTCGGCTGCAGGTCGACGAAGGCTTCCTTCCTCCCCATCAGGTGGTGGGAGCAACCGCTGTCGAGCAGGACCACCGCCTGCACAGCTGCCGCCACCGCCTAAAAGTCATCCCCGGCCTCCGGCGCCAGCGAGACGGTCGGCTCCACGACGCCGACCAGCGAGCACGACGCCGTCTTGTCGTCCCGCGCCTTGCCGCCAGCAGTGGAGTCGGCGTCCTTCGCCGGAGTCGATGTCTTGGTCGACTACTTCTCCTTGCGCGGCTGGTTTCCTCCTCGACGAGGACGACGACTGCCTGACCTCCCGCGGTCTCCCTTGTCGTCGTCGTCGGAGTCACTGCGGTCGGGGCACTCGAAGGAGAGGTGGTCGGGATCGCCGCACAGCCAGCACTCCCGACGTCGACCTCCTCCTCCTCGACCGCTGTCCTTGGTCGACTTCTTCTTGTCGACCTCCTTGGCCGACTTCCAGCCACTACTACCACCGCTGCCAGACTGTCCGCGCTGCCCTGGTCGGCCACCTTGCTTCGCCGGGGCGATATAGTGTGCCTGCGCAAAGAGCTCAGCCTCCTGCATCGCCTCGTCCTACAGGATGTACGAGGTCAAGTTGTCCTCGTTGAGCATCGTCCTCGTGCTCGGCGCCATTGACAGCCTCTTTAGGAGGTTGTAGCTGCTCGAGAGTCCCTGCATGACGTGGGTGACGTACGACGCCAGCCATCCTGATGGTGGCGAGAATTTGTCGGGCTCTTTTGCAGTAATCAATCGACGTCTCCTCGTCGCCCATACGCAGGTGCGTCAGCTGTCCCTCCAGCTGGGCGATGAACAAGTCATCGGTGACTTGGTAGGTCGACTCGATGAAGTGCCACACCTGGAGGCCGGCGTCGAGGTACTCTCGGCACCACTTCAAGGCGATCTACACGCCTGGTGAGCAGCACCGCGAGATGACCGTGAAGGTCAATAGCTGCACGGCGCGAAACTCCGCACGCAAGTCGGGGTCGTCCGGCGTCACCACGGTGCCTCAAGCAAAGCTAATCAGCCCGGCCATCTCCAGCTGAGGCTCGATGGCCTCCTTCCAGGTGAGAATGTCTTGTCGACCGGTGAGTGGTGGGGTGACCAGGATCCTATCCGGCGTGAACTTGAAGTAGCCGTAGCTCGGAGCAATCCCGCCTGCCGTCACCTGAGTCGCCGACATCGGCGACAATCCGCTTCGTCGTCCTCCGACGTCGCCCTGCGAGGAGCCTGCAGCCGCCGACGACTGCACCACTCGCGCCTGAACCCCGCCGACTTCATCGGCGTGAATCACACCACGCTGCCTCGACGTGCCTCCCGCACTACTGCCGACTTGGCCACCTCCGGCGTTGACGCCCAAGTCGACGCCGCCTTCGTTGGTCACTGGTCGAGGAGAAGCTGGTCGAGAAGGGGGGTGCTCCATCGCCCACATGGTACGGAGTCCAGCCTCGACGACCGCCCAGGGTATCACCCCGTACTCCTGGGCCTCATGGCGTCTCCTCGCATCCTCCAGCCGTCCCTCCAGGGTGTCCATCACCTTGGCGTCACCTACGCGCACGTTAGGGACCTCTACGGCTGCCGGCCTACGAGCAACTTAGGTATGTGACCTCTACGTCGACCTGACTGAAAGGTAAGTCATGTGCCTTCCACGCTCACCACACCATGCTAAGATAACTACTACAACGGGAGCTAGACTACGGGCTAGGCACGGGTGCTCGTGTGATCTCTGCGTTCGTTGGTCCTTAGTCGTTTCCTAGTGCTCACACTGCTTGCTAGGTCACGGGGCAATTTGGCAAGAGTTTCACTAGAGAAAGTTGACAACAATGGTACAATGAAGTTGGAATGGCAAGACTACATCACAGCTAGCATTCAGGTCGGTCGACTGCCAGCACAGCATGGTCAACTGCGTTCCAGCACAACTTGGTCGACCGCGCTCCAGCAGTGCAAAGTCGACGGCGTGCCAACGCTGCAGGTCGACGGCGTGCCAGCGTAGCCCCCGCTGTACAGCATCGCACTAGCTTCGCAGGTGCTCGCAGATGATTGGTCTGCTGAGCCTTGTCACCTACACAGCGCACACACCAAGTCAACCTGGCGCTGACGACTGCATCTGATCAGCCACGTCGACCTCGGGATACCACCACCGAGGTCGGACTCGCCAACTTCGCCTGGGCGACCGTCACACTCCTCCGCAGAACTTCGTCACCCAGGTAATCTGGTCGACCGGGCAACCACGTCGACCAGCTGCTCCTGTATGTGCCCGTCGACCTCCCAAGTCGACGACCACCCCAAGTCGACCTCACCAGGTCGACCACGCCCCTGGTCGACCAGCACCAGGTCGACGTCACTCCTGGTCGACCAGCTCCACGTCGACCAGCACACCTGGTCGACTAGCTTTATGTCGACCAGCGCAGTTGTCAGCCGACCACCCAAGTCGGCTACCCGAAGTCGGCGTCACCAAGTTGACGCCCAACCACTCGACGCCCTGCTGCTCGGCGTTCTGAGTTGTGGTCGACGTCGGCCCCTCCTCCGTCGACCACCAGGTCGACATCAGACCTGGTCGACCTACCATCAAGTCGACCAGCAGGCCTGGTCGACCAACCACTAGGTCGACCAGCGGTCCTATCAGCCGGCAACCCAAGTCGGCTGCCCCAAGTTGACGTCAACTGCCCCAAGTTGACGTCCTCCGCAGGTCGACTTCCCTGAAGTCGGCGCCACCCTACCCCGAAGTCGTCACCCGTGCAGTGGTCCCCGTGCAGGTCGACCTCCTCGTCAACCAGCTCGCCCACTGCTGCAGGTCGGCTGCTCCCCTCACATCCGACCACGAAGTCGGCTCCGACCAAGCGAGGACGGGGCCAACACACAAGTCCCGTTGACACCGACTGGGTAGTTGATCCAACAAACCGGTGGACCGACTGGGTAGTTGGTCCAACAAACCGGTCGACCGACTCGATAGTTGGTCCAACAAACCAGTGGACCGACTGGGTAGTTGGTTTAACAAACCGGTGGACCGACTGGGTAGTTGGTCCAACACACTGGTGGACCGACTGGGTAGTTGGTCCAACATACCAATGGACCATCGAGATAGTTGGTCCATCAAACCGGTGGACCAACTAGCTGGTTGGTCAACAAAAAGGTGGACCAACAGGCTTGTTGGTCCAACACACCAGTTGACCAACTAGCTAGCTGGTCCAACAAACTGCTGGTCAAACTGGTTGGTTGGTCCAACAAACCGGTGGACCGACTGGGTTGTTGGTCCAACAAACCGGTAGACTGACTGGGTCGTTGGTCCAACAAACCGGTGGGCTGACTAGATAGTTGGTCCAACAAACCGGTGGACCAACTGGGTAGTTGGTCAAAGAAACGGGTGCACCAACTGGGTAGTTGGTCCAACAAACCGGTGGACCAACTGGGTAGTTGGTCCAACAAACCGGTGGACCAACTAGGTAGTAGGTCCAACAAACCAGTGGACCAACTGAATAGTTGGTCCAACATACCAATGGACCATCGAGATAGTTGGTCCATCAAACCGGTGGACCAACTAGCTAGTTGGTCCAACAAACGGGTGGACCAACTGGGTAGTTGGTCCAATAAACCGCTGGACAAACTAGGTGGTTGGTCCAACAAACCGCTAGACCAACTGGGTAGTTGGTCCAACAAACTGATAGACCAACAAGATAGTTGGTCCGCCAGACCGGTTGACCATCGAGATAGGTTGTCCAACAAATTGGTGGACCAACTGAATTGTTGGTCCAACATATTAATGGACCAAGATAGTTGGTCCAAAATACCGGTGGACCAACTGACCAGTTGGTCCAACAAATAGGTGGACCAACTGGCTTGTTGGTCCAAGAAACCGGTGGACCAACTGGCTAGTTGGTCCAACGAACCGGTGGACCATCACGGTACTCGGTCCAACAAACCGGTAGACCATTTGAATAGTTGGTCAAACACACTAGATGACCAACTGGCTTGTTGGCCCAACGGACTGGTGGACCAACAGGGTAGTTGGTCCAACAAACCGGTGAACCAACTGGGTAGTTGGTCCAACAAACCGGTGAACCAACTGGGTAGTTGGTCCAACAAACTTGTAGACCGACTGGCTAGTTGGTCCAACAAACCGAAAGACCGATTGGGTAGCTGGTCCAACAAACCGGTGGACCGACAGGCTAGTTGGTCCAACAAACCGGTGGACCGATTGGCTAGTTGATCCAACACAACGGTGGACCGACTGGGTAGCTAGTCCAACCATCGGTGGACCGACTGGGTTGTTGGTCCAACAAACCGGTGGAGTGACTGGGTTGTTGGCCCAACAAACAGGTGGACCAACTGGGTAGTTTGTCCATTAAACCGAAGGACTAAATGGATAGCTGGTCCAACAAACCGATGGACCAACTGGGTAGTTGGTCCAACAAACCGGTGGACCAACTGGGTAGTTGGTCCAGCAAACCGGTGGACCAACTGGGTAGTTGGTCCAACAAATCGGTGGACCAACTGAGTAGTTGTTCCAACATACCAATGGACCATTGAGATAGTTGGTCCATCAAACCAGTGGACCAACTAGCTCGTTGGTCCAACAAATAGGTGGACCAACAGGCTTGTTGGTCCAATACACCGGTGGACCAACTAGCTAGTTGGTCCAACAAATGGGTGGACCAACTGGGTTGTTGGTCCAATAAACCGCTGGACAAACACGGTGGTTGGTCCAACATACCGGTGGACCGACTGGGTTGTTGGTCCAACAAACCGGTAGACTGACTGGGTTGTTGGTCCAACAAACCAGTGGACTGACTAGATAGTTGGTCAACAAACCGGTGGACCAACTCAGTAGTTGGTCCAACAAACCGGTGGACCAACTGGGTAGTTGGTCGAACAAACGGGTGGACCAAATGGGTAGTTGCTCCAACAAACCGGTGGACCAACTGGGTAGTTGGTCCAACAAACCGGTCGACCAACTGAATAGTTGGTCCAACATACCAATGGACCATCGAGATAGTTGGTCCATAAACCGGTGGACCAACTAGCTAGTTGGTCCAACAAAAAGGTGGACCAACAGGCTTGTTGATCCAACAAACCGGTGGACCAACTAGCTAGTTGGTCCAACAAACGGGTAAACCAACTGAGTAGTTGGTCCAATAAACCGCTGGACGAACTGGGTGGTTGTTCCGACGAACCGCTGGACCAACTGGGTAGTTGGTCCAACAAACCGATAGACCAACAAGGTAGTAGGTCCACCAAACCGGTGGACCATCGAGATAGGTTGTCCAGCAAATTGGTGGACCAACTGGATTGTTGGTCCAACATATTGATGGACCAAGATAGTTGGTCCAGAATACCGGTGGACCAACAGGCCATTTGGTCCAACAAATAGGTGGACCAACACGGTCAAAGAAACCGGTGGACCAACTGGCTAGTGGGTCCAACAAACTGGTGGACCATCACGGTACTCGGTCCAACAAACCGGTAGACCATCTGAATAGTTGGTCAAACGCACTAAAGGACCAACAAACCGGTGAACCAACTGGCTTGTTGGTCCAACAAACCGTTGGACCGACTGGCTTGTTGGTCCAACAAACCGGTGGACCGATTGGGTAGTTGTTCCATCACATCGGTGGACCGACTGAGTTGTTGGTCCAACAAACCGGTGGACTGACTGGGTTGTTGGCCCAACAAACAGGTGGACCAACTGGGTAGTTGGTCCATCAAACCGAATGACTAAATGGGTAGTTGGTCCAATAAAGTGATGGACCAACAGGTTAGTTGGTCCAACAAACCGGTGGGCCATCAGGGTAGTAGGTCCAACAACCAGTGGACCAACTGAAAAGGTAGTCATGCGCACTAGAGGACCAACTGGCTTGTTGGCCCAATAGACTCGTGGACCAACAGGGTAGTTGGTCCAACATACCGGTGAACCATCAGGGTAGTTCGTCCAACAAACCTGTAGACCAACTAGATAGTTGGTCCAACAGAGTGGTCGACTTTGAAATAGTTGGTCCATCAAACTGGTGCACCAATAAGATAATTGGTCCAACTTACCGATAGTCCATCAAGATAGTCCATCAAACCAATGGACCAACTGGCCAATTGGTCCAACAAACAGGGGGACCTACAGGCTTGTTGGTCCAACAAATCGGTGGACCAACTAGGTTGTTGGTCCACTAAACCGGTGGACCAACAGGGTAGTTGGTCCAACAAATCGGTGGACCATCTGGGTAGTTGGTCCAACAAACCGGTGGACCAACTAGCTAGTTGGTCCAGCAAACAGGTGGACCAACAGGCTTGTTGGTCCAACAAACCGGTGGAACAACGAGCTAGATAATCCAACAAACCGGTGGACCAACTGGGTTGTTGGTCCAACAAACTGCTGGACCAACTTGGTAGTCGGTCGAACACACCGGCTGATCAACAAGGTAGTTGGTCCAACACGACGGTGGACCATCGTGATAGTCGGTCCAACAAACTGGTGGACCATCTGGATTGTTGGTCCAACATACAAATCAACCATCGAGATACTTGGTCCAACAAAGCGGTGGACCAACTGTCTTGCTGGTCCAACAAATCGATGAACCAACTAGGTAGTTGGTCCAACAAACCGCTGGACCAACTGGGTAGTTGGTCCAACACACCGGTGGACCAACTGGGTTAATGGTCCAACACACCGGTGGACCAACTGGGTTGTTGGTCCAACACACTAGTGGACCATATGGGTTGTTGGTCCAACAGACTGGTGGAACAAGTTAGTAGTTGGTCCAACAAACCGGTGGACCAACTGGATAGTTGGTCCAACAAACTGGTGGACCAACTGGGTAGTTGGTCCAACAAACCAGTGGACCATCTGAGTAGTTGGTCCAACAAACCGGTGGACCAACAAGCTAGTTGGTCCAACAAACCAATGTACCAATTGGCTAGTTGGTCCAAAAACCGGTAGACCAACTAGATAGTTGGTCCAACAAACCGGGAGACCAACAGGCTAGTTGGTCAAACAGACCGGTGGAACGACTGAACTAGATAGTTGGTCCAACAAACACGCAGACCCACGGGCTTGTTGGTCCAACAAACCGCTGGACCAACTGGGTAGTTGGTCAACTACACAGGTGGACCAACTGGGTGGTTGGCCCAACAAACCGATGGACCAACTGGGTAGTTGGTCAACTACACAGGTGGACCAACTGGGTGGTTGGCCCAACAAACCGGTGGACCAACTGAGTTGTTGGTCCAACAAACCGGTGGACCAACAGGGTTGTTGGTCCAACAAACAGGTGGACCGACTGGGTAGTTGGTCCAACAAACCGGTGGACCGACTGGGTAGTTGGTCCAACAAACTGGTGGACCGACTGCGTATGTGGTCCAACAAACCGGTGGACCGACTGGATACTTGGTCGAACACATTGGTGGACCGACTGGGTGGTTGGTCTAAAATACCAATGGACCATCGAGATAGTTGGTCCATCAAACCGGTGGACCAACTAGCTGGTTGGTCCAACAATCAGGTGGAACAACTGGGTAGTTGGTCCAATAAACCGCTAGACGAACTAGGTGGTTGGTCCAGCAAACCGCTCGACCAACTAGGTGGTTGGTCCAACAAACCGGTGGACCGACTAGGTTGTTGGTCCAACAAACCGGTGCACCAACAAGATAGTTGGTCCAGCATAGTGATAGACCATCGAGATAGTTGGTCCATAAAACCGGCGGACCAACTGGCCAGTTGGTCCAGCGAACAGGTGGACCCACAGGCTTGTTGGTCCAACCAACCGGTGGACCAACAGGCTAGTTGGTCCAACAAACCGCTGGACCAACTGTGTAGTTGGTCCAACAAATCGGTGGACCGACTGGCTAGTTGGTCCATCAAACCAGTGGATCGTCTGGGTAATTTTCCAACAAACCGGTGGACCGACTGGCTAGTTGGTGCAACAAACTGGTGGACCGACTGGCTAGTTGGTCCAACAAACCGGTGGACCGATTGGGTAGTTGGTCCAACACAACGGTGGACCAACTGGGTAGCTGTTCCAACACATCGGTGGACCGACTGGGTTGTTGGTCCAACAAACCAGTGGACCGACTAGGTTGTTGGCCCAACAAACAGGTGGACCAACTAGGTAGTTGGTCCATCAAACCGAAGGACCAAATGGGTAGTTGGTCCATCGAACCGATGGACCAACTGGGCAGTCCGGTGGACCAACTGGGTAGCTGGTCCAACAAACTAGTGGACCAATTGAATAGTTGTTCCAACATACCAATGGACCATCGAGATAGTTGGTCCATCAAACCGGTGGACCAACAAGCTAGTTGGTCCAACAAAAAGGTGGACCAATAGGCTTGTTGGTCCAACAAACGGGTGGACCAATTGGGTAGTTGGTCCAATAAACCGCTGGACGAACTGGGTGGTTGGTCCAACAAACCACTGGACCAACTGTGTAGTTGGTCCAACAAACCGATAGACCAGCTAGATAGTTGGTCCAACAAACCAGTGGACCATGGAGATTGTTTGTCCAACAAACCGGTGGACCAACTGGATTGTTTGTCCAAAATACCGGTGGACCAACTGGCTAGTTGGTCCAACAAACCGGTGGACCATCAGGGTAGTGGGTCCAACAAACTGGTGGACCAACTGAATAGTTGGTCAAACACATCAGATGACCATCTGGCTCGTTGGCCCAATAGACTAGTGGACCAACAGGGCAGTTGGTCCAACAAACCGGTGAACCATCAGGGTAGTTGGTCCAACAAACCTGTGGACCAACTAGATAGTTGGTCCAACAGAGTGGTCGACCTTTGAAAAAGTTGGTCCATCAAACCGGTGCACCAACAAGATAGTTGGTCTAGCATACCGATAGTCCATCGAGATAGTTGGTCCATTAAATTGGTGGACCAACTGGCCAGTTGGTCCAACAAAGAGGGGGACCAACAGCCTTGTTGGTCCAACAATCCGCTGGACTAACTGGGTAGTTGGTCCAACACACCGGTGGACCAACTGGGTAGTTGGTCAAACACACAGGTGGAGCAACTAGGTTGTTGGCCCAACAAACCGGTGGACCAACTAGGCTGTTGGTCCAACAAACCAGTGGACCAAGTGGGTAGTTGGTCCAACAAACTGGTGGACCATCTAGGTAGTTGGTCCAACAAACTGGTGGACCAACTAGCTAGTTGGTCCAACAAACAGGTGGACCAACAAGCTTGTTGGTCCAACAAACCGGTGGACCAACGAGCTAGTTTGTCCATCAAACCGGTGGACCAACTGGTTTGTTGGTCCAACAAACCGCTGGACCAACTTGGTTGTTGGTCGAACACTCCGGTGGACCAACTGGGTAGTTGGTCCAATAGAACGGTGGACCATCGTGATAGCTGGTCCAACAAACTGGTGGACCAACTGGATAGTTGGTCCAACATACCAATCAACCATCGAGATACTTGGTCCAACAAAGCGGTGGACCAACTGGCTTGTTGGTCCAACAAATAGGTGGACCAACATGCTTGCTGGTCCAACAAACCAGTGAACCAACTGGGTAGTTGGTCCAACAAACCGCTGGACCAACTAGTTAGTTGGTCCAACACACCGGTGGACCAACTGGGTTGTTGGTCCAACACACCGGTGGACCAACTGGGTTGTTGGTCCAACACACCGGTGGACCATCTGGGTTGTTGTTCCAAAAAACCGGTGGACCAAGTTAGTAGTTGGTCCAACAAACCGGTGAACCAACTGGGTAGTTGGTCCAACAAACCAGTGGTCCAACTGGGTAGTTCGTCCATCAAACCGGTGGACCAACTGGGTAGTTGGTCCAACAAACCGGTGGACCAACTGGGTAGTTGGTCCAACAAACAAGTGGACCAATTGAGTAGTTGGTCCAACAAACCGGTGGACCAACAAGCTAGTTGGTCCAACAAACCCTTGTACCAGCTGGCTAGTTGGTCCAAAAACCGGTAGACCAACTAGATAGTTGGTCCAACAGAACGGTGTACCTACTGCTTACTTGGTCCAACACACCGGTGGATGTCAACGGGAGTTGTTGTTGGCATCGACCTCGCTTGGGCGGAGCCGACTTCGTGGTTGGGTCTATGCAACTAGTGGTCGGCGATGTGGCACGTCGACCTGGAAGGTCGCCGTCTTGCAAGGTCGCCGACTTGCAAGGTCACCGACTTGCGAGGTCGCCGACTTGCGAGGTCGCCGACTTGGGAGGTCGCCGACTTCAAGAGATCGGCCTGGAAGTCGGCGCCGACGGAGAAGGGGCGTCGACTTGGTGAAGCCGACTTTGGGTAGCCAACTTGGGTGGTCAGCTGACAATTGTGCTGGTCGACGTAGAGCTGGCCGACCAGGAGTGACGTCGACCTGAAGCTGGTCGTGTGGTCGACCTGGTGAGGTGGACTCGAGGTGGTCGTCGACTTGGGAGGTCGACGGGAACATACAGGAGCAGCTGGTCGTCGTGGTTGCCCGGTTGACCAGGTTACTAGGGTGACGAGGTTCTGCGGAGGAATGAGACGGTCGCCCAAGTGATGTTGCCGAGACCGACATTGGTGGTGGTATCCCGAGGTTGATGTGGTGGATCAGGTCCAGTCGTCAGCACGAGGACAACTGGATGTGTGGGATGTGCAGGTGACAAGGCACAGCATGCCAATCATCAGCGAGCACCTGCGAAGCTGGTGCGATGCTGTACTGCGGGAGCAATGCTGGCACGCCGTCGACCTGCAGCGTTGGCACGCCGTCGACTTTGCACTGCTAGAGCGCGGTCGACCAAGCTGTGGTGGCAGTCGACAGACCTGAATGCTAGCTCTGACGTAGTGTTGTCTTGCCAACCTTATTGTACCATTGTTGTCAACCTTTTTTAGTGAAACCCTTGCCAAATTGCCCCGTAAACTATCAAGTAGTGTGTGCATTAGGAAAACATCTAAGGAACAACGAACGCAGAGATCACACGAGCATCCGTGCCTAGCCCGTAGTCTAGCTCCCGTTGCAGTAGTTATCTCCGCATGGTGCAGTGAGCGTGGACGGCACACGACTTACCTTTCAGTCAGGTCGACGTAGTGGTCACTTACCTATTGCGTGTTGTAGTCTGGCAGCAGTGCGGTAGTCACTATGGTAGTCGCCGTAGTTGACGCAGGGGTGGTGGACATCCTGGAGGCATTGCTAGAGAACGCGAGGAGACGCCATGAGGCGAAGGAGTACGGCGTCCTCCCCTGGGCAGTCGTCAAGGCTGGGATCCGTGCTGTGTGGGTGACGGAGCACCCTCCTTCTCGGCCTGCATCTCCTCGACTGGTAAACACTGAGGGCGGCGTCGACGTGGGCGTCAACGCTGGTGGTGGCCAAGTCGGCAGCAGTGCGGGAGGCACGTTGAGGCAGCGTGGTGTGATTCACGCAGACGAAATCGGCGACGTTCATGTGCGAGGGGTGCGGTCTTCGACGGCTGCAGGGACCTTGCAAGGCGACATCGGAGGTCGACGAAGTGGATTGTCGCGGATGTCGGCGACCCAGGTGACAGCGGGCGGCATTGCACCGAGCTACTGCTACTTCAAATTTACGCCGGACAGGATCTTGGTCACCATGCCGCTCGTTGGTCGACAATACATCCTCACCTGGAAGGAAGCCATCAAGCCCCGGCTGGAGATGGCCGGGCTGATCAGCTTTGCTCGAGGCACCGTGGCGATGACAGATGACCCCGACTTGCGTGCGGAGTTTCGCATCGTGCAGCTATTGACCTTCACGGTCATCTCGTGGTGCTGCTCGCCGGGCGTGCAGATCGCCTTGAAGTGGTGCCGAGAGTATCTCGACGCCAGCCACCGGGCGTGGCACTTCATCGAGTCGACCTACCAAGTCACCGATGACTTGTTCATCCCCCAGCTGGTGGGAAAGCTGACGCAGCTGCGTATGGGTGACGAGGAGACGGCGACCGACTACTGCAACCGAGCTCGGCGTATTCTCGCCACCATCAGGATGGCCGGCGCGCAGTACTCGACGGCGTTGTACGTCACCCACGTCATGCAGGGACTCTTGAGCAGCTACAACCTCCTGAAACGGCTATCAATGTCGCCGAGCACGAGGGCGATGCTCAACGGGGACAATTTGACCTCGTACATCTTGCAAGACAAGGCGATGCAGGAGGCCGAGCGGTCCCAAGAGCTATTGGTGCAGGCAAACTTCGTCGCCCCGGCGAAGCAAGGTGGCCGACCGGGGCAGCGCGGGCAGTTTGGCGGCGGTGGTAGCAGTGGCTGGAAGCCAGCCAAGGAAGTCGACAAGAAGAAGTCGACCAAGGACAGCGGTTGAGGAGGAGGAAGTCGACGTCGGGAGTGCTGGCTGTGCGGCGACCCTGACCACCTCTCCTTCTAGTGCCCCGGCCGCAGTGACTCCGACGACGACGACGCCAAGGGAGCCCGCGAAAGGTCTGGCAGCCGTCGCCCTCGTCGAGGAGGCAACAAGCCGCGCAAGGAGAAGAAGTCGACCACGTCGACCTCGGCGAAGGACGCCGACTCCCTTGTGTTGGATGCACGTCATTCTGAGTGCATGTCATCCTAATGTCATGCCGAGTGCTCGTGCTATTCATGTGTGCATTGTTTGCATGAGCATATGTCATTGTGCATGGCTGTTGGATATTTTCATCACTATGTTTTTTTCTCCAAGTTTAAATGCTTGATCATGCAGGAGAAGTTCAGAGCTTTCCAACGATACCAAGATCGCCATATTTCGACCAAGATCGCTCAAGTTACAAGATTTCCAAGACTTGGATTTCTTATTCCAAGACAAGTTCACCGACTTTGTGGACGGCAAGGGGATCGTCCACGACCTGACCTGCCCGTACACCCCGCAGCAGAACGGCATGGCGGAGCGGGAGATGCGGACAGTGGTGGAGTCTGTGCGGACGATGCTGCTGCACATGGGCGTGCAGGACCACCGGTGGCACCTTGCTCTGCGGCAGGCCATTTGGGTCCGCAACTGCCTGGAGAGGTCGACGCTGCCGCCGGGGACAACACCGTACCAGCTGCTGACAGGAAAGAAGCCCGAATTGTCGCTGGCGGGGGTGTGGGGCTACATGGCGCAGTTCTTTGTCCCCGAGCAGCAGCGTGGTGGGAAGCTGAAGCCGAAGGCCAGGTGGGGCCTTCACCTCGGCGTGTCAGAGGAGAGCAAGGGCTGGGAGCTCCTCGACATTGCCGACAACCGGGTGGTCACCACGTCAGACGTGGTGTTCTACGAGGATATGTCGCTGGAGGTGTGGTGGTCGGAGCACGGGCCGGTGTCAGGACGGACGCCGACCACCCCACCGACCGCCACCTCGACGGCGACGCTGCCTCTGCTCGCCGAGGTCGGTGAGCTTGCTACTGAGGACACCGAGGTCGTCTCTCCTCCTTCCCCTCCCCCTACGACCCCTGCCCCTCCACTCATGGCGGCCCAGGACAGGCTGACCTCGGTGTCGGCCTTCGGGAATGAGGGGAGCGATGGGACGTCGCCTTCGGCGCCGACCAAGAACATCGCTGGTGGCCGACGTGACGAGCAGCAAGTCCACTTGGGGGTGAGGTCGACGATCATAAGGGAGGAGCAGGTCGAAGAGGAGCAGCCGACTTGGGTGAAGCCGGAGATGAAGGCACCAGCAGGGCAGCTGCCGACAGGGGAGCAGGCAGCGGTGAAGCCGACCACGGAGGAGTCGGCAACCAGGCAATCGGCAGAGGAGCCGACCACAGGGGAGAATTCCGCCATGATTCCGACCCAGGTGCAGAAGGGCGACGAGGGCAGTGAAGCTGGTGATGACAGAGGAGACGCCGAGGAGTCCACCAAGAGCGTCGTGGTGGAGGTTGAGCCTGAACCTCGGAAGTCTGGCCAAATTCAGAGGCCACCCAACTTCTTCGTCCCCGCTGCCTTCACCACGTGTACAACGTGGACGACGACAACCTGGCGTATGACGACGCCGAAGAGGATGAGGAGTTTCCGGAGCTCGACCCTGATATGCATGTTGGTCCAACAAACTGGCGGACCAAGTGTCTTGTTGGTCCAAACAACCGGCGGACCAACTCGCTTGTTGGTCCAACAAACCGGCGGACCACCAGGCTTGTTGGTCCAAAAAACCGGTGGACCAACTGGCTTGTTGGTACATCAGACCAGCAAACCAACTGGCTTTTTGGTCCAACAAATTGGTGGACCAACTGGCTTATTGGTACATCAAACCAGCGGACCAACTGGCTTGTTGGTACGACAAACAGGCGGACCAACTGGCTTGTTGGTCCAATAAACAGGCGGACCAACAGGCTCGTTGGTCCAAAAAAACGGCGGACCAGCTGGCTTGTTTGTCCAACAAATCGTCGGACCAACTGGCTTGTTCGTCCAACAAACCGTCGAACTGGCTTGTTGGTCCAACAAACCAGCTGTGGTCCAACAAACAAGCGGACCAAGTGGCTTGTCGGTCCAACAAACCGGCGGACCAAGTGGCTTGTTGGTCCAAACAACCGGCGGACCAACTGGCTTGTTGGTCCAACAAACCGGCGGACCAACTGGCTAGTTGGTACAACAAACCGGTGGACCAACTGGCTTGTTGGTCCAACAAACAGGTCGACCAACTAGATAGTTGGTCCAATAAACCGGAGGACCAACTTTCTAGTTGTTCCAACAAACCGGTGGACCAACCGGCTAGTTGGCAAAAAATCCGGTGGACCAACTGGCTTTTTGGTCGTACAAAGTGGTGGACCAACTAGCTAGTTGGTAAACAAAACCGTTTCACCAACTGGCTTGTTGGTCCAACAAACCGGCGGACCAACGGGCTTGTTGGTCCAGCAGACAGGCGGACCAACTGGCTTGTTGGTCCAGCAGACCGGCGGACCAACAGGCTTGCTGGTCCAGCAGACCGGCGAATCAACTGGCTTGTTGGTCCAGCGGACCGGCGGACCAACTGGCTTGTTGGTCCAGCGGACCGGCGGACCAACTGGCTTGTTGGTCCAGCGGACCGGCGGACCAACTGGCTTGTTGGTCTAGCAAACCGGCGGACCAAGTGGCTTGTTGGTCCAACAAACAGGCGGACCAACTTGCTTGTTGTTTCAACAAACTGACGGACCAGTTAGCTTGTTGGTCCAACAAACCGGCGGACCAACTGGCTAGTTGGTACAACAAACAGGCGGACCAATTGGCTTCTTGGTCCATAAAACAGGCGGACCAACTGGCTTGTTAGTCCAACAAACCTGCGAACCAACTAGCTTGTTGGTTTGACAAACAGGCGGACCAACTAGATAGTTGGTCCAATAAACTGGTGGACCAACTGGCTTGTTGTTTCAACAACCGGTGGACCAATTGGCTTGTTGTTCCAACAACCGGTGGACCAACTGGGTAGTTGGTTGAACAAACCGGTGGACCTACTGGCTTGTTGTTCAACAAAACCTCTAGACCAACTAGCTTGTTGGTCCAACAAACCGGCGAACAAACTGGCTTGTTGGTACATCAAACCAGCGGACCAACTGGCTCGTTGGTCCAACAAACCGGCGGACCAACTAGCTTGTTTGTCCAACAAACCGTCGGACCAACTAGCTTGTTCGTCCAACAAACCTTTCGAACTGGCTTGTTGGTCCAACAAACCCGCGGACCAACTGGCTTGTTGGTCCAACAAACCAGCCGACCAAGTGGCTTGTTGGTCCAACAAACTGCGGACCAAGTGGCTTGTTGGTCCAACAAACCGGCGGACCAAGTGGCTTGTTGGTCCAAACAACCGGCGGACCAACAGGCTAGTTGGAACAACAAACCGGTGGACCAACTTGCTTGTTGGTCCAACAAACAGGTGGACCAACTCGATAGTTGGTCCAATAAACCGTAGGACCAACTGGCTAGTTGTTCCAACAAACCGGTGAACCAACTGGCTACATGGCAAAAAAACCGGTGGACCAACTGGCTTGTTGGTCGTACAAACTGGTGGACCAACTGGCTAGTTGGTTAACAAAACCGTTGCACCAACTGGCTTGTTGGTCCAACAAACCGGCGGACCAACAGGCTTGTTGGTCCAACAAATCGGCGGACCAGCTGACTTGTTGGTCCAACAAACCGGGGGACCAACTGGCAAGTTGGTCCAACAAACCGGGGGACCAACTGGCTGGTTGGTCCAACAAACCGGCGGACTAACTGGCTTGTTGGTCCAACAAACCGGCGGACCAACTGGCTTGTTGGTCCAACAAACCGCCGGACCAACTGGCTTGTTGGTCCAATAGACCGCTGGACCAATTGGCTTGTTGGTCCAACAGACCGGCGGACCAACTAGCTTGTTGGTCCAACAGACACGCGGACCAACTTGCCAGTTGGTTCAACAAACAGGCGGACCAACTGGATAGTTGGTCCAACAAACCGGCAGACCAACTGGCTAGTTGGTCCAACATACCGGCGGACGAAGAGGCTAGTTGGCAAAAAATAAACCGGCGGACCAAGAGGCTAGTTGGTCCAACAAACCGGCGGACCACTTGGCTAGTTGGTCCAACAAATCAGTTGACCAAGTGGCTAGTTGGTCCAACGAACTGGTGGACCAAATGGAAAGTTAGTTAAAAAACCGGCGAACCAACAGGTTAGTTGGTCCAACAAACAACTGGACGAACTGGTTTGTTGGTCCAACAAAACGGTGTACCAACAAGCTAGTTGGTAAAACAATGGTGGACCAAGTGGCTAGTTGGTCCAATAACCCGGCGGACCAAGTGGCTTGTTGGTCCAACAAACGGGCGGACCAAGTGGCTTGTTGGTCCAACAAACCGGGGGACCAACTGGCTGGTTGGTCCAACAAACCGGCGGACTAACTGGCTTGTTGGTCCAACAAGACACCGACGGACCAACTGGATTGTTGGTCCAACAAACTGGCGGACCAAGTCGCTTGTTGGTCAAACAAACTGGCGGACCAAGTAGCTTGTTGGTCCAACAAACTGGCGGACCAACAGGATAGTAGGTCAAACAAAGCGGAGGACCAAGTTGCTTGTTGGTCCAACAAACCAAGGGGCCGACTGGCTTGTTGGTCCAACAAACCGACGGACCGACTGGCTTGGTGGTCCAACAAACCGGTTGACCAGCGGGCTTGTTGGTCCAACAAACCAGCTGACCAACCGGATAGTTGGCCCAAAAAACAAGAGGACCGACTGGCTTGTTGGTCCAACAAACAAGGCCACCGACTGGCCTGTTGGTCCAACAAACCGGCGGACCAAAAGGTTTATTGGTCCAACAAACCGGGGGACCAGCGGAATTGTTGGTCCAACAAACCGTTGGACCAGCTGGCTAGTTGGTCCAACAAGCCAAGGGACCAGCTGGCTAGTTGGTCCGACAAACTGGCGGACCAGCTGGCTTGTTGGTCCATCAAACCGGCTGACCAAATGGCTTGTTGGTGCAACAAACCGGCCGACCAAATAGCTTGTTGGTCCAACAAACCAGGGGACCAACTAGCTAGTTGGTCCAACCAACCGGCGGACCAGCTAGCTAGTTGGTCCAACAAACCGGCGGACCAGCTGGCTTGTTGGTCAAAACAACTGGCGCACCAGCTAGCATGTTGGTCCAACAAACCGGCGGACCAACTGGCTAGTTGGTCCAACAAACGGGCGGACCATCTGGCTTGTTGGTTCAATAAACCGAGGGACCAACTGGCTAGTTGGTCCAACAAATCGGCTGACCAGCTGGCTAGTTGGTCCAACAATCCGGCGGACCAATTGGCTAGTTAGTCCAACAAACCAGTGGACCAACTGGATAGTTGGACCAACAACCTGGTGGACCAATAAACCGGTGGACAAACTAGCTCGTTGGACCAACACATCGGTTGACAACTAGATAGTTGGTTCAACACACCGAGGGACCAACTGGCTAGTTGGTTCAACAAACCGAGGGACCAACTGGCTAGTTGGTCCAACAAACCGGCTGACCAGCTGGCTAGTTGGTCTGACAGACCGGTGGACCAGCTGACTAGTTGGTCCAACAGACCGGTGGACCAGCTGACTAGTTGGTCCAACAGACCGGTGGACCAGCTGACTAGTTGGTCCAACAGATTGGTGGACCAGCTGGCTAGTTGGTCCAACAAAACGGTGGACCAACTGGCTTGTTGATCCATCAAAACGGTGGACCAACTGGCTTGTTGGTCCAACAAACTGGTGGACCAACTGGCTTGTTGGTACAACTGACAGGTGGACCTACTGGCTTGTTGGTACAACATACCGGTGGACCTACTGGCTTGTTGGTACAACAGACCGGTGGACACACTCGCTTGTTGGTCCAACAGACCGGTGGACCTACTCGCTAGTTGGTCCAACAGACCGGTGGACGAGCTGGCTAGTTGGTCCAACAGACCGGTGGACCAGCTGGCTAGTTGGTCCAACAGACCGGCGGACCAGCTGGCTAGTTGGTCCAACGAACCGGCGGACAAGCTGGCTTGTTGGTCCAACAAAGCGGCCGACCAGCTGGATTGCTAGTGCAACAAAACCAGCCGACCAGCTGGCTAGTTGGTCCAACAAACCTGGGGACCAACTAGCTAGTTGGTCCAACAAACTGGCGAGCCAGCTGGCTAGTTGGTCCAACAAACCGGCGGACCAGGTGGCTTGTTGGTCCAAACAACCGGTGGACCAGGTGGCTTGTTGGTCCAAACAACCAGTGCACCAACTGGCTAGTTGGTCCAACAAACCGGCGGACCAGTGGGCTTGTTGTTCCAACAAACCATTGGACCAGCTGGCTTGTTGGTGCAACAAACCGGCGGACCAACTGGCTAGATGGTCCAACAAACAGGCGGACCATCTGGCTTGTTGGTCGAACAAACCGGGGGTTCAACTGGCTAGTTGGTCCAGCAAACCGGCAGACCAGCTGCCTAGGTCCAACAAACCGGCGTACCAACTGGCTAGATAGTCCAACAAACCGGTGGACCAACTAGATAGTTGGACCAACAATCCGGTGGGCCAACTGGATAGTTGGACCAACAAACAGGTGGACAAAGTAGCTTGTTGGGCCAACAAACCGGTGGACAACTGGATTGTTGGTCCAACTAACCGGTGGACCAACTGCCTTGTTGGTCCAACAAACCGGCGGACCAACAGGCTAGTTGGTCCAACAAACGGGCGGACCAACTGGATTGTTGGTCCAACAAATCGGTGGACCAACAGGCTTGTTGGTCCAACAAACCGGTGGTTCAACTGGATAGTTGGTCCAACAACCCTGTGGACCAACTGGATAGTTGGACCAACTAACCGGTGGACCAACTAGCATTTTGGTCCAACAAACCGGTGGAGAACTAGATAGTTGGACCAACTAACCTGTGGACCAACTCGCTAGTTGGTCCACCAAACCGGGGGACCAATTGGCTAGTTGGTCCAACAAGCCGGTGAAACAACTCGCTAGTTGGTCCAAAAAGCCGGCAGACCAACTCCTTAGTTGGTCCAACAAGCCGGCAGACCAACTGGCTAGTTGGTCCAACAAACCGGAGGACGAACTGGCTAGTTGGTCCAACAAACCGGCGGACGAACTGGCTTGTTGGTCCAACAAACCGGCGGACCAACTTGCTTGTTGGTCCAACAAACCGGCGGACCAGCAGGCGTGGTTGTCTAACAAACCGGTGGACCAGCAAGCGTGTTGGTCCAACTAACCGGTGGATCAACTGGCGTGTCGGTCCAACAAACCGGTGGACCAACTGGCTATTTGGTCCAACAAACGGGTGGACCAACTGTCTAGTTGGTAAAAAAATACCGTGGACCAACTGGATTGTTGGTCCAACAAACCTGTGGACCAACTTGCTTGTTGGTCCAACAAACAGGTGGACCAACTGGCTTGTTGGTCCAACAAACCGGTGGACCACCTGGCTAGTTGGTCCAACACACCGGTGGAGCAACTGGTTTGTTGGTCCATCAAAACGGTGGACCAACTGGCTTGTTGGTCCATCAAAACGGTGGACCTACTGCCTTGTTGTTAGAACTGACCGGTGGACCTACTACCTTGTTGTTAGAACTGACCGGTGGACCTACTGGCTTGTTGGTACAACAGACCAGTGGACCTACTCGCTTGTTGGTCCAACAGTCCGGTGGACCTACTCGCTTGTTGGTCCAACAGATCGGTGGACCTACTGGCTAGTTGGTCCAACAGACCGGTGGACCAACTGGATAGTTGGTCCAACAGATCGGTGGACCAAGTGGCTAGTTGGTCCAACAGACCGGTGGACCATCTGGATAGTTGGTCCAACAGATCGGTGGACCAACTGGCTAGTTGGTCCAACAGACCGGTGGACCAACTGGCTAGTTGGTCTAATAGACCGGTGGTCAGGATGTACTGCTCAGTAGTAAAGGGGATAACCGTATATGCCTCTCAATTAGAATAATGTGGGGTGTAGAGTGTAGAAGGAGGGAACGGAATGGGAACGAGTGGGGATTCTGGGGGGGAAAGCATCGAAGGGCGGAGTGTGTGACGAAGGGCGAAATGTGTGGAAATGAGCAGTACAGGGTTGGGCTAGGTAAGGTCATGCACGCTCCTGTACTCGTTGCTTGTTTCTTGTTATTCTCTCGTATTAGTGGAAGTTAGCACTCTAAGCTCTTAGCACACAATGGTACGCCACCAGGAGGGAACCAGTGGGGTGAGGGAGAGATCCCGTTCATAACAAGAAACAAGACTAGGCGTATGGAATGGATAAGTATGAGCTGCGATGGGGAAGAGTCTTCACTCGCAGGAGTGTGGGCGGTCCCTAGAATGATCGCCCCAGAGGCCAGCCTTCCGCGCGGATAGGATTTCCGTCGCGTCTGCCCAACGAGAGGAAAAATGTGGCGCGTGACGAAGCAAACGGTGAAAGGCTCGCCGCGTCGACAAGCGGCGCGCTGTGGCGGAGAAATACGTTTCATCTGCACAGAGAAGAGCACCGCCATCGCCGCGACGATGGGGTGTTCCACTCCCTAGAGGAGGGAGGGCGGCGACGTGATGAGCGAGGTCACTGGCGGAGGAGAGAAGAGCTTCTGTGGGACCGAGGATAAAGCTCTGGCGTCAGCAGAGCTAAAGAAGATCTTTGAGCCGAGCGGACGCGGGAGGAAAATGATGAAGACGAAGCGAGGGACGAGGAGGACGAGCAGGAGTACGGTGACGAGCAGACGAGCGCGGACCATCACGTTCTGAACAGGGCCGAGGAAGAGGAGCTTGCGCCAACCACGGAAACCACCGACTCCACTGCAGCAGCAGAAGAGGAGGAGGAGGAGGAGGCGCATGCGGAAGAGACACGCGCTGTAGGTCTCAACCGCCCGGGGGGACATCACTCACGCGACGCGCTGCAGCAGGAAAGCCAGAATCGAGAGGAAGAGGCGCACACGGCGCAGCCGCGGGGATCGCGCGGAGGAGGAGAATCCGAGCACGCACACACGACAGTAAGCCAGCGACGGCGGACGTGGTAGTGGGATGGAGGCTTGCGCTCACCAAGAGAACCACCGCCAAGAACAGAGTGGTACAGTGGCGGGGGAGAGACGCGGGGAGGAAGACAGGAGAACGAGGTGTGCTCGGCTGTACAACAGCAGGCAGCTGGGGGAGGACGAGGCACGGAGTATCGCACACCTGAGCCGCAATGGCAGCAGGAAGGGCGACGGAGGGGAGGATCACGCTCGCCGTGCCAACAACGGCAGTGGGAAGAGAGGCCCAGTGGCGATTCGCGGTCGCCCGACCGACGCCGCAGGCGAGAAGGAAGATAGGACGAGGCGAGATACTCATCACCAGGCCTTCGGCAGCAGAGAAGGGGAAGGGAGGAGTGGTCACCATCCCCGGCAAGGCGTCAATCGTATGAGACCGGCTCAGGGGAATGGGAGAGGAGTCACCACTCACCGGCTCCGCGATGGGAGCGGACGGGAAGGGAGGACAGTCAGTGGAGACAGTCAGGGGAGGCGTGCGAGCATCAGCAGGAGGGCAGGGCCAGGAGCGGCAGCCTGACGTACAGGGCCGAGCGTGCACGAGTAGCTAGAGAGAGCCTGGAACGAGCCAGGCAAGGAGGGAGGTATGGGAGGCCGCTGGGAGGGGTAAGTGAGGTGTGGGGAGAGGGACGAGGGGGCGCGGCTACGGCGACAAGAGTGGAGATGCCGACCAGATTCTCGGGCGATCAACGGTCAGGGCCGTCACTCAAGAATTACTTGATGCAAGTAGGGAATGTAAAGTACCGGTGTGACCGGAATGGCATGGACCCCATAGACTTCTTCCTGAGCCTGCCAAACACCTTGGACGGGGAAGCTGAAACCCTGTACCTTATGAGGATGGAGGAGATGCTGTGGAGGGCACGGAAGTATGGGGAAGACCCGACTGAAGCATTCTTAGAGCGGTTGCAGCGGTAGTTTCCGGGGCACACGGTGGAGCGGATAAGGGAGTTTCAGGTGTTCAAGAAAGGAAGGGCAGAGTCACTGCTGGCATATTACAATCGGCTGATCAACGTAGCAGAAGACGTGAGATGCACGGACAGCAGCCTCCTGGTCAGTAAGTTCCTGGGAGGCGGGTTGCGAATGAGGGTGTATGAGCTGGGTGCGGAGGCGAGCCTGGATGAGGTGTTTGAGTTGGCAGAGAGGGTGGAGCTCGCGCAGAGAAAATATGAGGCGTACCTACCGAGACAGATGAAGAGAACCCGCAGGCCGACCTGGGCGGCAGCAATGATACCAGAGGACCGAGGGAAGGCAGAGGAGCGAGGAGAGGCAAGGGCAGAGACCAAGATATGCCACAGGTGCAGACAGCCAGGGCACCTCCGCAGAGATTGCAAGAACTGTGATGGTTGTGGGAAGCCGGGCCACCGCAAGCGAGAGTGTCCCAATGCCGCCAAGTGTGAGATACACAAGAAGAAGGGACATGAGGCCAAGGACTGCTATCAGAGGGAAGGAGGAGCCAGGAGAAGCCCGGAGGTTGCAGCGGGAGATCAGCAGGCTGCAGGCGCAGTTGCAAGCTACAGGACCGAGATGGGGGGCCGAGGCAGGGATGTATGCTAGGGACGAGGAGGGAGGGGAGGTGGAGTAGGACGTGCAGTGCGCACTCATAGCATGGAGGGGAAGGGAGGAGATGGGGCTGAGGAGCGGAGGGAAGGACGGCAGGCAGGAGCAGAGCAGGAAGGTTTGGGAGAAAGGGCAGAAACCAGAGGACCTAGTGTTGGTACTGCCGTCGGCACGCCATCCACAGGAGAGGTTAGCGTGTCATACCTCAGTGCTGCTGCTAGAAGGGGGAGAGATGGAAGTAAAAGAGGAGAAGGTGAAGATCGCCATCATAGACACGGGAGCACAGAGTGTGATGCTGGGCAAGGGGATGGCTGAGAGGCTAGGGCTCTTGGCTCTAGAAAGGCATGTGAAAAGGGGGATGTTGGTGATGACGGCAGAAGGAGGGGAGCCGAAATGGATGCCCTGCACCCGGGCACCCATAGAGGTGACACTGCTGCAAGGAGTGGAACACGAAACCAAAATCAGAATGGAGTGCGGCATCTCTGAGTCTAAGGATTTTGACATGCTAGTGGGCACAGAGCTGGTGTTTGCGGTGGGCATGACCATCTGCACATGGACTGAAAGGGTAGAGTTCCGAACGTGGTACTGGAAGAAGGAGGGGCAGCAGGGAGAGCTGCAAGTACGAGTCGTGAAGGTGGTGTCAACGGGAGTTGTGTGTTGGCCCCGTCCGCGCTTGGGCGGAGCCGACTTCGTGGTCGGGTGTGAGGGGAGCAGCCGACCTGCAGCAGTGGGCGAGCTGGTTGACGAGGAGGTCGACCTGCACGGGGGCCACTGCACGGGCGCCGACTTCAGGGTGGCGCCGACTTTAGGGAGGTCGACCTGCGGAGGGCGTCGACTTGGTGACGCCAACTTGGGGCAGCCGACTTGGGTGGTCAGCTGACAGGCCTGCTGGTCGACTTGGTGGTAGGTCGACCAGGCGTGATGTCGACCTGGTGGTCGACCTGACCTGGTGGTCGACGGAGGAGGGGCCGACGTCGACCTCGACTCAGGACGCCAAGCAGCAGGGCGTCGAGTAGCACGGCGTCAACTTGGTGACGCCGACTTCGGGTAGCCGACTTGGGTGGTCGGCTGGCATCTGCGCTGGTCGACATGGAGCTGGTCGACCAGGAGTGCTGGTCGACGTGGAGCTGGTCGACCAGGAGTGACGTCGACCTGGAGCTGGTCGACCAGGGGTGTGGTCGACCTGGTGAGGTCGACTTGGGGTGGTCGTTGACTTGGGAGGTCGACGGGCACATACAGGAGCAGCTGGTCGACATGGTTGCCCGGTCGACCAGGATACCTGGGTGACGAGGTTCTGCGGAGGAGTGCGACGGTCGCCCAGGCAAAGTTGGCGTGTCCGACCTCGGTGGTGGTATCCCGAGGTCGACGTGGCTGATTAGATGTAGTCATCAGCGCCAGGTTGACCTGGTGTGTGCGCTGTGCAGGTGACAAGGCTCCGCACGCTAATCATCTGCGAGCACCTGCGAAGCTGGTGCGATCCTGTACTGCGGGAGCTACGCTGGCACGCCGTCGACCTGCAGCGTTGGCACGCCGTCGACTTTGCACTGCTGGAGCGCGGTCGACCAAGTCGTGCTGAAATGCGGTCGACCATGCTGTGCTGGCAGTCGACCGACCTGAATGCTAGCTCTGATGTAGTCTTGCTATGCCAACTTCATTGTACCATTGTTGTCAACTTTCTCTAGTGAAACTCTTGCCAATTTGCCCCGTGAACTAGCAAGCAGTGTGTGCACTAGGAAAACGACTAAGGACCAACGAACGCAGAGATCACACGAGCACCCGTGCCTAGCCCGTAGTCTAGCTCCCGTTGTAGTAGTTATCTCCGCAGGTGGAGCCCAAGAGGGCGTACCAGGCCATGGCAGGACAAGAGACGGAGGCAGGAGAGGCGGGGGAGCAGAGGGGAGCGAGTGGGACCAAGGAAGGGCTCAGAATGAGGAGGATGGACGAGCCATGGCGGCAGAGCGACTGGCAGCAGCCCATCCGCTTGGTGGAGCCGTTCGGAGGGATTGGGGCAGGATTAGCAGCAGTGGTGAGAAGTGGGATTGATGAGCAGAAGTGGGTATACGTGGAACAGGCGCCGGTGGTGAGGAAGATGGCTGAGCATCACGCTTGGAAGCTGCAGGCGGAATTCCCAGAGCTCCTGAGTGCGGGGGCAATCCGTGAAGCCATGAAGAGAAACAGCCATGATGTGACACAGATAACAGAGGCAGAGGTGGCCAGCTGGGGGCAGGTGGATCTATTGGTGGCAGGATGGGAGTGCCAAGGGGTGTCATGGGCGGGCAAAGGGCGAGGAAAGGGGGACCCGAGGACACAGCTGATGGAAGACCTGTTCTGCATCATGGAGTGGCTGCAAGAGAGGCAGGGCAGAGTGGCCTACCTGGTGGAAAATCTGGATCTGGAAGGGGACAGCAGGGAGCCAATACGGCTGGTGGGGGAGAGGATCAAGGAGCAGTTGGGAGAAGGGGTGAGCAGTGATGCGGCCAGAATGGGGTCACTTGCACACCTATTGAGAATGTATTGGCAGAACATTGTCCCAGCACCGAATCTGCAGTAGGAGATAGACGGGGTGAGAAGGGCGCCATGAAGGAAAGTGCAAGATATCCTTGAGCCAGGACGGACCCCAGCACCGGTATGCAAGAAGGGTTACAGTATACATTACCCCTGCAATCAGGTGGGACAGGACCGGCGGGCATTGCCCACTCTGGTTAAATATGCAGGAGCAGCAGGATATGTGTGGGTAGCTGGGGAACCGGGCCCAGGATTGATCTACGATCACAAGAAGCAGCAATGGGAGGAACCGGCCGCGCTGGAACAGGAGCTGGCCCTGGGGTATGGGGAGAATGCAACGGCAGCTCCTAGGGTGAGCGAGGCTGACAGGAGAAGGGCACTAGGGAACGCCATGGATGGCAACATGATGGGATGGCTGATTCAACGGATGTGGAGAGAGAGAGAGGTGAGCTGGGGGCAGGAGGAAGAAGAAGGGGGCATGGAACCGCGCCCTTAGGGAGCATGGGCATGCCAGGAGGAGGAGGGAGAGACATGGAAGGTAGGGAAGGCGATGAATGAGGAAGGGAGGGAAGCCGTGCAATGGCTGCTGACCAAACACAGAAAATGCTTCGCCTTCAACCTGCAGTGATTAGGCGGTCCGAGTCGGAATACGCCACGACGACGGTAGTAGCTGCAAGGAAGGATCTAACGGGGGAAGTCCTGAGCAGGAGGATGTATGGGGATTACCGAGCACTCAACAAGATCACGGTAGCTGACAGGTACCCCATGCCAATGGCCAATGAGATATTTGACAACTTGGCAGATGGGGGTCTTCTTCACTACGTTAGACCTACGGCAGGGTTCAACCAAATCAAAATCAGGGAGGAGGACATCAAGAAGACGGCCTTCCATGGGCCGGATGGGCTTTATGAGTGGCTGTATATGCCATTCGCGCTGAGGAATGTATCAGCAGTGTTTCAGAGGGTAATGGATGCGGTGCTGAGGGACGTGGAATGTGCGGCGTGCTACATAGACGACGTGGTGATCTTCAGCACCACCGAGCAGCAGCATTTGCAGGATGTAGAGAGGACACTGGCGACAAATAGAAGCGGCTGGACTCACATGTCACCCCGAGAAATGCAGGTGGGGTGAGGAGACGGTGCAGTACTTGGGCTACGAGGTGAAGGGAGGACAGATTGGGATCCAGCAGACCAAGGTGGAGGTCTTGGACAGGCTGCGGGAGCCAAAGGACAAGTCGGGGCTGAGGGCGGTGTTAGGCTTCCTCAGCTACTATAGGAGGTTTGTGCCCAACTTCAGGAAATGAGCAGCAGCGTTGAATGGGCTGATGAGAGAGGATAGGGCGTGGGAGTGGGGGGAGGCATAGAAGGGAGCCCTGTAGGACCTCATGACAGTAGTGAAGACGGCGACCGTGTTGCGGCCGCCGCTGCCGGCAGCCAAGGAATGGGAGGGATACTCTGCCAGTAGGGGAGGAGAAGGTAGTGGCCTACGCAAGGAGGAGTTGTAACTAGGCTGAGGCACAATACAGCTAGTACATAGGGGAGGGACTGGCGGCAGTATGGGCGGTGGGGCATTTCAGAGTGTACCTGTAGGGACGGGAGTTTACCTTGGTGACGAATCACCAGCCACTGACATGGCTGATGACAACGCCGGGACTAACGGGCAGGAACGCACGGTGGACAATGAAGCTGCAGGAGTATGATTTCAAGATCAAACACTGGCCAGGAAAGACCTACAGCATGTGGACGGCCTCTCCCAGAACCTTACACAGCTGGAACCGACAGTGAGCTTGACACTATTGGCAAGACAGGTGGAATTGGGCGGAGCCAAGGGGAGCAAGGGGCCGGCAGATATTTGGGAAGAGGAACAGGCCATGCGGTGGGTAAAGGGGGAGACAGGGGAGGATGAGGAATTGACGGCGAGAGTGAGGGCGAGAGAACGTCACTACAGGTGGTATCAACAGCACTTACAGATACAGACCGAGGATGGGTGGAAGCTGGTGCCAGCACCTAGTGACCGAGAAGCAGTGATCAAGGAGGTGCATACAAAGCTGGGGCATTTTGCGCATGAGAGGACGGTGCAGCTGCTGAAACGGGGTGGTGGTGGGAGGGGATGTGGAGACAAGTCAAGGGCTGGGTGGAGGGCTCTGAGGCATGCCAAAGGAGCAGGGCTAACCTCAGGTGGACACGTGAGCAAGTGGCTGGAGGTTACGGCAATACCGAGCAAGTGCTCAAGGCAAGTGGCAGCGGCATTCAAGGATCAAGTGATTTGGAGATTTAGGGGCATGTGTAGAAGTCCTCACAGATCAGGGAACTGAGTTCCAGGGAGACTTCAAGAAGCTGCTGGAAGAGGCGGGGATCACTCACAGGCGCACCTCCCACTACCACCCACAAAGTGATGGGTTGACAGAGTGCCTGGTGCAGACCTTTAAGCAGTTATAGCGGGCATATGGGGAAAAGAGGAAGCGGGATTGGGATGAGGAGCTGCACTGGATCGCAGCAGGATACGGGTTTGGGAAACAGACTGCCTTGAGAGACCACTCCCCATATAGCCTCCTATATGGATGTGAGCCGTTGCTGCCAGTAGGAGCAACCCAGGTCCTCACAGACACAGTGATGGTAGGCACCATAGACAATTGGGTGGCGTTGTTGGAAGCCAAAGCAAGGTACCTGCGGGTGATGATGCCAGCTGCGTTGGAAAACCTCCACACCGCACAGCTGAGAGACGCCACGCGCTATGAACAACAGGAGCAGCAAGGGGCCAGGGAGTAGAACACAGAAGGGAGTGGGCCTGGGGCAGGAAGTGTACCTAAGGAAGGCAAAGCAAGTTACCTTGGACGTTGGGGTGGGAACAGAAAGATGGAGGGTGAAGGAAGTACGTCCCTTAGGGATACTGGTGTTGGAGAACGAGGAGGGGGCACAACTGAAATAGCATCAGACCAACACGGCCGTGGTAAGGAGCAGCAAGCCTCAGCAGAGTGGTCCTGTGACACGAGCTCGAGCTGCTCGAGCACGGGCACAAGAGGGGGCAGGGAGTGACTGAGGCAGAGCAACACAAAGAAGGAAGCGGGAGGGAGACAAGGGGGAGGAGAGCAGGTGCTGCAAGGGGCAGGGTCCTATGGGCAGAGACGGTCAGCAGAAGGGTTAGTGTTGGAAGGAGCATTGATTTCTGACAGCTGTCACCGCATATGCTCTTTATGCATATGTAATACATTAGTGAAGGGGTAAAGGGAGTACTAAAGGGGATAACCGTATATGAATCTCAATTAGAATTTGTGGGGTGTAGAGTGTAGCGAGGTTACTGTTTGACTAGGTGTAGAAGGAGGGAACGGAATGGGAACGAGTGGGAATTCTGGGGGTGAAAGCATCGAAGGGCAAAATGTGTGACGAAGGGCAAAATATGTCTCATTGGGAAACGAGTAGCACAGGGTTGGGCTAGGTAAGGTCATGCACGCTCCTGTACTCGTTGCTTATTTCTTGTTATTCTCTCGTATCAGTGGAAGTTAGCACTCTAAGCTCTTAGCACACAGCGGTACGCCACCAGGAGGGAACCAGTAGGGTGAGGGAGAGATCCTGTTCAATGGGAGTGACTGAGGCAGAGGAACACAAAGAAGGAAGCAGGAGGGAGTGAAGGGGGGGGAGAGCAGGTGCTAAAGGGGTAGGTCCTACGGGCAGAGACAATCTGCAGAAGGGTTAGTGTTGGAAAGAGCATTGATCTCCGACATTCAGTCTAGTCTAGGTGTTACATTTGTGTTTCCTTGCATGGTTAGTGTTTCCTATATCTAGGGTTGTACTTGTCATTTCTACCCAATTCATTCCATAGTATATATCTTCACATGTAACAGAACCTCGATCAATCCGATGGGCCAACTGCCCCGTGCCTAGCCCAATCCTGTAGCACTTCGTCGCCCGTAGCACCCCGTTTTGTGAAGCGCCCCGTTGTCCGAAGCGCCCTGTTGCACATAGCGCCCGTTTAGGTCGCCTTCCAATCGCCTCCCCGTCCTCTCCCCGTTTCCCGTCGCCTCCCCGTCGCCTCGCCGTCACCTCCCCGTCCCCTCTCCGTCGCCTTCCCATCGCCTTCCCATCGCGTCCCCTCCCCGTCACCTCCCCGTCGTGTCCCCTCCCCGTCACCTCCACGTCACCTCCCCGTCGCGTCCCCTCCGCGTCGCATTCCCATCGCCTTCCTGTCGCCTCCCCGCCACCTCTTGTCGCCTTCCCATCGCCTTCCCGTCGCCTCCCTGTCACCTCCCCATCGCATTCTCGTCGCCACACCGTCGCTTCCCCTCCTCGTCGCCTTCCCATCATCTTCCCACCACACCCCGTTACCTCCCTGTCACCTACCCTTCCCCTCCACGTTCCCTCCCCGTCGCGTCCCCGTCCTATACCCGTCGCCCCACCTGCTACCCTCGGCCCCCAGCTAGAAGGCCTCCTGGCCCCCAGCTAGAAGGCCCCGCGGCCCCTACCTATACTCTCGGCCCTCGGCCTGAAGGGCTCGTGGCCCCCGGCTAGTAGGCCCCGCGGCCCCCAGTAAGAAGGCCTCGCGGCCCCTCGTACCCGTTACACGTACCCGTACCTACTACCTGTACCTGTACCCGTACCCGCTACCCAAACCCGTACCCGCTACCCGCTACTGTACCCGCTACCCGTACCCTTACCCCATTTGTACCTCTTGCCATGGTGTCTGCTATAGTTGTGCAGCAGCAGGGCCAGCCGCAGCGACAGCATCTGCAGCAGTCCCGACAGTGCGGACCCGAGGGTCCAAGGAGTACTGGCCCCAGCAGCGGCTCAGCCACCAGTGGGCGCGACATCGGTCCCTGTGGGTACCAGGTCTTGACTGGCCCTTGTGCTGGCACTACCTGCTCGTGTCCTGACCACTCCGTGTCCCGCTGCTACCGTTGTCTCGACCACCTTCACTGTGAGCATTTTGGACCTGACGCGATTTCGCCCCACTGGCCTCCTTGTTTCCGCGACATTAT
This sequence comes from Closterium sp. Naga37s-1, assembly GCA_947471745.1. Lineage (NCBI taxonomy): Eukaryota > Viridiplantae > Streptophyta > Zygnematophyceae > Desmidiales > Closteriaceae > Closterium > Closterium sp. Naga37s-1. Next base: position 2,673,063 of record CANJKZ010000238.1, on the reverse strand, counting down.
TGTTGGACCTGTTGAGTCGCACTTGCCTCGTCTAGGACCTTTGCCGGCTGCACGAGTAGGGAATGTTTCCAATCTTGGTGGGTGTGAATCTTCTAGCATAGGTGCCTATGCGGGCCCTCGTGTGGGAGCTGCAGCCACCGCTAGCCTAGTACCAGCCTTAGTCGCTGGCGTGGGTACGACCTCAGCGACTGTGCCTCTTTCCTTCACCCTAGACGATGGAGCGTCCGGTTGTTTCTTCCGTGACTGCACCGACCTTACGCTACTGCGCACTCCAGTCATTGTCGCCTTGGCTGACCCCTCAGTGGGACCTGTCCTTGCCCATAGCACCACCACTCTCCGAATTCCGGCAGCTCCCTCTGGGGTCCTCACATGTTACTACACCCCCTCGTTCTCCAGGAATCTGGTTGGTGTTACTCACCTCCACGACCTCGGTGTAGACACCACTTTCCCTTTAGACGAGCCTGTTGCTACCTGCACAGTCGGTGCCACTTGTGCACCACTGGCCACTTTTCACATGGAGCCAGGCTCTGGTCTGTACTCCCTACACACTGCGTCCCACCACACAGGGTCAGGTCAGGTCAGGTAGCTGCTATATCATGTGAATGTCGGTCACTCACCCACTCGTCGGTCCTTTGGCACCACCGTCTAGGTCACCCGTCCTTCCCAAGTCTCAGTACGATGATACGTTGCTGCCTGGACTCAGGTATTCCCGCATCTCTCACCCCGCTTCCCCACTCGCCTGGACTGCTGTGCACTCCTTGCATCGAGGGTCGGCAGCGCGCTGCCCCTCACTATTTCTGTCCTACCATGGCTCCCTTACGGACCTTGCACTTGGGCGTCTAAGACCCCTCTCCAGTCCCTGGCCCTCGTCAGGAGCGCTTTTTCCTGATTGTGGTGGACGACTACTTCCATTACACCACGGTTATTCCCTTGCGACGGAAGGCCGATGAGCCTACCGTCCTAGAACCGTGGCTACTAGCAAAGGGTGGCGCCTAGGGCCACCCCCCATGGTCGGGGGTTTGCTTCCACTCGCCTGTCAGGCGTTCTTTCACCCAGTCTCACACGCCACCAGACTCGCCACAGTAGAACGGGGTCGCTGAGAGCCGCATCAGACTATTCATGCAGGTTGCCCGGACCTCCATGTTCTTTGGACAGGGTCCAGGGGTGTAGCAGCTAACTACCGCGTCTGGGGTTCTCTAGCTCACACCCGTCCCTGAATCTTTCTTGGCTTCCCTCTAGACGCCTCCGGCTGTGTGTTCTACGACCCGGTCACCCGCCAGTTCTTTAGTTCCAAGGACGTCACTTTCGACGAGTCGGTTTGTTACTACTGGAGTCCCCTTCACTGAGGTTCTGAAACATTTTCCCCCCCGCTGTTTCTCACCCACGAGCCCCCCCAAGTCGCTCTGGTAGCACCCCCCCCCCCCCCCCTCTCGTGCCATGCCCCATCAGGTGTGTTGCACGTCTCTCCCCAGTCGTCTCCCCCACAGCGTCAAGTCTCTGTCGTGTCTCTTGGTGCAGCAGCAGAGGGTGAGGGTACTGAGGCTTCTGGACTTGTGGTGCCGACTTTGGGGGTGCGTGGGGTGTGGGCGTGGAGGCCCTTCCTATGGAGGACACGGGTGCCTCGAGTCGGCGGCCTCGCCCCGCCTCACCCCTTGACTTCCCGTCCGTTTCGCAGTTCCCTCCTCGTTCGTCTTTGCGGCCTCTTACTGCGGAGCTGGGGCTGTTCCTCACCTCTGCTCCTCACTGCTACCCTTGAGGGCGACCGCGACCTCCTTGACATCCCAACTCCTCGCACGCACATGGCGGTCGTCTTGGGACCTTGGGCCTATTAGTGAAATAGCAGTTGAGGAGGTAGAAATGGCATCTTATAGGTCCACAGGCACATACATTGACGCAATCCCGCCACCTGGGGTGAATGTCGTCAGTTGCATGTCGATCTACAAGGTGAAGCGGCCGCCTGGAGCGCCAGCTGCCTTCAAGGCACGTTATGTGGTGAGAGGCTGGAGTCAGTGCGAGGGGGTTGTCTTCTTCCATACCTTCTCCCCCACCATAAAGATGACCACTCTTCATGTGTTACTGCACATCGCGGCATATCGCAAATACGATCTGCACTCACTGGACTTTTCCACTGCGTTTCTTCAGGGGAGTATGCCTGAGCCGATTTGGCTGCATCATCCACATGGCTTCACTGGCTCTTTCCTTGCTGGTGTCGGAAGACCAGCACAGGAAATGCCTGATTGATCGGGCTCGCAGGCCTGGGGGGTTATGGGCACACTGGCCTGCTACTTAACAAGCCCTTCATCCCAGTGGTCTACTGGCTGGGATTCTGACATGGTATCAGAGCGAAGGTCTCTTGTTCGAATCATGTACATGCAGGCGCTGGATGCTGTGCCGTGTCCTAAGTTTGGATGAGGTGGTGTAGGAAGACCAGCACAAGGAATGCCCGATTGATTCTACGGAAGGGTAACAGGCTCTGGCCTGGGAGGTTATGGGCGCACTGGCCAACTACTTAACAAGCTCTTTTATCCAAGTGGTCTAGTGGCTAGGATTGTGACACCAGGGACCCAGTGGCAGCTGCGTCGACCAGTCTACGTCCTGCGTCAGGCTCCCACAAGTGGCACGACATTCTCCGCACTACACTAGCGGCACTTTGTTTCTTTCCGTCGTCTGCTGACCTGTCGCTCTTCGTCCGCCGCACTTCGACCCCGTTCTTTATCCTGGTCTATGTTGACGACCTGGTCTTCGCCACTCCCAACAGGAGTGCACTGGCCTAGGTGTGTTGTAAAGGACTCTCCTCTATTTTTCAGGAACCGGGAGTTGTTTTAATCCGTACAGCACTCTGTTAGCTTTCCAACGAGCCGTCAAACACGTCGATCGCTTCAGTATCCGCCAAGATATAGGCGTTCACGTGCTAGGTGGTGCTCTTGAAACAAAGGATAGAAGCTCTCTGGAATTTGTGGTTCGAATGTACCATGTACAAAGAACTCTGGTTTTCACTATGATAGCATGCAATACAAAGAAAATGGATTTTTAGCATGCAAACAAGATCGAGTCGCACAAGTAACCTCAAACAGTGGTACACTCGCGAATGTTCGAGTAACATTTCGAAGGGGTGAAATTCGATACTCGATTTTCACCGAACCGAATGTCACTTCAATCTCGAATGTTCCTGGTGCTGCCATGTGGCACCGAATCGATGCGTCTTCCGAAGTCAAACTTCAGCCCCACGCAAACCTGCAGCTCACCCGAAGGTGAGCACCAAAATCAGCACCGCTTGGTGGTTGGGGGCAAAACTCCCCCACGCAACCTCCAACAAGGTGAAGGCGAACAACAATAAAGGCACACTTGCTCTGACCTTGGTGAGCTGCAGAGCTACCTTGGCCTGCAGATTACCAGGGACAAAATGCTCGCACCATTATGCTAACGCAGGCGCGTATGGTGCAGCACGTTCTCGAGCGGTTCGAACTTTAGTTTTCCTCAATACAGCCCGGCCCTCTTGCTGTGGATCATAAGCTCATGGCTCCACCTTCAGACGACTCATTTGAGCCTAGTGATCCATGTACCTGATGACCAGCACTCGCCCAGACCTCGCTTTCACTCTCGGCATCCTGGCTCACTTTGTTTCGCCTAAGAGACACCGACCTGCTCAGTGCTCGGCTGCTACGACTTGTGCTTGAAGGACCCCAGCTGGTTACATTGACTGGACACTCCCCTGGTCTTGTTCGCTGACAACATGCACGTGATCCTGTTGTCCAAGGAACTTTGACAGGGTGGGAAGGCCAAGCACGTCCGGCTTCGTTATTTCCTTCTGCGCGAGTTGCAGCAACGTGGCCAGGCCCAAGTGGTACGTGTGACCTCAGAGGCCAACACTACAGATACATTCACAAAGGCTCTTCCGCCCTTGTGATCACCACCACTTTTGCACGTAGCAAGGAGACACCCGCATGACGATTATCGCAAGCCTCCCACATGTCACCATTGCTAGAAGGGAGGACATATCCGTAGGAAATTACCAGAAGTTGCAACCTTTAACAACTATGGCTAATGCGGTTATATGACATTCGAATGCTACAACCGCCAACCGAGTGTTGGATGCACGTCATTCTGAGTGCATGTCATTCTAACGTCCTGCCGAGTGCTCGTGCTATTCATGCGTGCATTGTTTGCATGAGCATATGTCATTGTGCATGGTTGTTGGATATTTTCATCTCTGTGTTTTTTCTCCAAGTTTAAATGCTTGATCATGCAGGAGAAATCCAGAGCTTTCCAACGATACCAAGATCGCCTTATTCCGACCAAGATCGCCCAAGTTACAAGATTTCCAAGACTTGGATTTCTTATTACCTTTTGGAGTTATATCTAATTTGGGTGATTACTTGGGAAATGACTATAAAGGGATCTTTGGTTGGGTGGTTAGGAAGGCAACTTTGACTTTTGGATTGGGGTGGCTAGAAGTTTCTAACATGGGTTGCAATTGTTGCAACACCTAGCCAAAATCCAACTAGATTGGATTTTGCATGTGACACCTCAAGGACCTCATGATGAGGGTTGCATCCTTGCTGCTAGGAAGGTTCCTACCATCCTTCCTTAGCTCTTGAAGAACCCCTTCCCTCTCATGGTTCTCTTGGAGTCCCCAACTCCAACTTTCTATGCCTTTATGCTTGTACTTCCTCCACCATTCTAGTCATGCGGCTACTGGACGTTTTTACTTGGTTCTCACTCTATAGACCATCTTAACAACTGATTCAACTTGGAGATGATAGCTAAGCCGAAGGCGCACAATCCTACCGAGCGGATTTGTGTTTTGTTGAGTAATGAGTTCGTCGTAAGCTCTCAAAGAGACGGATCCTGAACAACAAGTGGTATCAGAGCGGGTAGTCGACTTTGAGACAACGAATCGTCGTGAATTTGCAACCAATGTTGACGAGTGAGACCATTTTCTAGTAGCTTTGCTCGCGAACTTTTGATTGGTGGTCAAACCGCGTTCGAATTGGAAACATCCAGTCCGTGACGGCGATTTTCATAGAATCGAATTTTTGGCAGAATTCTCTCCAAACGATTTCTTAAGTTTCCACCGTTCATAAGTTTCCTTCCGCATGAAGCTGATGTATACCCAATACAAGCTGTTGGATCTGGTGGAGGGGAAGGAGAAGATGCCGGAGGCCACGGAGCTGAAAGGAGCGTGGATGAAGCGATCGTTCGACGCGTACATGCTCATGGTGCAAGCGGTTGGCGGGCGACAACTTGACCACATTAAGAACCTCTTGGGTGATTCAGAGTGTGGCCCCAAGGCTTGGAGGAAGCTTTTGGATGTGCACTCACCGACACATGTTACCGGCATCGTGCTACTCGCGCGGCGGCTGCGCGACATCAAGCTCGTTGATGGAGAGCCGATGCAACCGGTGTTGGATGAGATGCGGGACATCGTCACGAAGCTCCAAGGCGGCGGTGTGGTGTACCCGGAGCTCGTGCAATGTGTGGAGATTGTGATACGGCTGCCGGAGTCGTGGTCTGCCTTTGCGATCAACCTCAACTCTCAACAGCCCCAGTGGAGCGTGGATTACATTCGCGCGCGCATCCTAGAGGAGGACTTGCGGCGGCGGAGTGTGGAGCGCTTGGAGGAGGGGGCTGGCTTTGGAGTTGGAGGTGGAAAGAGTGGCTTCAAGAAGAAGTGGAAGGGCAAAAACAAGGACAGCCCTAAGGAGGATGGCGGTGGGGGTCAAGGGGAGGTGTGCTTGTACTGCAAGAAGCGCGGACATCGTTGGCAGAAGTGCTACCAACGACCCAAGGATTGGACCCCGCCTTCATCAAGCAACCGGCGTGGTGGCACGAGGAGTGGGGGAGTCATAGGAGCTAGTGGAGAGGAGAAGGATGAGGAGAAAGGCGGCAAATCTGAGGAGCGGAAGGCTGGGTTCTTCTTCTTCGTGAACGAAGGCGCAACAGAACTCGCTATGGCTGCCAAGGTTCTCCTACACCCCCTCACCCATTGGGTGATTGACTCGGGAAGCTCCTGGCACATGACTCCTCGTGCGGACCTACTCGATGAAATTCAGCCCGCACCCTCTCTACGGTCACATCCGCGACGGGCGCCAAGGCCAAGGTCATGGGCATGGGGTGCGCCAAGTTCATGGGAGCGGATGGAGAGCTCGTAGGGCTGAAGAACGTGCTGTGGGTGCCGGACTTGTGCGCGAACCTGATTTCTACCGGCCGGTTGGGAGATGCGGGTGTGAACACCGAGACGATTTGTCGGAGCGCTATCGTGCCTACAACGATGAGCGCCTCATTTGGGACCTGCAGTGGAAGGGAGATGTCCACAAGCGCATGTGGCAAATCCCGGTCCTCCCTTGGCGGAAATCGGGCAAGGCGGCAGTGGCGGCATCTATGGAGGAGAGTGTCACCGAGGAGGAGCAGCAAGGTGTGCAAGGAGAGGAGCTGATTGGAGGAAGCGCGGCGGTGAAGGCGTCGGCTACCTCGGGCCAAGCGGATTGGGAGACTTGGCATCGGCGGCTCGCACACGTGGCTGTTTGCACATTGGAGGTGATGCACAAGGAGAAGTGCGTGCACGGCTGCAACTGCAAGGAGATGGCGCTCACTATGGCAGCTGCGAGGCGTGCATGCAAAACAAGTTTGCGCGGTTCCCGTTTCCACGTGCGGAGGGATCAGCCAAGGCACCATTGGAGGTGGTGCACATGGACCTGATGGGTCCCATGAGGACTGAGGGGACTGGGGGAGTGCTGTTCTTCCTCGCCATGGTGGACGAATGGAGCCGTTTCACATGGGCACGTCCCTTGCCCAAGAAGATCAAGGAGGATTTGTTGCCGATGGTGGGGCGGCAAGCGATGCGGTTGGTGAAGGTGCTGAGGAGTGACCGAGGTGGAGAGTTCCTTGGAGCGGAATTCACCAAGTTTCTCAAGAAGAACGGCATTCGACACCAGCTGACCTGCCCATGAACACCGCAGCAGAACGGCATTGCTGAGCGTGCCGACCGGACCATTGGCAAGGCGGCTAAGACCTTGTTGGGGGCTGCTGGGATGCCCTACAAGTTCTGGCCTGTTCGCCATATCATCACGGTCAAGAACAGGGTCTTGACACATGTTGGCGACAAGCATTGGGTGCCGTACGAGCGTTGGCTTGGGAAGAAGCCATCCATTGACATGCTGCGGGTGTGGGGCTGCATGGGGCTTGTGATGGTGCCTAAGGAGCAGAGGCACAAGCTGGAAGTTGTTGCTGTGTGGGCTGTCCATCTTGGGATGGCTCCTGACTCGAAGGGGTGGTTGATGTGGGACCCCAAGAGCAAGAAGACGCTGGTCAGCCGTGACGTCAAGTTTGTGGAGGACGTCATGTACAAGGACTGGCAGCAGCAGGTGCAGGTGCAGATTGGCTTGCGTCTGCAGGAGTTTGAGCGGTCTGCAGTGGAGGAGGTTCAGCTGCACCTTGATGAACTCCATGGGTCAGAGCTGACCAGTGACCATAGTGGCGGTGGTGAGCAGCAAGTTTCTGGTCCTGCTGGAGAGGAGGGGTTGGAGGATGAGTCTGCACGTGTGGACTCACCAACTCAGCCCGAGCCTGCTGCAAACGCCAAGGTCACCAAGAGGAGTGTGCAGAGAGGAGCTTCACCACATGGGCAGCAGATTGCAACCCGCGAGAAGAGAGTGGCAGCAGCACCTTCAAGGCTGAAGTATAGCCGTTTGGGAGGACCCAAGCAAGGTGCCATGGCGGTTCAGGCGGATGAGGGAGATGATGAGGAGATGGCGTTTTGTTTCTTCACACATCTGCCTGGAGAACCAGCCACATTGGAGGAGGCACTGAGTGGACCCCAGAAGGAGGAGTGGAAGGCTGCCATGGATGCGGAGTTCAACAGTCTCATTGAGAATGGGACTTGGGAGCTTGTTGAGTTACCCGAGGGGCGACAGCCAATCAGCAGCAAGTGGGTCTTCAAGGTGAAGAGTGGTGCTGATGGTGCGTTGGAGCGGTTCAAGAGCCGTTTGGTCGCCAAGGGGTTTCAGCAGAAAGAGAAGGTCGACTTTGGGGAGATCTTCGCTCCCGTTGCTAAGCCAGTGACACTAAGGACTTTGATGGCTGGCACAGCTATGAAGGGATGGCACGTGAAGCAGATGGATATCACCACTGCGTTCCTCAATGGAGTGCTGCAGGAGGATATATACATGGCACAGCCCGACGGCTATGAGGATGGGACCAGCCGGGTGTGCAAGCTTAAGAAGGCCATCTATGGCCTTAAGCAAGCGCCCAGGTGTTGGTACGAGAAGCTGGAGGAGGTGCTGCTGAGTGGAGGCTTCAAGACGTCCCAGGCGGATCACAACTTGTTTCTGCTTGGAGAGGGGGAGCAGTTGCTTTTGCTGCTGGTGTATGTCGATGACATACTGTTGTTCTTACCTTCCATGGAGCAGATTGAGAAGACACAGAAGCTGCTGATGGACAACTTCAAGTGCAAGATGTTGAGAGATGTCCACTACTACTTGGGGCTGCAGATTGAGAGGGATGTTGAGAGCAGGTGGCTGAAGGTGCATCAGTCACACTACATCTCTGGTGTCATGGAGCGGTATGGTGTGACTGGGGGTCACACTGTGATGACATCAATCCCTGCGGGCTTCAAACTGAAGAGGCCAGCTGAGGAGGATGATGTACTCAAGGATGAGCAGCAGAATGAGTACCAGTCACTCATTGGGAGTGTGATGTATGGAGCTGTGCATACGCGACCTGATGCTTCATTCGGAGTGGGGCAGCTGGCCAGAGTTGTGCAGCGGCCCACTGAGGAGCAGTTGGAGGTGGCAAAGCGCTTGGTGCGCTACCTCGGATCAACGGCATCTGCTGGTGTTCAGTTTTCAGCTGGCGGCCAGCTGAAACAGATTGGAGCAGATGGGGTCACGCCTGGAACCTTGAAGCTGTCGTGCTTCACCGACGCTACGTGGGCCTCAGAGAAGGAGGATCAGTCATCAGTTGGCGGCTTTGTGTGCATGGTCGGAGGTGGACCAGTCAGCTGGAGGTCCAAGAAGCAGAGTGAGATTGCTCAGTCTTCCGTAGAGGCAGAGTACATGGCGATGTACCATGCCATCAAGGAGATCGTGCTCCTGAGGAAGCTGCTGGAGGACATGGGAGCTGAACAAGAGGGACCTACACCACTTTTCTCCGACAGCAAGGCTGCTATTGGCATGGCCAACAATCCTATCCTGAATGGGCTGAACAAGCACATGAAGATCAAGTGGCACTGGGTGAGGCAGATGGTGAAGGAAGGGATTGTTGAGCTTCACCATGTGAAGGCTACCAAGCAGGCGGCAGATTTTCTCACCAAGAGACTTCCCGAGAGCGCACATTGGAAGTATGCTAAAATGTGTGGCATGGCATTGCACTAGTGTGGGCAGCAGTGTCATGAGTGCATGTGTGATTGTGTGCATGAGAGTTTGCATGTGTATGAGTGTGTGTGTGTGCATGCTGTCCGTTAGTCTGATGGGGGGTTTGTTGGATGCACGTCATTCTGAGTGCATGTCATCCTAACGTCCTGCCGAGCGCTCGTGCTATTCATGCGTGCATTGTTTGCATGAGCATATGTCATTGTGCATGGCTGTTGGATATTTTCATCTCTGTGTTTTTCTCCAAGTTTAAATGCTTGATCATGCAGGAGAAATCCAAAGCTTTCCAACGATACCAAGATCGCCTTATCCCGACCAAAATCGCCCAAGTTACAAGATTTCCAAGACTTGGATTTCTTATTACCTTTTGGAGTTATATCTAATTTCGGTGATTACTTGGGACATGACTACAAAGGGATCTTTGGTTGGGTGGTTAGGAAGGCAACTTTGACTTTTGGATTGGAGTGGCTAGAAGTTTCTAGCATGGGTTGCAATTGTTGCAACACCTAGGCAAAATCCAACTAGATTGGATTTTGCATGTGACACCTCAAGGGCCTCATGATGAGGGTTGCATCCTTGCTGCTAGGAAGGTTCCTATCATCCTTCCCTAGCTCTTGGAGAACCCCTTCCCTCTCATGGTTCTCTTGGAGTCCCCAACTCCAACTTTCTATGCCTTCATGCTTGTACTTCCTCTATCATCCTAGTCATGCGGCTGCTGGACATTTTTACTTGGTTCTCACTCTATAGACCATCTTAACGACTGATTCAACTGGGAGATGGTAGCTAAGCCTAAGGCGCACAATCCTACTGAGCGGATTTGCGTTTAGTTGAGTAATGAGTTCGTTGTAAGCTCTCAAAGTGACGGATCTTGAACAACTTTGGGCTCGGTGGGACCCTGAAGCAAGGAGGAACTATGGAGTCAGTTGCAACAACTGCAGGCCACGATGCGGGAGCTGGAGGGCGTGACGCAGAAGGAGTCGACGATGCTGGCGAAAGGAGAGGAAGAAGGCAGTAAGGAAAGTGAGGCAAATCTGATCGTGCGTCCACTAGGGCAACGGGAAGGAATAGAAATGAATTTTTTTTAAGTTTGTAACACTTTCTAAAAATGCGTATTGTGAAAGTGCAGCTGACTGTTGCGCAGCAAGGCAACTGAGAATTACCATTCGCCGAATATATAAGAGGGTTGGAGGCCATTTGGCCTCCACCCACGTCTTCATTTCGGAACTTTGCAGTTCCACTCCCCACCCACCCACCCTGATCATGTACATGTATGATTTATAGTTGGACGAGAATGCTGTAATTACTGCAATTCTAATGAAGCACGTTGCCATTGCAAGAAAAGAAAGCAAGCTTTCTCAATGAGAGGATCGATAGTGGCGGGCAACCACACAGCCCGTGAGTCGGGCGCGCAAGTTCAAAGGATATGTCGTAGAATCGGAACACGAAAGGATAGTGGAGTGATGTGAGAGTACGTCGGCTTATGCCAGCCATGCATGCTTGCTTTTATTTCCTTACGCTATTCCTAGCTTAGGTTTATTTTCTGCATGCATAAATTGCTTGAATTCCTAGGTTCGTTGCTTTACTATAGTTATTATAGTTACAGGCACCGAACCAGGTTACATGTACCGAACTCAAGCTATTCGGTTGCCACCGAATTGCTTTCTACCGAGTTCGGGAAGGTTCTGTTCGGGACGCTTCGCGACCCTCAGAACATTCGCGTAACACCTGGGTTACCTGCCTTGTGTCGAGCCTATATATAGCCTCGTGTTGTACCCAGGTGATCATTCAATTCAAATCATCTTTTCTGAGCTCGATCCTAGATCCTCACAAGTGACATCCATAGGAGCAAATGGACTGCCAAGCATCGGTGCTCACCATAGAGAGGGGGGGGGGTCATGGTTGGCGGTATTACAGAGGCTAAGCCATCATTGATATGGGGGCACACCACGTGTTGCTAGGTAAAGGCCTAGCGTACGAGCTGGAGCTGGACCTTCCCAACAGGCTCACCAAATGAGGCACTTTGGAGATGACGGTTGAGGGAGGTGAACTAATATGGGTGTCTAGTACCGAGCAGCCAGTGGAGGCTATGCTACGCCCGAGGACCAAGGACTAGTGCAGGATATGAGTACGGTGTGGATATACCCCGTCTGGGGACTATATATGCCCAGCTTTCGGTGTATGCCGGACTCCCACGCGACCTCACTTTCCGATGCCGCAAGCTCCAGCCGCACGAGCCACCTCTGTTTCTCCTGGGCGGTGTAGGACTGTCGTTTGTGTTGAGAGTGCTTGTGCCTGGGAGAGGGGGGGCGGGCATTTCGATTCTCGGATGAGGGGTGGGGTCGTTTTTTGTTAATCGGCGGATACGTCGGTATCAGCAACTTCTCGCGAGGTGCGTCGCGCAACCAAGACTCCACAATCGTCCGCGGCAGTTGCATCACGATCTGGGAACACGTCCTCCTCGGCGCCCTCTTCACCGTCGCCTCCCCCATTGCCAGCGCTGATGTTATGTTTGTCGGCGGCCACGTCATCGTCGGCGCCCACAGCCGACTCGTCCCACGTGCAGGCTTTAGGTTGACCCCACCGTGGTGCAGGCAGCGGAGCATGGGTGAGCACATCGGGGGCCGTGGGTGTGTCCGTTTGAGACAGCCACTCGTCAAAAGTGGATGGTAAATACAGCTGGAGCTCGGGCCGTTGGTGAGCAACACTCGTACCGGTATCAGGCGGATTCGGAGGAGCGGGAGGAGCGGGAGGAGCAGGAGGAGCAGGAGGAGCAAGAGGTGGAGGAGGAGCAGGAAGAGCAGGGGGTGCTGGGGGTTCAGGTGACACTGGAGGCGCTAGTGGCTCACGGGTACACCACCCGTCGTCGGTAAGTCGCCACGGGCCTTGTGGTTTTTTCTTGAAGAGGAAGTGGGTCCCGCTGAATTCCGCCATGGCTTCGCCAGCCAAGCGGCATAGACTGGAATCTGAATGGAAAAAAAAAAAAAAAAAAAAATGAAAATTACTGTGCACAAATGGGCAACGAAGGGGACCCCGTATGGTTGGCGGCTCGGGGTCCTCGTAAATGACAGGCGGGAAACCCCCGCTTACCCCCGTAGAGGACCCGGCGTGGCAACATAAACGCTGCGCTGGTAGGGAATCTTCCCCACCCTTTCGAGGGGGTTCGGAAGAAATGCACATGCCACGCAGCGCATGCGGCTATGATTGGGCCGCAAGGCAACATCCCCGTCACTGCTGTCACGTTCGATGGTTCTAGACAAAACCGTGCGGTGGGAAACCAAACCGCAGCTGTTTTTGCCTGAAAACCATGCACGATCCCACGTGATGCATGGTCGGTTGAATTCGTCTTATTGTGGGCTTCAATTTGGTATGTTTAATAGTGGATCCTTTTTTTTCCTATGACAGGCGCATGCTCTTATAAAATCGACTCAATTAGAAGCGCACCCCCCTAAAAAATACTGTTTTATTATAAGCGTACCTGCGCTTCTATCCGGGGTATTACGGTACAATTGAAGATCACCACATCAACCAAGAGGGTGACGGCCCGCGCGCATTCCCTCTTCAACGATTTCTTGTATACAACCCGCAATTATTGCTTGATATAAGTAGGTACCGTGAAACTCCGTGATATATTGTTTCTTGTTGATTGGCCGTTATGTTATCCCCTACCATTTGTCACTTCACTTTTTGAGACCCGCGGTACTATATTCGAAATTGTAGTGGATGGAGGATCAACTTCAGACTCGAGCGAAGCTGAACTGATAATGGATCAGCTGTAGATCTTCGTGAAGATTGTTGTACAGGGAATTCAGTAAACTAGTCAGTCAGAAGAAAGAGTGATTGATGATGGTACAAACATGAATCTCTCATAAAAAGAAAGACATAAATGAAGGAGAAAGGAAATGAAGAAAGAAAGGGAGAAGGAAAGTGAAACTGCCAAAAAGAACCCAAATGCAACACACATAAAACCCTCCCTCAAGATACCCAATCAAAACGCCCAGTCTAGACATCTGTAAGGAAAATTCCTTTTCCTTACTTCGCGCCCCCGCTCAGCGCGTACACCACTGTAGCACCACAGTCAGCACCGTTACCACTCGCGACCCTCGCATCGACAATCCTCCCGCCACCTTCGCACATCGCACCCCGACCTCACGGCTCGGCGGGTAACCCGCGCTCCGGGCCTCCGCTTCGACATTTTCCCAACCTCACTCCCAGGCCCGTCGCGCGACAACCACAGTCCATTACCGTTACCACTGTAGGTTCGCTATATATTCTTCGCTCATGCCTTCGCTCATTGTACTCTTGCTTCGATAGTGCAATTCTCGTTCGTTCACTCAATTGCACTCGTAACACTTGGTATTCAGAGCCTACGATCCCTTCTCGGACCGCACCCACACCTTCGTTTCCGCACTATCTCAATTTTTGGGGGGGGTAGACGTCTCTGAGCGACACAGCACCGCCGCTCGTAGTGCTCTCTCGTAAGCACGCACGGCCACAACCGAGGCTCTTGCTGAGCTCGCCCGACACCCCCGCCATGGCCGAATTCACGCTCGCAACATTGACGCAGGAGCAGCTTGACCGTCTGGTGCGCCAACTTGAAGATTCGGCGCTCAAAATTGCGACGCACACGGCGGAACGTGACTCCGCGCGTCAGCAATCCACGGCGAACACTCCAGCGCCACCACACGCACCGACAAATGCATCTGCACAATCGGACGAGCCGATCGTCATTTCGTCCGGCACACCAACGCAACACGACAGCGTGGGACAACACTCAGGCGCAGCCAGTGATGGCGCCGCTCAATCGATGCCTGGCATGGAGAGAAATCGGGCCGCACCAAGTCCGCGGGGGCCTCGCGAAGCCCGTCGGCACGTGGAGTTTGCAGCAACAAGTGGCAACCACGACATCATGGCACCAATGCCACTCAAGCCGCAGTGCCCGCCCTGTTTCGATCCAAGCCAACGTGGAGGTCCGACGGTTCAGTCGTGGGTTTTCACGATGAACGTTTTTTTCGACGCGAATTACGTCGAGTCGGACGCAGCGAAGATTCGCTACGCTGTTTCGCTGCTGAGGGGCCCCGCCATGGACTGGTGGCGAGTCATCGTGACGTCGCCACGCGCCTACGAGCCACCGTCGCAAGAGGAAGGGCCCACGGGTCCAGCCGTCACCTGGAGTTCATTCTGCGAAATAGCCCAATACAGCACGTGGGATGCGTGGTGCGCAGGGCTTCGGGTGCGCTTCGGGCCGATCGCGGCTTCTATCTCAGCGCGTCAAAAACTGCGTACTTGGCGGCAGCTCGGGTCGGTTCAAGACTACACGAGTGGTTTTCTCGCATTATGCGAGCAAGTCGGCTACATGCACGAAGCGGAGCGGGTGGACCGTTACGTCGGAGGGCTGAAGCCGGACATCACGCACGAGATCATGCTACGCGGGCTCTCGAACTTCAACGAGATTCTCGCGCTCGCCGAGAAAATCGACATTTTGCGCCGTCCGAGACCGGGGTCCTACTACGGACATCGCCCTCGGGGACCGATCGAGCACGCCACCGTACATGCCGTTGCGACGAATGCAGCTGCCGCGCCGTTTAAGGGGCGCTGCTTTGCTTGCAATAGGCCGGGCCATCGCAAGAGTGAATGCCCAGAGGAGCTAAGGCGCCGCGGAGCAGAGCAGGGGAGGGAGTCTCCAAGGCAGGGAAACGCCAGCAGTCAGTAGGAATCGGGCCAACTACTGACGAGACTGCCTGCTCGCCCAACCCCACCGACCCTCACCGAGTCACAGTACCGATTCATGCTATCGACGGCCTCGGACGAATAAGGAGGGTACAGCGACGGATTGCCCAGTACTGATCCACGGGAAAATACAGGGAGCAGCAGTGAAGATTTTTATTGACGGAGAAGCAAGTCACAGTTTAGTTAATACTGCAACCGCCCGAAAACTGCAACTGACACTTAGCCGTTGTTTACCTGAGATAGACGCACGCTTAGACGACGGCACGCCACTGGCCATACGGGAAAAGGTGGAGAGAGTCAAAGTCCGCTGCGGGGGGAATTTCGGATTTACACAGGAAATGCTCGCAACGACACTCGATGGGCACGACATTTTACTAGGACGTGATTGGCTGCGACGGTATGACCCGCGAATTGACTGGACGACGGGTAGCTGCACTGTGCGAAGTAGCGGTAACTGGGTCGAGCTACCTCGCTGGCAGTCGCCCGAGTCTTCAACGGTACACGTCAATGTCGTCACCATGAAACGGGCTGTCGCTGCTGGGGCTGACGTGTACGCCGTAGACATTGCAGTGGTAGAAGGAGCAGAGCAGCCGAGCGATTTCAAGAAACTGTTGGCAGCAGTACCGCCCGAACTACAGGAACTGTTGAAACGATACCCCGTGATTTTTCCCGACGACTTACCAGAAGGGCTGCCACCTCAGCGAGCACATGACCACCGAATAGAATTAGAACCGGGGGCACAGCCAACTGTACAGTGCCAGTTCAGACTGACACAGCCCGAGCTCGACGAACTGAGGAAGCAGTTAGATTACCTGCTAGAGAAAAAATTCATCCGACCGAGCTCGTCACCGTTCGCCGCACCGATACTGTTCACACCAAAAAAAGACGGGGGTTTTCGCATATGTATCGCCTACAGAGCACTGAACAGGGTAACAGTCAAGTCGTGGTACCCCATTCCCCGCGCCGACGAACTGATTGACCAACTGCGAACAGCACGGGTTTTTTCAAAAATAGATTTACGGGGAGGTTACCATCAGATTAGGGTCGAACCATCGGACTGCGCCAAAACAGCATTTAGAACTAGGTATGGGTCCTTCGAG
Source organism: Closterium sp. Naga37s-1 (assembly GCA_947471745.1). NCBI lineage: Eukaryota > Viridiplantae > Streptophyta > Zygnematophyceae > Desmidiales > Closteriaceae > Closterium > Closterium sp. Naga37s-1. Next base: position 2,656,868 of record CANJKZ010000238.1, on the reverse strand, counting down.
TACACCGTGATGCCATTCGGGCTGACCAACGCACCGGCGACTTTTCAGATGACCATGAACGAGGCGTTTAGGCCGCTCTTAGATAAATGTGTGATAGTTTACCTCGACGACATCCTAGTTTACAGTCGGGATAAGCAGCAGCACTTGGCAGATCTGGAAGCAGTATTTAAGGTTTTAGACGAGCACAGATTACTGACCAAGGGTTCCAAGTGCGAGTTCTTCCAGGATAGGTTAGAATTTTTGGGGCATGTTATTTCGGAGGCTGGAGTTGAAATCGACCCAAAGAAGCTGGACACAGTAAAAGCGTGGCACCCCCCGACGAACATCACGGAGCTGCAGAGCTTTTTAGGGTTCGTTAATTATGTGCGTCGGTTCGTCCCCGATATGGCGCGGTTAACTGCCCCACTGACGGATTTACTGCGGAAGGGGGTCGCTTTTACGTGGGGGGAGAAAGAGCATGCTGCCTTCGCTGCCCTGAAAAATGTTCTCTGTTCACCGCCCGTCTTGCGCATCGCCGACCCACACCGCCCATTCGAAGTAGTTACCGACGCAAGCGACATCGCCATCGGAGCCGTACTGCTACAGGACTTCGGCAACGGCCTACAGCCCATCGCATACGAGTCATGAAAACTGCATCCGCCCGAGAAAAATTACCCGATACACGACCACGAAATGCTTGCGATCGTGCACGCGTTCAAAGTGTGGCGCTGTTACTTGACCGGCGCAGACGTGACAGTACGGACAGACCATAAATCACTACAGTACCTTCGTGCACAGCCACACCTCAACCCACGACAGATTCGCTGGCTTGATTTCCTCGAGTCCAACTTACACTACACGGTCACTTACAAAAAGGGAGCCTCGAACATCGCCGACGCACTGACCTGCCCCACTGCCCAGATCCACGCAATACTACTCGCCCAGACAAGCCCACTACTGACAGGCCTATGTACCCACGGGTACCAAACGGATCCATTCTTCACAGGAGGAAATTCGCAGCAGTTCGCAGCAGCAAGGGGAGTCTATTACGTAAAAGCGGGGACTGACCGCATTTGGGTGCCTAAGTATACACTGCTACGGGAATTACTGTTACAGGAGGCACACGACGGAGTTACCTCGGGGCATTTCGGAGTAGAAAAAATATGGCAGCAGCTGCAGCGGTATTATTACTGGCCCGAAATGTTGACCGACGTACAACGTCACGTGGCATCGTGTCCCACTTGCCAGCTCATGAAATCATCACAACAACGGTCGGCGGGACAGTTGCAGCCGATACCACCCCCAGAGCGTGCTTGGCAGCAGGTGACGATGGACTTCGTCACGGGGTTACCGGCCGGGGCGAGTGGGAACGACGCGATCCTGGTCGTCGTCGATGACTGACGAAAATGGCACACTTCGCAGCATGCAAGAAATCCATCACAGCCGAAGAAACAGCTCGCCTCTTCATCACCACCATCGTTAGATTATACGGGATACCAGCAGCGATCATCAGCGACCGCGACAAGAGATTCACCAGCAACTTCTGGCGGAACCTGTGGCAGCAGTTCGGCACGCGACTGCAGTTCAGTTCATCATACCACCCCGAAACCGACGGACAGACAGAACGGACAAATCAGACCATGGAACAGCTCATCAGGGCCACGTGCGACGACCCGACCACGTGGGAACAGCAACTGCCACTCATCGAATTCGCGTACAACAACTCGCCATCCGCCACTACCCAACAGTCACCATTTTACCTAAACTACGGACAAGACCCGACAGTACCCATGACCCCGAATCCCGACAACCCAGTGCCACGAGCACAACAGTTCGCCGAAATATTACAAGCAGCACGGACCCGGGCAGCAGACGCAATAAAAAAATCCAACATCATCGCTAAACGTAACGCCGACCGCCACCGCAGACCTGTCACTTACCAGCCCGACGACCTAGTTTTACTTGACACTCAGAACCTCCGCCTGCCCATCACCCCAAAACTCCGCCCCCGATACTGTGGGCCATTTCGCATAAGCCACATGATTACGCCCGTCACCGCCCACCTCCTCCTCCCTGCTGACTGGTACGTTAGCCCCTCATTCCACGTCAGCCTGCTTCGCCCTTACATCCCATCCACGAGCCAACTGCCACGCAATCGCCCAGCCAGCATGACACGACCGCCAACTGAACCAATCATCACCCCCGAGAAAATCCTGAGCCACCGAGTTCGTGACCCTCGAGGAGACCGAAGGATCGAGTTCCTGATCCGCTGGAAAGACCGCACACCCACTGAAGACAACTGGGTTCCCCTGGACAGAATCGAAAACCACCCCGTCCTCACCGAGAATCTGCGCAGCCGAAATTTCAGGGATGTACACGCGCTTTCGTATGGAGGACCTCCTTAAGGGGGGGGGGGTAGTGTAAGGAAAATTCCTTTTCCTTACTTCGCGCCCCCGCTCAGCGCATACACCACTGTAGCACCACAGTCAGCACCGTTACCACTCGCGACCCTCGCATCGACAATCCTCCCGCCACCTTCGCACATCGCACCCCGACCTCACGGCTCGGCGGGTAACCCGCGCTCCGGGCCTCCGCTTCGACATTTTCCCAACCTCAGTCCCAGGCCCGTCGCGCGACAACCACAGTCCATTACCGTTACCACTGTAGTTTCGCTATATATTCTTCGCTCATGCCTTAGCTCATTGTACTCTTGCTTTGATAGTGTAATTCTCGTTCGTTCACTCAATTGCACTCGTAACAACATCCCATCCCACACCCCATTTCTCCCCCCCCCCCCCCTCCAATCACAACAGCGTATCGACCATGTACGGGGCCTCCACCCAGCGATTGGTTGTGGAGGGGAGCACTGACACACGGCTGTCAGCGGGCCTGAGAAAGGTTTCCCTCTGAGCTCTGGTGCGAGTTTCCAATCGCGAGTGGAAGCGGTCACGTTCCACGCCCTTTCTACTACTGGGACCACGCGGCGCTCGCTCTCATAGTCGTCATGCCCACGGCGCTTCCCCGCTCAATCGACGTACCCGCCGCCGCGTCCCCACCTCCGTGCCGCTGCTTCACCGCGCCTGCCGCCCAGTCCCACTCTACTGCCGTGCATGGTCCCTCTGCTGATTACCGACCCGTCCTCGATCCCCCGCCGCGCCATTTCTCCGCGTGGTCCAAGCGCCGCCTCTCCGCGCCCCCCACCGCCGCTCCGGACGTGCCGTCGCACGGCGGTCCCGTGGCGGGCGAGAGTGGTCGCGGCCCCTCGTCGCACGCGAGCAACATCGCGCGATCGCTGGCGACGAACGCGCGCCGCCTGCAGAGGCAGCTCCGACGACTGGCTGTTCGCCATGGCAGGTGACAGGACGGCGAGGGGGAAGGGGGGAGGGGGATGGGGGGAGGGAGGAAGGGGAAGCGGGAAAGTAGTGAAGTGACGAGGGGCTAGACAGGAGAGCGAGATGAATGGAAGGGCGAGTGAAGGGATAGGGGATGCGCATTCGGGATGGGAGAGGGAGGGCAGCAGCGGATTGCAGTGGGTGGTGCGTGAAAGGCGCTGAGATGGATTGTGGGTTCTCCCGGGCGCCCCTTTGGAATGCAATGCATGTGCACGACTCCCACTTCTACCGCTGTCTTCCCACTTCTTCCCCCCCGCTGCGGCCCATGTGCCTCCGTGCCAGATCCTTCATGTCCCTCCCTCGTCTGCTCCTCTGTGTGTCTCTGCGTGCATGCGTGCGTGCCATGCGCAAAGGCACTTGAACCTCGGTGTGGCAGTCGTGCACCTTCCCTCTGGCCAGTCCGCGAACGTGCGAGCGGGCCAGCAGTTCCCGTTGGCGAGTGTGGCGAAGCTGCCTCTGCTCTTCGCAGCAGCGCACGCCCTCCACTGCCCCTGCCCCTGCCACTCCACCCACCACCCACACGCCCCTGCTGCTGCACCCTTCGCCTCGTGCAGCAGTGGCAGCAGCAACGAATGGCCGCCATGTAAGGTCCGCATAAGCCACTCTCCCCGCCCGCCCACCACTCGCGCCGCACCTCCCCCTGCCTTCCCCTTGACCCTGCTGCACTTCCCGCAGCACCGCTCCCAGGCTGCAGCACGCCCCTCATGCCTTGCGCCGCCACCCCACCCCCTCGCCATTGGCAGTGCGGCGGCTGTCACCGAAGAGCATGCTGCAGGTGCGCGAGGAGGACAAGTGCATTGGCAGTGGCCTCATGCGCTCCCTGCCCAGGTGCGCCCTGCTCCCCCCTCCTCCGCCCTCGCGCCCTCCTCATGGCAACTGGCCACGTGCATGAGGCGAGTGGCCACCATGCCCCATGCACGTGCTGCTGCCGCACGCTGAGGCCCTGTCACCCCTGCATGCTCAGCAGCTCTCATGGCGTCGCCATGCTGCCATCCGCTTCACCTCCTCAACTCAACGCATGTCTCACCCGCTCTCCCTAGCACCCTTCTGTGCACCCCTTTCTCATCCGCACCTTCCCCAACCTCCCCTCCTCCAGCTGACCCTTCCCTACCCCCACCATGTACACCACTGCATGTATGTGTGTGTGTGGGAGGTGGGGGGAGTGGGTGTGTGCGCGCGCGCACGTGTGTATGTGCATTTGTGCGTGCGTGCGTGCGTGCGTGCGTGCGTGCGTGTGTGTGTGTGTGTGTGTGTGTGTGTGTGTGTGTGTGTGTGTGTGTGTGTGTGTGTGTGTGCAGTGGCATGGCAGTGGCGGTGCAGCAGTGTCTGTGGCTCATGAACTGCATCTCCGATAACACCGCTGCCGACCTTGTCAGTGCCCCCCCTCCCCCTCTCATGCCATGCCACTGCACACGCTAGTCTAGGAGGATAAGGGCTGCTCAGCATGGCACTGCGGAAGGGCGGTGGGGAGACACGTGGATTGGGGCAACACAAGGGCATGGGTCGGGAAAGGAGAAAGGAGAATGACGAGGGTGTGTGTGATGGAAATGGGTTGCTCATTTCGGTGTGCAGGGATGGAGTGCGGTGTGGCACGCTCATACTGGCATGGTGGAGGGAGCATGGGCAAGCGCAGTGGTGGTGAAGGACGAGAGTGCGCACATGAGCTCGTGCTGCTTGCATCCCCTCTTGTGAAACAGCCGTGGAGGTGGAGGGCAGAGGGAGAGCCGATGAATGTGGGCAGCGTGCAGTGATGAATGGAGGGCGATTGCCTCTTCAACGCCCAGCGTTGAACACTCGAGGTGCAAATGACCTTGTGGTGCGGTCCAGCACACTCTCCGCCACCCCTTTTCCCACCCCACCTCTGCCGTGCCCTTGGCCCTGCCCGCCACGGAGCAGGTGTTCAAGGCGGTGGGGTGGCCGTGTGTCACAGGGCTGCTGCAAGCACATGGCGCTCACAGCACATCCGTGCACCTCACACAGCGACAGGTGTGTGCATGTACGCATGCACCATCCCTCTCATATGCTCTCTCACCACCAACCGTGCTCTGCCAGCATGGCAACTACCTCACCCTACCCTCGGGACCGCATTCCTCTGGGCGTTGCACTCTCTCCACCACCCACTCGCACCTCTCCAAGTTGTATGTCCAGCCGCACTGCGCACTCCCATTCACCGGCACCTCCATATTCCCCCCACGCCCTGCACGCACATTCTTCTCCATGTGTCGCGCAACCTGGCCCCCGTGCCCTCACCGCACGGAGCAGGCGTTTCTGCTGGCGCTGGGCTTCTCATCGGAGCTGAGGGAGCCGTACGGCACGCCCAGGGCGCGCAGGTGCTGCACGCACGTGCCCTGCTGCCCTGTTTCTCCTTCCTACCTCATCACTGCACTCGCACCACTATCTTCCCTGCTTGCCTTCCAAGTATTGTGCATTCTTATTGTATACCACTTTCTGCCGTCTGGTCCCCTTATGTCGCGCCTTCATTCCTTTCTTTTATCCCTAGACACGTACCCCTTTTTGTGAGAGGCACTGCACCGTGACTGGGAGAGTATGCAGGTATTCGATTTCTTAGTTCCCCCTCTCCCATCTCCTCATTCCCTTGCTCCCAACAACTCCCCTGGTCACACTGCCTTGTCACCACCTTTCCCCTCTCCTAATCTGTGCCGCCCTCATCTCGGCTCCCCCCTCGTGCCTGTGTCTCGCCGCTCACCCTGGCCTGGGCAGGTGGCAGGGGATGTCAGTGGCGCAGCAGAGGCGCGTGGCGCAGCGCGTGGAGGGGGAGAGCCGCGCAGTGAGCGTGAGGGACCTGAGCGCTGTGGAGGAGGCCTCGCTGCTGCTGCAGCACGTACGCCATGGGGCATGGGCCATGGGCCATGGGGCATGGGCCATGGGCCATGGGGCATGGGGCATGGGGCATGGGCCATGGGGCATGGGGCATGGGGCACGGGGCATGGGGCATGGGGCACGGGGCATGGGGCATGGGGCATGGGGCATGGGCCATGGGGCATGGGGCATGGGGCATGGGGCATGGGGCATGGGCCATGGGGCATGGGGCATGGGGCATGGGCCATGGGCCATGGGCCATGGGCCATGGGGCATGGGGCATGGGCCATGGGGCATGGGGCATGGGGCATGGGGCATGGGGCATGGGGCATGGGGCATGGGGCATGGGCCATGGGCCATGGGCCATGGGGCATGGGGCATGGGCCATGGGGCATGGGGCATGGGGCATGGGGCATGGGCCATGGGGCATGGGGCATGGGGCATGGGGCATGGGCCATGGGGCATGGCGCATGGGGCATGGGGCATGCGGCATGGGGCATGGGGCATGGGGCATGGGGCATGGGGCATGGGGCATGGGGCATGGGGCATGGGGCACGGGGCATGGGGCATGGGGGACGGGGCATGGGGGACTGGGCATGGGGGACGGGGCATGGGGGACGGGGCATGGGGGACGGGGCACGGGGCACAGGGCATGGGGCATGGGGCATGGGGCAGGGGGCATGGGGAATGGAGGGAGGCAACAAGGGGATGGGGACAGGGATGGAGGATAGGGCATTGGAGATTGAGAATGGGCTTTTTGAGAAGACACGAGGTGTGGTGAGACAAGATAATGGGGATGAATGGATGTCTCACCGGTGTGAGGCAGGGCTAAGTGTCCCTCGATGTTGTCCTCACCATGTTAGCAAATGTTTCGTGCCTTGTGTGGTCTTGCTTCAACCTCGTTTCTCTCACTCCATCTCCAGGAGTCCTTGCTTTGCTTCCATGTGCATCTCATGGCATGCCCACATGCTCTCCCCCAGGCACAAGGCGACAAGGGCTACCGCAATGACAGCCACAGTGAGTGCCCCCGGGCCTTGTTCATCCACCACGCCTTACCGCACATGCCTCACTGTTCGCCCTTCAGTTTTGCTGCTTTTGGCTCACTGTTCGTGAGAATTCCAAGACTCACCCCTCTGGTCGCAGCTGCGATGTGCCGTGTCATCGCCCATGCCACCTTCACCTCATCTCCTCTTGCCTGCCTTCTCTGCCTGCCAACCATTTTACTGTACTCAACGCCCTTGTGTTTCCCTTGCCTCCTCTCTCGATGCTCCTCCTCCCTCATTCCCTTGCACCCTTCTCTCCCCATGCCCCGGCCACCAGTCGCAGCAGCCATGGACAACCGGGGGTCGCCAGCGGACATGGCAGGGCTGCTGTGCAAGCTCACCACGGCGCGCCTGCTGCCATGGCCGCGTGCCACTGCACTGTGCCTGCACACCATGGCCATGCAGGTGCCACCTCCACTCTTACCCTGCACCCACATGCGATGCGCGATGTGTCTCCTTGCTGCCCCTGCTTCTGGCACCTCGTCTCTGTGCCCATGATTTCATTCCTCCCTGGCACCTCGTCTCTGTGCCCATGATTTCATTCCTCCCTGGCACCTCGTCTCTGTGCCCATGATTTCATTCCTCCCTGGCACCTCGTCTCTGTGCCCATGATTTCATTCCTCCCTGGCACCTCGTCTCTGTGCCCATGATTTCATTCCTCCCTGGCACCTCGTCTCTGTGCCCATGATTTCATTCCTCCCTGGCACCTCGTCTCTGTGCCCATGATTTCATTCCTCCCTGGCACCTCGTCTCTGTGCCCATGATTTCATTCCTCCCTGGCACCTCGTCTCTGTGCCCATGATTTCATTCCTCCCTGGCACCTCGTCTCTGTGCCCATGATTTCATTCCTCCCTGGCACCTCGTCTCTGTGCCCATGATTTCATTCCTCCCTGGCACCTCGTCTCTGTGCCCATGATTTCATTCCTCCCTGGCACCTTCTACAGATCCCCATCCCCACCTTCCTCTCTGGCTTCAACTCTCCCTCCCGCCCTCGTTATCTCCTGTACTCTCCTTCTCTTCCTCTCTCCTTCTGCACCCCTCGCTGCTCGTCTTGCAGGTGTATGGGCAGCGGCGCCTGCCCTACTACCTGCCCCCCGCCACAACAGTGCTGCACAAGACAGGCAGGTCAGTGGCGGCCGGGATTCAAGCACACCCGCACAAGCCCCACCACGCTACTCCCTCACGTGCATCCTTAGCCGCCGGAATACCCATCATTCATGTCTTTTCCAGCTTTGTTTTCTTTGAATAGCAAAACCTTATGTGTCATTCATGTATTGTTGTGTTGCTCTTATTCCATCACCTTGGTTCCTTCAATGCCTTCCTCATACTAGTCCTCTCCTCACTTCTCTCTCTTCCTGCCAGCATACTCGGCACTGTGAACGCAGCAGGGATCATCCCATTGCCGCGCCCACCGCCCGCCCTGCACTCCTACCACATGCGCCGCCATCTCACCCGCCTGCCCTTGCTGCCCGCCGTGCAAGCCTCTCCTCGCCCCTCCTCTCCCGTGACCACATTGTTCTCCTCCCCGCCACGGTCCTCCGCGCACCTGCCGGGGTATGAGCACGCGGAGCGAGGGGTGGGTGAGGAGTCACTGCAAGTGGGTGAGGGGGGGGCAGTGGTGGTGGCAGCGTTTGTGGACAAGGTGTGGCGGCAGCATGAGAGGGAGGCAGAGTATGTGATTGCGCGGGCTAGCAAGCTCGCATATGACACATGGGGGGAAAGGCGACGGCTACGCCGCATGCTGAGCGCAAGGGAGAGGAGGCGATGGATGGTAGGGTAGCGATGCTTCTTTCAAGTGATCGGAAACTGGTTTCTATGTGCCGAGCTTGTATTCGGTTTCATGAACCAGTGTATCAGCTAGCAGCACAAAGGTTGCTCCCAGGTTGTTGTTGACCATGCAACTAAATCCAAAAAAAGCTACAGCGTGTGCGTTTGTGCGTGTATGGGGGTGCGCGCGTGTGACCCACTGGCTAAATCCACTAATCCCCAATCATTCTGTAATATACATCAGCACCTACAAACTCTAACAGCTTAATTGGAATAGTGAAACATCAGACCCTACCCTAACAGTCATTCCCTAACAGCTGTAATACCCCGGATATTAGACCCCCCCCGCCCTAGTTGTAGGGCCCTGCGTCTATAATACGAAGGGGGGTACGCTAAATAGGTCGTTTGAAGTTATACCCCCCAAATTGAGGGCTAACATTATGAGACCCCCCTCTCCCTACAGACCGGGTCATTTTATAGGCAAAGGAAGAAATTTCGATAAATTTTCTACCATTTTCCACAACAGACCTAAAAACATGTTCATAAGGAGGGGAAACAGCCAGTAAAAAGGGCACATTTACTCGAAAGGAGGACGTGCCAGGGTTTGAAGCGTGCATGCGGTGTGAAGGACGATGTGGCAAAGCATTGGTGCGCTGGGTCCCGCAAGATTGTGATGTGGTAACCACGTTTTGGGACCAATGGGAGAAGGCACCTAGTGTGATTGCTTGGTGACGTGCCTTTTGACGGTCGTCGAGTTCATTCCGCGTATTTCTTTTGAATGCTAAAAACAGAGCACATACTGTTCACATGTCTGGTTTCCAAGCACAAATAATATACATGACCTTATGATAAGACCTCGGTCGTATAATGTTAAGAACCTAAGGCAATCATGAGTGAATTGGGTGAAGGCTAGGGTACAAGACTAGGGTATCGAGAAAGTTTGTGTACCCCCTAGTACTAACCCCCATACCGCCTAGATAACCTAAACAATCATATATATATAATTTGACACACCCCCATAGGCGAAATGGGGGATAGCCAGAGCAAGCAACGGTCACAAGACCAGTCAAGAGAAGAAACAAAACACAGCTCAGGGTGGATCACAACGTCACCACACAGTCTGAGCACAAGCAAAAGACCACAAGGCCAGTTCACATGCAGAGATATATATATAGATTACAGTACAAACAAAGCCTACAGCAAGTGAGGAAGTGTGGGCACTAGGCCTAACAAGGTGCAGAAACGCTGATGATCACCAGGCGGAAGCGCCTTGGTGAATATATCAGCAGTGTTGGCCCGAGTGGCCACGTAAGCAAGACGAAGCTGGCCACGCTGCTGCAGCTCTCGAGCAAGGAAGTAACGCAGAGCGATGTGCTTCGTTCTGTGCTCCAGTCTGTGCTCCTGACACAAGGCAATGGCGGCCTTGTTGTCGACGTACAGAACTGGAGGAGAACGAGGCCGCTCTCCCAAGTCGGTCAGCAGGTAGGTGAGCCAGCGTAGCTCCTGTGCAGCCATGGCTGTGGCGTAGATCTCGGCCTCACAGCTGGAGCCGAGAACTGACGACGAACGTGTAGAACGCCAGGAAACTGAACCAGAACCAAGGCTGAAGTTGTAACCCTGTGACGACCGCTGCGTAGCCTGGTCGTCAACCCAAGAGGCGTCCGAGTGACCAGTGAGGACAACGTCACCCCGTCCTCCAAGCACGAGCCCCATGCCCGATGTACTGCACAAGTAGCGTAGTACCCTCTTAGCAGCATCCATGTGCATCTTTTGGTGCCGACCAGGAGCCACGTAGCGAGCCAGAAGGCCAAGAGGGTACGCAAGGTCAGGACGAGTGCAGGTCATCAGGTACATGAGGCAGCCCACTAGCTCTGGGTAAGGACCACTCGGCTCTACGGACTCGTCCGAAGGTGGAGCTGAGAGCGAGTGACCTGTAGCCAGAGGAGTGGCCTGTGCTGAGGACCAGGTGAAGCCGAAGCGCTGAAGGACCTGCTGCACCATGTGTGACTAAGTCAGTGTGATGGTGCGGCGTGCTCTGTCCCGAGTGATCTGCAGGCCAAGGTAGCTGCGCAGCTCACCCAGGTCTGTGCACGTGTGTCTCTTCTGCAGCTCCGACTTCACCAGGGCGAGTGCCTCAGTGTCAGCAGTGGCAAAGACCAAGTCGTCGACGTACACTAGGATGTAGAACGGCGGGAGCGAAGTGTCGGTGCGCAGAAACAGCGACGGGTCAGCAGTCGACGGGGCAAACCCAAGAGCCGCAAGAGTCGTCCTCAGTGTGTCGTGCCACTCACGTGGCGCCTGGCGGAGACCGTAGACTGGCCGTCGGAGGCTCCACTGGGTACCAGGAGGGAACGACCCAGTGAAACCAGGTGGACGGCGCAGCCAGATCTCCTCGTGCAGGCTGCCCTGCAAGAAAGCTGTGCTGAAGTCAAGAGAGTGAAGCTCGTAGTCACGCTGAGCGGCAACGTGCAGCAACACCCGAAGAGTAGTCATCTTCGGGGTGGGGGAGAAGGTCTGGAAGAAGTCAACTCCCTCTCGCTGACTGAAGCCTCGAGCAACGTAACGAGCCTTGAAGACAGGTGGAGAACCTGGCGGCCGCTTCACCCTGAAAATCCACATGCCACTTACGATGTTCGCCCCAGGAGGGGGAACCTCGTCGACGTAGGTGCCTGTGGACTTCCAGGATGCCATCTCTGCGTCCATGGCTGTCTGCCACTGAGAGGAGTAGGGACCCTCGATCGCCTCAGCGTACGATCGTGGAGTCGGGATGTCTGGTGCATCCGGGTCTCCCTCAGGGGCAAGCAGCATGGACACGAGATGAGGCGCAGCGGCTGCAAGACACTCAAGGTCCTCCTGCCTGTCCTCAAGGACGTCCGTGCCAAGAGCACACTCACCCCCGACGGACGGAGGAAAGACAGACTCAGACTCAGCAACAAGACTAGCGGCGTAGTCTAGACGACAGTGAGCAGCAAAGTCGACAAGCTCAGCGACTAAGGCAGACGCAGCAGCAGACTCAAACGACGGGTCGGCGACAACAGTGGCTAGCAGACGCGTGACAGTAGGGTGCTCAGCACGAAACCGGTCAGACTCAGGGTCAGCAATGACAGGTAGAGAGGACGCAGGCGGAGACGGCAGGGGAACACGTGGCGGCGGAGAGGAAGGACGACGGACGACAAGGGAAGGGCCGGGGACAGCCGGCTGACGCTGACGAGGAACACGACGACTGGAACGACCGGAAAGGACAAGTGAGACAGGACGCGACGCAGGCTCACGACGCTCAGCAAGGCCCCCTGTCTGCTCAGTGTAAGGAGAAGGAGCAGGCAGGGGTGAGCCAGGCTGTAACGGAAGACCAGTAGACGACGGGAGGCTAAGAACCTGGCGAAGCACGGAGCCAGGCGGGGGCAGAGACGACGGAGACGGCGGAGCAAAGAGCAGGCGCGGCTGTGCAGTGCCACCAGCACCAGCAGCTCCCGCACCCTCAGCAACTCCAGCGCCTCCAGCAGCTCCAGCACCCTCAGCAGCTCCAGCACCTCCAGCACCCTCAGCAGCTCCAGTACCCCCAGTAGCTCCAGCAACTCCAGCAACTCCAGTACCCTCAGCAGGTCCAGCACCTCCAGCAGTCCCAGTACCCTCAGCAGCCCCAGCACCTCCAGCAGCTCCAGAAACCTCAGCACCAGCCCAACCTGGTGCAGCACCCCCAGAACCGGCACCTCCAGTCCCAGGGTCTCCAACCGCAGTGCCACCAGCAGCAGCACCCTCAGACACGCCACCGTCAGCCCCAGCAGCTCCAGCACTCCCAGTACGAGCACCTCCAGGACCAGCGATACTAACACCTCCAGCAGGCAAAGGACCAGCACCACTCCCAGCTCCAGTGACGCCAGCAGGAGAACCCCCAGCAGTAGAGCCCTGAGGTGCAGAAGCGCGACGCTGACGGCGACCGTACCAGTCGTGCAGCTGCTGGGAGGTGAGAGGCACACGCGGACGAAGACGGCTACTCCAAGGAGACCGCGTAACAGCAGTCTCAGGACCCTCAGGCGACTCACTCCCAGACTCAGCACCCCCAGGCTCCGCACACGCAGGCTCAGCACCCCCAGACTCAGCACCCCCAGACGCAGCACCCCCAGACGCAGGACCTCCAGGCTCCTCACGCGCAGGCTCAGCACCCCCAGGCTCCGTACCCTCAGGCCCCTCACGCCCAGTGCCCCCAGACTCAGCACCCCCACGCTGCAAACCCCCAAGCTCCGCACCCTCAGGGACAGCACCACCACCAGCAGGACCGGAGTCACCAGTGACCTCAACAGGCGCAGGGACGGGAGGGTCTACCTGAGAAACACCTGAAGGAGCAGGACCTGGCGCGGGGAGGGGGTCTACCTGGGGAGGACCTGGGGCAAGAGAAAGCGGCGGGAGAGGGCGAGGAGCAGTGCGGTAGGGGAAGAGGCGGTAAAAGGGGACTGACTCGTCAAAGGTGACGTCCTGGGACGCAAAGACACGGCGCGAGGCGGGGTCGTAAAACTGCCAGCCAGGCGCGTCAGGGACGAAGCCAAGGAAGACGCAAGGAATGGCGCGAGGGGAGAGCTTGTCCGCGGTGGTATCGCGAACAAAGGCACGAGCACCCCAGACCTGGAAACGCGACGCGTCGCCAACCTTCCCCTTCCACAGAAGCGTGGGCGAGGTCTCCGGTAAGGAGACACGGGGCCAAAGGTTGAGCTGATGCGCGGCGTACCTGACGGCCACAGAAAATGGGGGGTAGCCGCATGGATCATGGAGGTACGAGCGACCTCCATGACTAAGCCAATGCGGCGCTCAGCAACCCCATTCTGCTGCGGAGAGGCCGGAAGCGTGAAAGTCTGGCGGATGCCGTGCTCCGCACAGAAGGCGGCCAAGAGGTCTGAGGAGAACTCACCACCCCTATCAGAGTGCAGACGCAGGACAGGAAAGTCCGACTGGAACCGCTCGCGGAGCTGGAGACGAGTAGCGCGGATCCAGGGGATCAAAACATCAGGGACATCCCCCTTGCGCTGCAAGGGGAAGACCGTGGTGTAGCGCGTGTAGTCGTCGACAACCAGCAGGAAGTACCGCCCGTGGCCCTGTCCACGGACGCGGGCTGGGCCCCACACGTCCAGGTGGAGAGTCTGCAGTGGAGCCTCTGTGGGAGGGAACGAGGAGGAGTGAGGAGCGGCGCGCTGCCGCCCCTCGACGCAAGGAATGCAGGGCGGCGCAGGCGAGGGAGGGAGGGCAGGCAGAGACATGGGAAGACCAGAAACCAGAAAGCGAGAGTGCATGCTACGAAGGCGAGGCAGGGAGGGGTGTGTCAGAATCCCAACCACTAGACCATTGGGATAAAAGGGCTTGTTAAGTAGCGGGTCAGTGCGCCCATAACCCCCCAGGACAACGAGCCTGTAACCCTTCCCTAGGATCAATCGGGGATCACCAGTGGACCTCTGACACCCCCCCGCACTGGGATGCCCGAAGTGCACACACTGGGATTCGAACCCGAGACCTTCGCTCTGATACCATGTCAGAATCCCAACCACTAGACCATTGGGATAAAAGGGCTTGTTAAGTAGCGGGTCAGTGCGCCCATAACCCCCCAGGCCAACATGCCTGTAACCCTTCCCTAGGATCAATCGGGGATCACCAGTGGACCTCTGACACCCCCCCGCACTGGGATGCCCGATTGATTCTGACAGGGTGTCCCAGGCGGTGGTGCCACAGGAGGGTGTCGTGAGACAGCCAGCGACACTCACACTGGGTAGCTACCTGAGCAGACGCGTGCAGCTGGGGAGACAAAGGGGTGAAGCGGGACTCAGTGGTGAGGGTGTACAGACTGGACCCTGGCGCACGGGTGAACGTGGCCAGGTGGCGGCCGGTCTGGGAGCACCTGCAGATCGCCACACGCTGTCGGCCAGGGGCGAAGGTGTCAACACCCGCATCCTGGAGGACAGCGTTGCTCACCAAGTTCGTAGAGAACGAGGGGAGGTGGAGACCAGGCAGCTCACCAGACGGGACCGCCGGACACGGAAGCACAGTGGAAGACCGTGCAAGCACTGGGCCCCCAGAGGGGTCAGCCAGTGAGACAGGAACAGGTGCAGGAAGGGGAGTGACTGTGGTACTGTCGCGAAAGAAACAGCGGGAAGCACCAGAGTCAAGTGTGAAGGTGTGCAAGGCCTGTGCAGGCGCAGTACCAAGGGGAGCAGACTCACAAGCACCTAGTGCAGCAGGGGCTATACCAGGGGCTATACCAGGATCCGGCAGCACACACAAGCAGCAGTCACCCTCAGCACTAACAGACAATGCATACATAGCAGCTAGAATAGCCTCATAGTCAAGATCAAAGATTGGTACATCACGCCTAAGCAAGTCTGCCCAGTTGGGGAACTCAGTAGCATCAGGAAACTTGGCGCGCCAGGCGTCGCTAAGTCGAGCGAAGCAGCGCTGCTCAGTGTGAAACCCTGTGCACTGGCGACCAGCGCGGGGACCTGTGCGGATGATATAGGGGCAGCGACCAGGACCCCCAGAAGCCCCACGCCCGGCATACCAGTCAAGAAGCTGCTGGGAAGTGGGGGTCAGGCGCTGACGCTGCTGCTGCTGCTGCTGCTGCTGCGGCTGCTGCTGGCCCTGACCACCACTGCCACCACCGCTCCCTCCTCCCCCACCGCCGCTGCTGCCCCCTCCACCGCCCCCAGTGCCTCCGCCGCCCCCACCACCACCTCCACCCCCTCCACCCCCACGACCACCCCCACCACCTCCACCGCCCCCGCCGCCTGCACCACCGCCACCTCCACCGCCGCCCCCACCTGCCCTGCCACCCTCGCCGCCCCTGCCGCTGCGACGCTTCCCACTAGGAGCGGAAGCAGCCCCGACCTCCTCAGCACCAAGGTAGTCGTGAGCAGCAGCTGCGGAGGCGTAGGAGGGGGTGAGAGGGGAGGGGGAGCACCCCTCAAAGAGGGGAGAGCGAGGAGTGCCACGAGCAGCACCTACAGCGAGGATGTTCTTCTCTGCTGCAAGGAGGTGCTTCTCGAAGTCGTCGACAGTGAGAGTGGGAAGGTCTAGCGCTAGGAAGTGGTCCCTGACCGAGCTAAGAGTGTCAGGGAGGCGCGTAACGAGGAAATAGAGAGTGATGTACATCGGGGGGGGGGGGGGGGGGGGGGGGGTTTGCGGCGCAGAACTCGGCTGAGAGGGCGGCACGAAAGCGAGTGTCAGTAGCGCGGAGGTGAGAAATGAGGTCTTCAGCAGTGGTGAACGAGGAAAGGTCGGGGAACAGGTAGGGTAGCATGAGTCGACCTATGGCTGCAGTGGCCGGGGAGGAGTAGCGCGCAACTACAGCGTCGTACAGCTTCTTAGCAGTTTTGTGCTGGCTGAAATGCGCGCGCTCAGTTATCGGCAGATGGTTCCTAATAGCTAGGCGTGCAGCAGCATCGCGAGTCTGCCACTGCGAGCGTTCGAGAGCAGGAGCATCAGCAGCAGGAGCAACGGCAGTGCCAGACACGTAATCGAACAGTGAAACGCCCTCTTTGGCATCGGTCAGAAGGAACAGTTGCAGGTCGTCTAGCCACACAGTGAACTCTATGGGGCGACCGTCAGGCTCGAACGCGAGAACATTAGGCGTCGTCATAACAGCAGTAGGCAAAGGCAGCAGAAAGCAGGCAGGCAGTAGACACGAGGCAGTAGGCAGTAGACAGCAGGCTAAGACAGAGGCAGTAGGCAGTAGACAGTACAGGCAACGTGCATGGCAGTAGGTTGCTGCACCCGAGCTCCTAAGGTGGGGCTCTAGACAGTGGCAGGCCGTACAGTTCGAAGGCAGTGGGTTCGGCAGCAGTGAGCCTCACAGGCAAGTACACAAGTAGGGCGCGCGCGGCTGCTGGCTGCGTGTGGCTAAGGGCCACGCGTGGCTCTCTGCTGCGCGTGGCTACGTGCTGCGCGCGGCTCCTG
This sequence comes from Closterium sp. Naga37s-1, assembly GCA_947471745.1. NCBI lineage: Eukaryota > Viridiplantae > Streptophyta > Zygnematophyceae > Desmidiales > Closteriaceae > Closterium > Closterium sp. Naga37s-1. Next base: position 2,639,935 of record CANJKZ010000238.1, on the reverse strand, counting down.
GCTACGTCCTGCGCGCGCGCGCGGGCGGCGGGCTCTACGTCGCGCGCGGGCGGCGGGCTCTACGTCGCGCGCGGGCGGCGGGCTCTGCTTAGGCTGCGCGCGGGCGGCGTAAGGGGCGCGCGGGCTCTACGTGGGCTCGCGAGAAAAATAAGTGACGCGCGCTGCCGCCGAGGCGCGCGCGAGCAGTAGGCAAGGCAGGCAGGTAGGTGGGCCCGATTCGTAGGTCCTAGAGACCTCCTGCTCTAGTTACCATGTTAAGAACCTAAGGCAATCATGAGTGAATTGGGTGAAGGCTAGGGTACAAGACTAGGGTATCGAGAAAGTTTGTGTACCCCCTAGTACTAACCCCCATACAGCCTAGATAACCTAAACAATCATATATATATAATTTGACATATAAAATATAACCAATTGTTAAGACCCCCCTACATTTTTAGGGTTGGATTCTTATAATACCCCGGGGTCTTTACTGCAACATCCATTTCCTTAAAATGTAAGGGAATGACCTTTTTGTAAGGGCAAACAGAGAAAAATTTATTCATTCCTTACGCTTGCACCTTCTGGATGCATATCTTCAACCTCGTGGCAATCGACAGTCTGGTAGCTTTCAAGGCAGAATACCCTTAGGTGTAGGAGAACAAGCTTGAAATGATAGGCACAAGCAGAATATTGAATTTCTCGAAATTACTTCAAGATCGCAGGGCATGCACCGAGCATTTAAAAAAACGCTTGACAGAAAGCGACTTAAAACCTCTGCTAGGGTACATTCCTGTCTGTAAGGACGTCTTCTATTTAGGCATGACGATCGACTATGACGCACAAATACTTCATTGCATAAATTGTATTGTGTCATAAACGCGCGTCGCCCTATTGTGACTTTTGATGTATTTTACATTGGGCAGCGTGAATCACGCCAAATTTAGTAAACGGGCGAGGTTTGAGGGCACACCGAGTTTTTTAGCGGAGTTATCGTGCCGCATGCAGCAGTCGTCTGTGGACGTGGACGACTGCTGTGCATTCACTCTCCTTCACCGGTGAGTTCATATTACTCTCCAAAAGCGGTGGCTTGTTCGAGAGAGATCGAGAGAGAGCGAGAGAAAGAGGAAGAGATGACCTAGGACTAGTCCTTAGCCGTTTCCTAGCCTCTCTGCCCTATGATCCAGTCCTTTGCAATTTCCCAACTAGTTCTCCTAGTATAAATTCCCTAGATCCAGCCCTTTTAGCTCATTCTTCACCGGTGAGTTCATTTTACTCTCCAAAAGCGCCGGCTGCCTTCGGCGGCCGTGGCTCGCCGGCTCGGCCTTCGGCCGCACGTGAGGGGTGACAAGGGCAAAACGGAACAGGCACTAGAATATGAGGCAGTACATCATGCGTGAGTAGACAGCATCACCAACAACAACACCCCCAGGCGAGATTACACCGCCATAGGTGGGGGACAAAGGGAAGTCGGCAGTTACTCGGCGAATATCTACACGAGTCGCCCGTCCACCCTAACCATATTTCAGTTTTGGCCGCGCATAGGAGACGGCAAAGCATCAAACATGTCGAGTACTCATAAGAAAACGTCATACAAGCATGCCAGGAGCTACTAAAGCTAGAGAAGTGACAATGCAGCAGGCGGACGCAGATCCTACATCCGGTCCGCTTCAAGAGCAGCAAGAATGCCCGTCAGGGTCCGCCACACCTGGCGGACCACCAACGTGCTTGCGGCGATCACATCGGCTCCGGTCCCTGCGCGGAAATACCGCCGCAGACCGCGAACAGCAACTTCAAGCTGCCCTACTGCGACAACGCCTCCCCATGTGGGCGCCAGCACAGGCGCCAGGAGGAGGGCGAATTTGGCCAGCAGCTTCAAGGCAGTCCTCCTGCAAACCGTCGAAAAGTGTGTTCCCATGAACACGCGGGAGTGAGGAATGTGCCAATACCAGAACCAGCAAGAGAGCCCGCAGGTTCTACGACAGGCGCCACAGTTGCCGAAGCGTTGCCTTTGGCATGGGCGCCTAAGGGAGAGGGACATCCTCTGCTGGGTAGGGAAAATGAGTAGCAACAGGAGAGGGAGCAGCTTTAGCAGGAACGAGAGGAGGATATTGTGCCACCGTTACCCCTCTTGCCGCCGTCTGAAACTCTATGCCTTCTACCGGGGGGATCCGGGGCAGGCGAAGACCAAGGACCCTTGCAGCAACAGGCTGTGAGGATCGAAGGAACTGGTTCAAAAATTATAATATGATCACCTGAATACAAGGCGAGGCTATCTATAGGCTCGACACAAAGGTAGTAACCCGGGTGTTACTAGAAGGTTCCGCGGGTCACGAAGCATCCCGAACAGGTCCTTCCCGAATTCGGTAGAAGGCAATTCGGTGGTAACCGAAAAGCCTAGAATTCGGTGCACTCAACCTAGTTCGGTGCCTATAACTTATATAAATCTAGTAAAGCAACGAACCTAGGAAATCAAGCAAATGCATGCAAGATAAAAAAAAACCTAAGCTAGATAATGCAAAATAAACCAGAACCAATCAAGTAAAGTCCAGCAAAGCAGTCGTACTCTCACGATCCCCCCCTCAAAGCTAGGTGTCATGAGATACACCCTGCTTGACAAGATAGTCCTTGAGAGCACGGCGTGCGTTGCCCATATAAGCTTCTGCAACCCAACTGTCCTCTGATGGGTCATATCCTTTCCAGCGTATCAGGAACTCGAGCGTGTTGCCACATATGCGTCGATGAGCGAGAAATCTTTCCACCTCGTACTCTGGTTCATCCTGTACGAGAATAGGTGGTGGTGGTGATAGCTTTCGTCCCATGAATGGTTGGTTGGGGTCCTTGTAGGGCTTCAGTAGCTGAACATGGAGATCGTTATGAAGCTTCCAAGTAATAGGTAAGCGCCAGCGGAATGTTACTGGTGTCACCATCGCCTCAATGCGAAAGTGACCAGAAGCGAGGCCGGAGTTTGGACGGAAGATGGGACAAGTCCAAGTTGCGTGTGTCGAGGAGCACCTGAAATCTGACTGCTACAGAGTGATCACGTTGCTATCCATCGGCATACTGCTTCTAGGAGTTCTGTATCATGGTGAGACGTTGCTGAGTCTTCTCCCATAGCTGCTGCATGGTGGTGACGAAGTCATGTACGGCTTGGACGTGTGCCGATGTAGTCGGCTGCTGTGGTGTAAGTGGTTCCCGTCCGTAGCATAGGAAGAAAAAAGAGTTCCCTATGGCCTCATGTGATGCGTTGTTGTAAGCAAACTCTACGGTCGGTAACAGTAGATCCCAGTGGCTGATGTCGTCTTTGTAAGCTGTGCGCAAGAACTGTTCAACCACCTGATTGAGTCGCTCAGTCTGTCCATCGATCTGAGTGTGGAGGCTGAAGACATTGCAAGCTTTGTCCCCAACAAACCCATGAGTTCCCTCCAGAACATACTAGTGAACTTTGGGACTCTGTCTTAGATGAGTGTAGCGGGGATGCCGTGGATGGTGATGATGCGGTCAAAGAAGAGGTGAGCAATTGCTTAGTTCTAGCCGTGGCATTGGTCGGGATGAAGTGTCCCATTTTTAGAGAATTTGTCGATCACCATGAGTATAGCGTCATGCCCTCGTGAAGTCGAAGGAAGCCCGGTGATAAAGTCGAGGCTAACGACTTGCCATGGCTGCTCTGGTACGGGTAGAGGCTGAAGTTACCCTGCTTTTTTCTGCTTGCTGCTCGTCATCCGCTGGCACTTGTCGCATGAGGTGATAAACTGCTGCACGTCTGCTGTCATCCAGGGCCAGTAGTGATACTTTGCTATTCTTGCTAACGTCTTGTTGCTCCCGAAATGTCCCGCGTGCCACGTCATGAAACTCCTCCAGTAAGACTTGTCGGGGCGGGGCATAGTTTGGTACCCAAAACTTTCGTGAACCCTTTCTTACAACTAAGTCTTTCTCCCACTGTAACAGCTTCTGCGATCTCAGCGTCCACGGAGTACCCATGTTGGAATAGACCCTTGAGCAGAGGGTTCATCCCTTTGAGCTGGATGCCTGCTACGTGCCCTGGCCGGCTCAATGCGTCAGCTGTGTTGCGTAACCGGGCTTGTAGATGATGTCGTAGTGGAAGTGAGTTTCCAGGAAGTCCACCCACCGCACCTGTCGTCGTGAGAGCGTAGGCTGCAACTTAAGGTACTTGAGACTGCAGTGGTCATTGTAGACTGTAGTCTTGGCTCCCTCTAGGTAACACCTCCACACCTTGAAGTTGCGACTATCGCTAAGACTTCCTTCTCATGAATTGGGTAATTCACTTCAGCTCCATGTAGCTTCTTACTGAACGGCGATGGGCTGCAAACCGCGTCCTGATCCTGCACCAGTACTGCTCTGACTGCCTGGTCACTAGCGTCTGCTTCCACCAAGTAGTCTCTGTCTAAATCCGGTAGGATGAGTACTGGCGCTGTAGTGAGTGCTGTGTGTAGCTACTCCATGGCTTGATGTTGAGGAGTATCCCATTTATAGGGCGTATCCTTTTTCAGTAAGTTAGTCAGTGGCACCACTATGTTAGCGTGCTGTGGCACGAACCTGTTGTAGTAGTTGGCAAAGTCTAGGAACTGTTGCAACTCCTTCACGTTTTCCGGAAATACGTTTTTACGACTTCGATCTTTCACGGGTCCACGTGTACGCCATCGGCACTCACCATGTGCCTGAGAAACTGCACCTTCTTCAGGGCGAAGTCGCTCTTCGACAGCTTAACGTAAAACTTGTTCTTCCGCATGATCTCAAAGACTTTCTGCAGATGCTCCACGTGCTCCTTCATATTCTTCGAGTAGATGAGAATGTCGTCCAGGTACACCACCACGCACTCGTCCAGCAGGGGCGTCGCTGGCGCGTTGTGGACTCCGAACGGCATCACTAAGTATACGTAGGAGTCGTATCTAGTACGGAACGCCGTCTTGTGGATCGAATTATTTGCCAACTTGATCTGCTAGTAACCCGATCGTACGTCCAGCTTCGAAAACACCGTTGCACCACGCAGCTGGTCTAGAAGATCATCTATGTGCGGTGGGGTATTTGTTCTTGATAGTCTGTTTGTTCAGTGCCCGGTAGTCGATGCAGACCCGTAAACTATCGTCCGACTTTGGAGTGAAGTGAACCGGTGCGCCGTAGGGAGAGGTGGATGGGCGGATCAGTTGTCTGCTCAGTAGGTACTCTATCTGCTTCTTCATGTCTGACAATTCGGTCGGACTAAGGTGGTATGGTGAACATGAGATGGGTTTCGCACTTGGTTCCTCCACGATCTCGTGCTTGTGGGTTCGCGCTGGAAGTACTCCTGCATGCAGGTCGTCTGGCATGATGTCTTTATACTGCTCCAACACCTTCTGTTCTGCTGCAGGTAGCTCCGAGTTCGGTTTCTCCTCTCGTGCTGCTGCCATCACAAGTGCTAAGTAACCCGTGTTACTCTCGTTCACCGTCCGTTCGAACTGTGCAAGTGTTGTCTCCGTGACATCCCTTATATCCGTCCAGCTTTGCAGCTCCACACGTTTTGCATTGTTGTAGGTGCATGCCTTCCGGTTGACCCAGTCAATCTCAGGGTTGAACCGCTTCAGAAAGCCACGCCCCAAGATGAAATCAACTCTTTGATGTTTGTGATCGGCAACGTTGGCTTTCACCTGAACGCCCCTATCTGCAGCTGAAGTGTTGACTCGCCGTAGATGGGAAGCTTTGTACCGTCCACCATCGTTGCTGCAAACCGGGTCTCCTCCGAGGACTCTCCAATCGTCTCCACCATCCCACGGTCGCACACCGAGTGGGACGCACCACTTTCCACCAATGCCTGGAGGCGACGACGCCCTTTGCACGGCACCCCGAGTAGTAGTGGTTGCTGCTGCTCCGAGTAGCCGTAGATGGTTTCGCTTTTAGGTTACGTCGAATACGTCATCCCTAGGTTCTGCGATCGAAGCTGTAGACTCAAATATCAGTTTTCGACTGAGCAGAGTTGAAGGACTTATCCGAGGCCGGTTCAGCTTCTCTTGGGCCTGGAACCTTCCCCTAAGCCTTTGCAGCTGTGTAGGCTTCACGTGTGGGGAACGGCGGGGAGCCTTAACACCGTGCTACTGGGAGAGAATATTATGTCCTTGAAACGCTCGACCCTTATCAACGCTCCGGAGTGGGGTCCCCATATTACCCAGCATCGGTATAATTTGTAAATCTCCCTTAATAAAGGCTTTAAAACTACAAGAAGTAATCATCTTAGTTAAGGTATCTTTATATGATAACTTTAACGAATTCTTACTTGTCATTGTGTACGGCTGGAGTTTCCCAGTCGGTGCAGGGTCTTGTTTCGCAGAGTCTCCTTCAATCTCGGCGATTTCCCCTGGTGCCGGCTGGTCGTGACGTTATAAAGCCGCGCCGTCATATTCTCATTTTTTCGCCCTCTCCGAGGTTGCCACGTTGTCCGCTTTCTGCTTCAGGCATGCGGTACTGTTCTTGCCCTTCAGCTCCGCACGCCTTTTATTCATTTTCCAACACACCAAGATACGATGTCCTGTAGCGCCGCAAAATTCGCATGTCTCATGTTTTGCTAGCCGCTGCTTCGTATCGTCCTTGCCGTTCTCCATCGGGTCGCTAGTCGTAGGTAGTGCCGATCGCTCCATGCTACTATTTGGCTGGTTGCGTCGCGTTCCGTAGTAGCTACTGTTCAACGCGTCCAACTGTTCGATGTGTGCTGCCCGTAACTGCGCCCATGTCCCTTCGCCTTGGACAATTTTGTTGCTAATCCACTCTAGAGCTGGGCCTCGTAACAGTGTTGCTGTGAACCGTATGCGCATCGCGTCTTGGGTGGGGGTCGTGCATCCAACGGCTTCGAAGAAAAATTCAAGTTCAGCTACGAATAGACGAATGTCGCTCCCTTTAACGATAGGATCGAACGCCTCTGGTTGCCTCGGCTTCACTGCTTTGAGGTTAACTGTAGCTTATGCCATTATCGCATGTACAATTGTCGGTGTCGCCGCCGCTGCTGCTGCTGTCGATGCTGCACTCGCCGCTCGCTGCTGCTGTGGCGGTTGCCGACTGGTTCGCAAGTAACGCCTCAATTCGTTGGATTGCTGCTCGCGTCTGGTCCACGTCGGTGCGTAACTCCGTATTTTTTCGTACAAAATTATCACCATTTTCATCCATTCGGCGATTTGCAGGATTCTGCCACGAAAAAAAAATAAATTCTAGGCGCTCGTCAACTTATTGCGAATCGAATCGACTGTAGAAATGACGAGGGTCAAACTGTTATGTTGTGTGTTGTGTAGGTTGTAGTGGCGTAGCCCATATGGGGTACAACCCAATTAGGGTTAGTACTTGTACCCACCTTGTTTCTAGTTCACCTCATTCTCGCTTAGTACTCTGACATGTATCAGAGCAGGTCCTGTTCCAGGACCGTTCTTTAGGGCCCACCGAATAGTTCCCTGCCAGTAGTGTGTTACCCTGTTCGTAGCGCCCTACTCTGCCCGTCACGCTGCCCCACCCTGCCCGTCGCGCTGCCCCACCAATCACGCTGCCCTGCCCTGCCCGTGCGCCGCCCTGCTGGCTGCCGCGCCGTCCTGCCCTGCCCGGACGCTGCCCTGCTGGTTGCCGCACCGTCCTGCCCTGCCCGCGCGCCGCCCTGCCCTGCCTGCGCGCCGCCCTGCTGGCTGCCGTGCCGTCCTGCCCTTCCCGCGCGCCACCCTGCTAGTTGTCGCGCCGTCCTGCCCTGCCCGCGCGCCACCCTGCTGGCTGCCACGCCGCCCTGCCCTGCCCGTCGCGCCACCCTGCTGGCCGCACGCCTGCCTGCCCTGCCCGTCGCATCGCCCTAGGACCCGTGCGACGCTCTGCCGTGCCCGTCACGTCGCCCTAGGACCAGCGCGACGCCCTGCCCTGCCCGTCGCGTCGGCCTGGGACCAGCGCGACGCCCTGCTCTGCCCGTCGCGTCGCCCTAGGACCCGCGCGACGCCCTGCCCTGCCCGTCGCGTCGCCCTAGGACCCGCGCGACGCCCTGCCCTGCCCGTCGCGTCGCCCGAGGACCCGCGCGACGCCCTGCCCTGCCCGTCGCGTCGCCCTAGGACCAGCGCGACGCCCTGCCCTGCCTGTCGCGTCGCCCTAGGACCCACGCGCCGCCCTGCCCTGCCCGTCGCATCGCCCTAGGGCCCGCACGCTGCCCCTGCCCTACCCGTGGCGTCACTCTAGGGCCCGCGCGCCGCCCCCTTTCCTGCCCGTGTGCTGCCCCTTTGCAGCCCGCGCGCCTCCCTGCTGGCCGCGCGCTGCCCCTGCATGTCTGCGCGCCGCCCCTGCCTGCCTGCGCGCCGCCTTCTGCAGCCCGCGCACCGCCCTGCTTCCCGCGCTCCGCCCTGCCCCTGCCCATCGCGTCCGTCCTGGCAGCCCGCACGCCGCCTTTTGCAGCCCGCGCGCTGCCCTAGCCTGCCCGCGCGCCCTCCCCTGCCCGCGCGCCGCCCTGCTCTGGCCGCGCGCAACCCTTTGTGGTAGCGGCGGGAGTGGTGGCGGCGGTGGTGGCAGCAGTGGGAGTGGTGGCGGCGGCCGTAGTGGCAATCTCGGTGGAGCTGTTCGGCGGGGAGTTTCTGGCGGTGGCCAGATGCAGCTCCAGTGGCGTCCGCGCGAGACTCACGCCCCAGCAGCTTCGTGAGTGGTACGCTAGTGGGAGTGGTGGCGGCGGCCGTAGTGGCAGTCGCCGTGGAGCTGTTCAGTGGGGAGTTTCTGGCGGTGGCCAGATGCAGCGGCGTCCGCGCGAGACCCTTACGCCCCAGCAGCATCGTGAGTGGTACGCTCAACGTAGGGCGTCTCGGAGTAATGCTCGCTGCCCGTACGTCATTCGCACAGGTGATCGGGCTGGTCAGACTTGCGGGACAGTTGGTCACGCACAGTCCCGCTACTTCTCCTGTCTGAGCGACGCCTGGCGTGGCGAGTTTGGCAACGCGGCTGAGCTCCCAAGCTGGCTAGAGCTGCTTAGGCAGGGTATGGATATCTTTGCTCTTGACTATGATGCTATCATTGCTGCCATGTATGCATTGACTATTAGTGCTGATGGTGACTGTTACCTGTGTGTGCCGCCCGACCCAGGTATAGAGGCTGCTGCTCTAGGTGCTAGTGAGTCTGCTCTCTCTGGTACTGCGCCTGCTGAGGCCTTGCACACCTTCACGCTTGACTTAGGTGCTTCCCACTATTTCTTTCGCGACAGTACCAACAGGCACACCACTCCCTGCACCTGTTGCTGTCAGACTGGCTGACCCCTTAGGGGGCCTAGTTCTTGCCCGTTCCTCCACTGATCTCCCGTGTCCGGCGGTTCCGTCAGGCTCACTCTCAGGCCTTCACCTCCCCTTGTTCTCTACGAACTTGGTGAGTACCGCTGACCTCCAGGATGCGATGGTCACCACCACCACTCCTAAGGGTCATCGTGTGTCGATCTGCACGTGTACACGTACGGGCCGTCACCTGGCCACGTTCACCCGTCGGCCTGGGTCGAGTCTGCACACACTGAACTCAGAGCCTCCTCAGGTAGCTGCGTCAGCGTCCGCGTCAGGTCAGCTTGCAGCCTTTTGCTCGTGTCGCCTCCTGTTGCACCAGACTCTCCTTTGGCACCACCGCCTTGGTCACCCCTCCCTGCCATGCCTCCGTGGCATGCACTCCCGCCTCCCTGTCTCTGGTCTTCCCAGGTTACTTCATGCTTCCGGCCTCTCCGTAGCAGAATGGGGTTGCTAAGCGCCGCATTGGCTTAGTCATGGAGGTCGCTCGTACCTCCATGATCCATGCGGCGGCCCCCCATTTTCTGTGGTCGTTTGCGGTCCGGTACGCTGCGCATTAGCTTAACCTCTGGCCCCGTGTCTCGTTGCCGGAGACCTCGCCGACACTGCGTTGGACGGGAGAGGTTGGTGATGCGTCGGTGTTCCGGGCCTGGGGATCTAGTGCCTTTGTCCGCGATACCTTCACTGACAAGATCTCCTTCCGCGCCGTTCCCTGTGACTTCCTTGGCTTTCCCACTGACGCGCCTGGCAGGCAGTTTTACCATCCCCGCCTCGCGCCGTGTCCTGACCTCTCAGGACGTCACATTTGACGAGTCGGTTCCCTTTTACCGTCTCTTCCCCTACCGCACTGCCCCTCTCCCCCCCCCCCCCCCCCCCCGCCGCTCTTCCTCGCACCAGGTCCTCCTCCGGTAGACCCCCTCCCCCCTCAGGGTCCTGCTCCCTCAGGTGTGTACCAGGTAGACCCTGCCGAGCCTGTCGAGGGAGCTGTCGACTCCGGTGCTGCTGGGGGTGGTGCTGCTAGGGGTGCTGCGTCTGGGGGTGGCGAGCCTGAGCGTACGATGCCATGGAGTGCTGAGCCTGAGCGTGCGGAGCCTGGGGATGCTGAGCCTGGAGTTGCTGAGTCTGAGGGTGCGGAGCATGGGGGTGCTGAGCCTGTGCGGAGCCTGGGGGTGCTGAGCCTGAGCGTGCTGAGCCTGTAGGTACTTTTTTTGCTGGTCGTCCTATGGGTGCCTCGTCACGGCGGGAGCCTCTCTCTCCACCGCAGCTACGCGAGTGGTTTGCTCGGCGCACCCGCCTTCAGAGTGGCGCTACTAGAGCTGGGGGGCCTGCCGCTGGAGGACCTGGAGCTGGAGGCACTGGAGCTGATGGTCCTGGAGGTGCTGGAGCTGCTTGTCCCGGGGGTGCTCGTACTGGAGGTACTGGAGCTGCTGGAGCCGGTGGTACTGCAGGCGCTGGAGCTAGAGACCCTGGAGCTGGATGCGCTGGAGCTGGAGGCACCGGAGGTGCTGGAGCTGCTGGTCCTGGAGGTGCTGGAGGTGCTGGAGCCGCTGGTCCCCGAGGTGCTCGTACTGGAGTTTCTGGAGTTGCTGGAGCTAGAGGTGCTGCAGGCGTAGGAGCTGGAGGCGCTGGAGCTGGAGGTAGCAGAGGTGCTGGAGGTGCTGGAGCCACTGGTCTCGGAGGTGCTCATACTGGAGGTACTGGAGCTGCTGCAGCTGGTGGTACTGTAGGCGCTAGAGCTGGAGATCCTGGAGCTGGAGGTGCTGGCCCTGGGGGTGCTGGTGCTGTCGGTGCTGGTTCTTGAGGCACGGTGCGGCCGCAACCGTACTTCGTTCCACTGCTTCAGCAGGTTCTTGGTCTCCCATCTTCTACTGACCTTACTCCACCTCTCCTGTGTCCACCGCCTGACTAGTCGCAGCCACAGTTACAGCCAGCCTCCCCACTGCCTGATCCTCTCCTTACACTGAGCAGACAGAAAGTCTTACAGTGCGCTGTGAGCCTGCGTCTCGTCCTGCATCGCCTGATCTCGCTGTTCGCACTGGTCGCCGTGTTCCTCGTCAGCGTCCTCCTCCTGTCCCCGGCACGCACCCTATGGTACTTCGTCCTTCCTCTGTTCCACAGAGTATTCCTCTGTTGTCTCCTCTTGCGTCCTCTCTTCCTACCGGTCCTGACCCTGCGTCCGACCTTGCACGTGCTACCAGTCCTACTGTCACACGTCTTCTAGCCACTATTGTCACTGACCCTTCGATTGAGTCCACTGTTGCGTCTGCCCTAGTTGTTGAGCTTGTTGACTTTACTGCCGCCTGTCGTCTCGACTACGCCGCTAGGCTTGTTGCTGAGTCTGAGTCTGTCTGTCCTCCATCCCTTGGGGGTGATTGTGCTCTTGGAACGGACGTCCTTGAGGACAAGCAGGAGGGCTTTGAGTGTTTTGCAACTGCTGTACCTCATCTCGTGTCTATGCTGATTGCACCTGAGGGAGACCCGGATGCACCAGACATCCCGACCCCGAGCTCTTACCCAGAGGTGATTTCGGGTCCCTACTCCTCTCAGTGGCAGAGAGCCATAGACGCAGAGATGGCATCCTGGAAGTCCACAGGCACCTAGGTTGATGCAGTTTCCCCTCCTGGAGCGAACATAGTCGATGGCATGTGGATTTTCAGGGTGAAGCGGCCGCCGGGTTCTCCGACTGTCTTCAAGGCGCGTTACGTTGCATGAGGCTTTAGTCAGCGACAGGGAGTTGACTTCTTCCAGACCTTCTCCCCTACCCCAAAGATGACCACTCTTCGAGTGCTGCTGCACGTCGCCGCTCAGCGTGACTACGAGCTTCACTCTCTTGACTTCCGCACAGCTTTCTTACAGGGCAGCCTGCACGAGGAGATCTGGCTACGCCGCACATCTGGCTTCACTGGGTCGTTCCCTGCAGGTACCCAGTGGAGCCTCCAGCGGCCAGTCTACGGTCTCCGCCAAGCGCCTCGCGAGTGGCACGACACACTGAGGCCGACGCTTGCGGCTCTTGGGTTTTCTCCTTCGACCGCTGACCCGTCACTGTTTCTACGCACCGACACTTCGCTGCCGCCGTTCTACATCCTCGTGTACGTCGACGACTTGGTCTTTGCCACTACTGACACTGAGGGACTGGCCCTTGTGAAGTCGGAGCTGCAGAAGAGACACACGTGCACAGGCCTAGGTGAGCTGCGCAGCTATCTTGGCTTGCAGATCACCCGGGACAGAGCACGGCGCACCATTACCTTGACTCAGTCACACATGGTCCAGCAGGTCCTTCAGCGCTTCCTATGCTGCTGGTGCACTGGCGGGAGCCTATGCTGCTGCTAGTTCAATTGGGGGCAGCCTACGCTGCTGCTGGTTCAAATGGGGGCAGCCTATGCTGTTGCTGGTGCTCCTGGTGGGAGTCTAGGCTGCTGCTGGTTCAACTGGGGGCAGCCTATGCTGCTGCTGGTGCTCCTAGTGGTAGTCTAGGCTGCTGCTGGTTCAACTGGGGGCAGCATAAGCTGCTGCTGGTATGCTGGCGGCTGCTGGTTCAACTGGAGGCAGCCTATGCTGCAGCTGGTTCAACTGGGGGCAGCATATGCTGCTGCTGGTGCTCTTGGCGGCAGTCTAGGCTATTGCTGGTTCAAGTGACGGCAGTCTAAGCTGCTGCTGGTGCGCTAACGGTAGTTTAAGCTGCAGCTGGCGTGCTGGTGGCCGTCTATGCTGCCGCTGGTGCGCTGGCGGTGGCGTAGGCTGCTGGCGCTCGCTGGCGGCGGCCTACGCTGGTGTGGCGGTGGGCTACGGGCGGACAGCAGTCCGTGCGTGTAGCTGCGCATGCGGGCGGTTTCTTGAGCGCATTTGTATGGGGAGGAGGGAAGCGGGAGGTGACGGGGAGTCGAGGAAGGGGAGGGGGACGTGGAGGCGACGGGAGGCGACGTGGGGGCGACGAGAAGGGGGGAACGGGGAGGCGACGAGAGGCGACGCGGAGTCGTCGGAAAGGGGGACGGTGAGGCGACGGGAGGCGACGCGGAGGCGATGGGAAGGGGGGGACGGGGAGGCGTCGAGAGGCGACGCAGAGGCAACGGGAAGGTGGGGACGGGGAGGTGGCAGGGGGGGCGACGCGGAGGCGACGGGAAGGGGGGATGGGGAAGCAGCGAGGGGCAACGCGGGGGCAACAGAAAGGGGGACAGGGAGGCGACGGGAGGCGACGCGGAGGCGACGGGAAGGGGGGGGAACGGGGAGGCGACGCGAGGCGACGTGGAGGCGATGGGAAGGGGGGACGGGGAGGCGACGGAAAGGGGGCGGAGAGGCGACGGGGAGGGGACGGGGCCACAACGGGGAGGGGACGGGGGCGCGAGCTACACGGGTGCTAGGGGTACAAGGCACTTCGGGCTACGTGGCGCTTCGTGCTACGTGGCGCTTTGAGTTACGGGGCGATGGGCCCAACGGATCGATCCAGCTCGATACCATGTCACGAAGGTAGCTATCGAAATGAATGGGTGAGAAACAAGTAGTACAAGGATGGATATAGGAAACCCCAACTGAACCTAGGGCAAAATGTAACACCTAGACTAACACACATAAACTATAACAAATGTAGTTTTACAGGCGGGAGGGGCAGCGACTGGGACCGTGCCGTTTGAAGCAGAGGCTGGTGAGGTGGAGGACGGATTAACTATGGGCTCAGGGAGTGCGGAGGACGCGGCGGGCGAAGTTGGCAGAAGGGCTGGCCGCGAGGGCGCAAATAGGGATGAGTCTGTCCTCGGGGGGACCGATACACTGGCGCACGGGGGATAGACAGATCGGTCCTTGATCGCGAAGAACCACCGTCCACCCCGGCCGCGACCAAATTTGGGCCGTTGGTGGGCTGGGAGCAGCAGGGAGGCCTGCCGACGGCTCCGGCCGAGGATGGGTGCGCCGCTTGTCCGTCATCAGTCCAACGCTTGGAAGCGGCCACTCTAGCACTTGTCGACGATGCAGAGCAAAAGAAGGCAGTTCCGACTGTTGGTGGGGGAAACGCAAGTGGTTGAATACACAGAATGCCGACAGCAGACACGCACAAGCCGACGGCGGACAGACAGCGAGCTCTGGAGGAATATGCCGACGAATGAGCCTGAGGTCAGCGGCCGCGTGAAGCGGTGCCAAGAGCAGCGGGCAGAGGGTGTGGGAGAGGCTGAGGCAGTGGAGGGCGTGGTACTCAGGACCTCGTGTGAGCTGTGGTGAAAAAGAAGGCCAGATCTGGACACTGGCGGGAAAGGCACAGAAGGGAAGAGGTACAGAGCGAAGGGCCAACGAATGACCTAAGTGAGGCGAGCAGGTCAGACTATATGGCCTCACAAGAGGTGGAGTTCGAAGACGCCTCAGTAGAGGCTGAGTAGAGAGTACCCATCCGTACCGCAAATTGGGGATGCGTACGAGCGCGAGAGGGCAGGGATACAGCTGCAGACGTGGGCGAATCAAGAAAACAACAGCCCAATGAGGCTGCCAGCAAGAAACATGCGCTAAGCAAGATCGCAGATGACAGGGACACGTGGCAGTGGGTGGACGAATGGGACCTGAGACCACTCCGAAGCAATGCCCAACCCCTCCTGGTTAGGAAGCTTCCTCCTGGAATTCTAAAAGCATTTAGCCACTGCATAAAAATACCGCTCGTGCGACTCTCGAAGCACCCGAGTTGCCCTGGGGCATGGAGGATCCTACAATTCTTCTCGAGGCTGACGCTGAGGGCATGTCAACGGGAGTTGTGTTGGCCCCATCCTCGCTTGGGCGGAGTCGACCTCGTGGTTGGGTGTGCGGGAGGTGCAGCCGACCTGCAGCAGTGGGCAAGCTGGTCGACGGGACTGGTCGACCTGCACGGGGGCCACTGCAAGGGTGCCGACTGTGGGAGAGCGCCGACTTCGGGTGGTCGACCTGTCGAGGTTGACATCGGAGGCGTCAACTTGGTGACGCGGACCTGGGGAAGCCAACTTGGGTGGTCGGCTGACAGGTGTGCTAGCCGACCTGGAGTTGGCCGACCAGGAGTGTCGTCGACCTGGAGCTGGTCGACTAAAGGTGAAGTCGACCTGGTGTGGTCGACTGGAGGTGGTCGTCGACTTGGGACGTTGACGGGCACAAGGAGGAGCTGGTCAACAAGGTGGTTGCCCGGTCGACCAGGTTACCCGGGCGACGGGTTTCTGCGGAGGCACGCGACAGTCACCCATGTGTTAGTGGCGAGGCCGACCTCGGAAGGTCTGATGTAGTCTTGCATGCCAACGTTGTTGCTATCATTTTGAACCATTGTTGTCAATCTTTGCTAGTGAAACTCTTGCCAATTCTCCCAGTGAACTAGCAAGTACTGTGTGCACAAGGAAACGATGAAGGAACGAACGCAGAGATCACTCTTGCCCCGTGCCTAGCCCGTAGTCTAGCTCCCGTTGATTAGGTTATCTCCGCATGGTGCAGTGAGCGTGGACAGCACACGACTTATCTTTCAGTCAGGTCGACGTAGTTTTCACTTACCTAATTTGTGTTTGTAGGCCAGCAACCGTGCGGTAGTCACTATGGTGGGAGCCGTAGTTCAAACGGGGGTGGTAGACATCCTGGAGGCACGGCTGGAGAACGCAAGGAGACGTCACGGGGCTAACGAGTATGGCGACCTGCCGTGGGCGGTCGTCGAGGCTGGCATCCATGCCGTGTGGGCGACGGAGCACCCTTTTCGGCCTGTCTCTCCTCGACCGGGAAACACCGAGGGCGGCGTCAACGCCGGTGGTGACCAAGTCGGCAGCAATGCGAGAGGCACGTCGAGACAGCAAGGTGTGATACACGCCGATGAAGTCTGCAGCGTTCAGACGCGAGGGATGCGGTCGTCGGCGGCTGCTGGCTCCTCACAAGGCGACGTCGGAGGTCGACGAAGCGGTTTGTCACTGATGTCGGCGACCCACGTGCTAGCGGGCGGGATAGCACCGAGCTACGGCTACTTCAAGTTTACGCCGGACAGGATCTTGGTCACCCCCCTGCTCGTCAGTCGACCCAACATACTTACCTAGAAGGAAGCCATCGAGCCCCAGCTGGAGATGGCCGGGCTGATCAGCTTCGCCCGAGGCACCACGGAGATGCCGTCGGAGCACTACCCCAAACTGCGTGCGGAGTTTCGCGTTGTGCAGTTGCTGACCTTCACAGTCATCTCGCGGTGTTGCTCGCCGGGCGTGCAGATCGCCTTGAAGTCGTGCAGGGACTACTTGGACGCCGGCCACCAGGCGTGGCACTTCATCGAATCGACGTACCAGGTCACCGACGATCTGTACATCGGCCAGCTCGAGGAGGAGATGACGCATCTGCGGATGGGCGACCAGGAGACGGCGACCGACTACTGCAACCGGGCTCGGCGACTTCTCGCCACCATGAGGATGTCCGGCGTGCAGTACTCCACGGCGTCGTACGTCACCCATGTCTTGAAGGGGCTGCCGAGCAGCTACAACCTGAAGAAGCGGCTCCACTCCTTTCTTTATACTCGTCTACGTCGACGACTTGGTCTTTGCTACACCAGACAGGGCAGCTCTGGCTGAGGTGAAGTCCGAACTGCAGAAGAGACACACGTGCACTGACCTTGGTGAACTGCAGCGCTACCTTGGCCTGCAGATCACCAGGGACAGAGCCGCTCGCACCATCACGTTGACGCAGTCACACATGGTGCAGCAGGTCCTTCCGCGGTTCGGGCTTCAGCACTCCACCACAGAGCCCACTCCTCTTGCTGTAAACCACAGACTCACCGGCCCCTTCCCCGACGAGCCCTTTGAGCCCAGTGGTCCCTACCCAGAGCTTGTTGGCTGCCTCATGTACCTGATGGCCTGTACTCGTCCGGACCTCGCCTACCCTCTTAGTGTCCTCTCTCGCTTTGTTGGACCTGGGAGGCACCGTCCTGTTCACTAGACGGCTGCCGTGAGGGTGGCGAAGTACCTGGCGACTACATCAGGCATGGGGCTTGTGCTTGGAGGGATTCGGCCAGTTGAGCTGACTGGCCTTTGTGACTCTTCTTACGCTGACGACGTGGGGACTCAGCGCTCGAACTAGGGTTACTGTTTCAGTCTGGGGGCTGGGGCTGTGTCGTGGAGGTCCACACGGTCGTCGTCAGTGGCTTCGTCCAGTGCAGAGGCAGATATCTACGCCGGTGCTATGGCTGCTCAGGAGCTTCGCTGGTTGACCTTCTTGCTCGCTGACCTTGGTGAGCGACTTACACTGCTCCGACCTTGTTCGCTGACAACAAGGCCATAATTCTCTTGTGTCGCGAGCCTCGACTGGAGACCAGGGTGAAGCACATCGACGTCCGGTACTTCCTTCTGCGTTAGCTACAGCGATGCGGCCCGGCGCGCCTGAACTTTGTGGCCTCAGATGCCAACACTGCTGACCTCTTCACCAAGGCCTTGGCGCCTGGTGATCACCACCGGTTCTGTGTGCAGTTAGGGCTTCTTGAGGCAGGTCCTCGGTTGCTGTAGCCTTGTTGCTTGCTCTACTTGTTGTACTTAGCTATTATATATCCTAGTGAACTCTTGAACAGGCCTTGTGGCCGCTTGTTTGTGCTCAGAATTTGTGTGGTGTCCTTGAGATCCACCCTGAGCTTGCTTTGCTTCTTGCATTGACTGGCCTTGTGACCGTTTGTTCACCCTGCTTGCAATGGGGGTGTGTCAAATGTTGATATTTGTGATAGGCTGTAGTGAGGTGCTCCTTAGTGAGTACAACTCAGTTAGGGTATGCTATTTGTAACGTATTATTCCGGCTATAGGACCCGGGGGACTTTCTACAAATGCAGGAAACATAGCTAGGGTGTACATGTAGGTGGCATACAGTTTTTTAAGACCCGGGTGTGCTTATTTGAATATTAAATTTTAAGGATTTACCATGCACAGTTCCTGTACAGGGGGGGGTGGGGGGGGTCTTATTTTACACACTCAAATTCCTCGCTTCTAGCATCACGAACGCGACTTTCTGGTGTGACACGCGTGAGACGAGGCACGACGGTGGTTTATAGCCCAAAATCGGCGAACCGCCTTATCCTCTTCACTGTACTGTACCCAGCCTGGCCACGTCTCTCTTCCCTTCTTTTACAAGGGTTTGACAGAAGCTGGATGTGATGTGTTACAGGAATCACGTCCAGCAGCCTACCGAGCAGATGGACTCTCTCTTCGTGGCTTCAGATCTTGTGCCTCAAATTCCACACAACTTTGAACGCTACTACAAGACCTCATAAGCAGACACACAACAAACATGTTAGAGTAGTAGTACCGTAGTAGTACCATGGCGGCCTTTGAATCCCCTTGGCGAAGCAGCCGTTCGAGCCTTGGCAGTCCGTCCAAGCAGCCGGCTATAGTTCTGATAACAAGCCCGTCGTCGCCAGCACCACCTGCGCCTCCTGCGTCTCCTGCGCCGATTGTGCTGCCTCAGGCTTTCATCGACTATCGCACGACTCCTTTGTTCGAACCCTCTCACGAAGGGTTTCCCGAGCCCGAGGACGGAGAGGACGAAGATGACGCCGCCGCTGAAAACGACGACAAGATGGAGCAAGAAGTGGGGGACTTTCCTGTCCCAACGATCCCCCCGGATCTCGTCCACGAAGAGACGGGCCCCACGCGCCGTGCTGACGGAGCGCCGTCCAGTCCTCGTGCGCGCCGGACATCTCACCGTCGCACGGCGCGAACGATCGGAGAGAAGCAGGAGTGGCTAGCTCGCATGGAGCAGGAGAATCTCTCCGTATGACACACCGCTCGTTTGGCCGGGGTGCAGCCAATCAGCGTCCGCCGATGGATTAAGGTGGCGGAGCGGATCAAGAAAGCAGATCTGAGCAGGTGCCGCCTCAGTGGGGGGGGGGGGGGGGGAGCTAAATACCCGGAGATGGAGGCGGCGGTGTATAAGAAACATCTCAGCTTCCGCGGTCGGGGCTTAGCCGTCCCCATCCGCCTCATCCGGCAGTGGAGTCGCACGTACATGAAGAATCACCGTCCGGACGTAAGGTGGATGGCGTCCCCGCGGTGGACTTTCCGCTTCCGCGCACGCTACGGCCTGACCATCCGTGTGAAAACAAAGATGGGTCGGCGCCTTGCTGAAGGTAAGAGTAAACAACGACCGCGCCCACAATTTCTGTCATGTTTCTTGCCGTTGTTGTTGTCAGCCGGTGAACTCGATTAAACTCAATGTTTCTGTTGTGTCGTTGGCTCTTTACAGATTGCAAGCCGAAGTGCGAGAATTTTTGGGCCTTCGTGAGGAAGAACATCATCATATGGGGCATTGACACATGGAACATTGTCAATGCTGACCAAACGCCGGTGCTCTTGGAGATGTCGTGTGAGCGGACACTTCACCACCGCGGGGAGAAGACGGTGCATGTTCGTAGCGCGGGCTACGAGAAGGAAAGGGTGACAGTGATGCTCGGCATCACTGCTGAGGGCCGCAAGCTCCCCGCGATGGTCATTTTCAAGCGGAAAACCATCCCTAAGCTCCGTGTCCCCCCAGGTGAGCGAAGCGCCATGTAGAATCCGAGGCAACACTTGTAACGGTGCAAATCTCGTGTGTCTCTTGTGGTTCCTTTGGCAGGAGTGGTCATCAAGGCGCAGGAGCGAGGTTGGATGGATTCCAAGCTCGTCGAGGAGTGGGTGAACCAGATATTCCTTCCTTTCATCAAGCCTCCTGCTGGTCGCCGTCGGTCCAAGACGCTCCTGGTCGTGGACTCCTACCGGGGACACCTAACTGATCGCGTGCTCGCGAACCTGAGGTGGAACCGGGTCATCCCGGCCATCATCCCCAGGGGGTGCACCCCTCTGCTGCAGCCGCTGGATGTGAGCGTGAACCGCTCGTTCAAGGCGGTGCTTCGCCAACTGTACAACGCTTGGTTCGCCGAAGTCGGCGTCAACACCTTCACGCCCGCAGGTGATCATAGGCAGCACACCGTTGAAGCGTGTAATCCCTATGATACGTTTTTCCCCCTGTTCCCTAACGCATCTTACCGTGTACACCGCATGAAACTTGAGGAAGGCCCCAGCGGAGATGGTTCTGAAGTGGATCGCAACTGCCTGGGCGCAAGTGCCCACGTACATCATCGAGCGTTCTTTTCTCACCACCGGCATCAGCAACGCCGTAGGTGGAAAGGAGGATCACCTCATCCTCGCCCACATGCGGGATGGTGGCGAGGTTGAGGTGGCCAATGATGTTCACACCGCTCCTGAGGTGGAGGAGTGGGTGAACCCCCTCTTCGCCACTGCCGCTGAGGACGCGGCGGCGGCTGAGGCGATGGATCACGAGGATTGTGGGGACGTGCCGCCCGAGGAGGAGGAGGAGGAGGAGGATGACGAGGACGAGGATGAGGAGGAGGAGGAGGAGCTGGACATGGAGGGGGATGTGGAGGAGGAGGAGGAGGAGTGAGAGACATGCTGGTGGCTATTGGCAGGAGAAGAGTATATTTGCATGTCTAGAATTGCAGTTGAGCAGGATTGCTTCCGATAACGTTAACTCTAACTGGTGTGGAATCGAAGGTTGTTTTTGACATCATTGTTGTGTTTTGTAGTACACTATTGCAGTAGTAGAAAAACTCCCTGTAATGAAACACACTCTAAAGAGACGTGGGGGGTCTTATAATGTTTAGGGTCAAAAGGGGGGTCCTCTCAGGACGCGTCACCTCTTTCTTCAGGAGGGCGATCGATCGTGCACACGATCGGTGTGTCGGGTGTAAAGTGCTTTCGCGAGTTGGCGAAATGTGCTGTTTCAAGGTTTCGGAATTTTTCGAGAATGTACAGTAAATTGGTCATCCAGAAGGTGTCACCTAGGGCTCACGCGATTGATGTGCCAAAAGCCGACTATCGATCGTGCAATTGTGGCGATCGTGCAACTTTGCCCCATAAAATTTCTAGCTTGTCACCTGTGGCTCGGCGGAGCCCCGCGGTCGGAAAAGTGCAATGGAGCACACCGATATGCACACCGATCGCGGCAAAATCGGTGTGTTGTACCGATTTCCCCTCGATCCTGCCATTTTGGAAAGAGGTGACGCGTCCTCATTTTGGTACCAAATTAAGAGTCCCAGTACCCCATAGAGAGTCCCGGGGGACCCTTTTACCGGCGGGTCCTGTAGCCGGAATAATACGGTATCGCCCGCATTCCCAATCTCATCATTCCGTTGCATTCCTACTTTGAGACATATTAGTGCCAATATCATGCAGCTGTGTGTGTTCTACTTCAGCTTGTCTAGTACGGTAATTGTGGCACCCTGCAGAATTCAAACCCACAACAAAATAATCCGGTTACTGTAATGTTCTCCCCGCGCTATAACTGTCTTTGCCTGTTCTGGAACTGGAAGTTGGAGGCTCCTCCCTTGCAGTGCCCTCCCACCACGAAGCGCCTGTCCTCCCTGTGCTGGAAGTGTGCTGACGTGGGATCACCTGGCATGTCTGGGTCACATGGGTTCTGCTCGTTGTTCCACATCTTGCAATATCCTGCTCACACAAAGGCACGAGAGGGGAAACGGTAAGGACATAGCGGCATGCCCTTGCCATGTCATTGTAGGACTTGCAGGTGGCAAGACCACGCACCCATTCTCCCTTCCCTGTGAGCGCACCTGTGGGGGAGTTGCCCTGTTCGAACATCCAGAAGGCGCACCCATCTGTCTTGCGGCAGGCGCTCCAGCAGTCGTGTGCGCGGCGCCGGCGGCTGGTGGCAGTGGAGATGACGGTGAGGTGGCCGCGCGCCGGGTGGTCAAACAGGAACCCACGTGTCGCCACGTTGCACTTGAGCCATGGACATGGCTCCGTGGGAACTGGTGGGAGCCAAGGGACGGGGCGCGTGGGAGAGAGAAGGTGGCGGAAAAGGGGGATACGAATGAGGGATAGAGTGGTGTGACATGTGACGAGCATCTGCATAAAATAATGATACAAACTGAGACGCAACTAGGCAGTGAGAGGAAATAACATGCAGACAAGCACGTGAGCACAGAAGCATGGCAATCAGCAACCGTAATGCAACATATACACACACCACAGCTGTGCACAATGTTGACAAATGAATCGAGTTACCCTCCCATCAAGCAGCACGTGTCGTACCTCCTCTAGCTGGCAGAAAGTACTCTTTGGGCACAGTTAGGTCCTCAGCAGGCAGCGCGCTCCCATTCATTCCACCTCCACCGATTCCCCCCCCAAATTGGCCCTGCTCCTGTCCTTGCCCCTGCCCCTGCCCCTGCCCCTGCCCCTGCCCCTGCCCCTGCCCCTGCCCCTGCCCCTGCCCCTGCCCCTGCCCCTGCCCCTGCCCCTGCCCCTGCCCCTCTCCTTGCCCCTGCCCCTGCCAGCCTCCCTGTCGTCTAGCACCCTGCCACTCCTGACCATTCCCCTGCCCCTGCGCCCCTCCCTGCGCCTGCGCGCCCTGCCACTGGTCTCCCCGCGGCCCTGACACCACGCCACCAGGCGCAGGCAGCTGCCCCGACCCCAGTGACGCGCCTTGCGCCTGCTGGTAACCCTGCCCCTGCCCCTGCGGGAACTGCCCTTGCCCCTGTTGCTGGCCTTGTCCCGGCTGTCCTTGGCCCTGGTCACCACCGTTTCCTCCCTGGGGTGGGCCCTGCCCGTACCCGAGAGGAAGCTGCGCCTGCCCCTGCCCCTGCCCCTGCCCCTGCCCCTGCCCCTGCCCCTGCCCCTGCCCCTGCCCCTGCCCCTG
Source organism: Closterium sp. Naga37s-1 (assembly GCA_947471745.1). Lineage (NCBI taxonomy): Eukaryota > Viridiplantae > Streptophyta > Zygnematophyceae > Desmidiales > Closteriaceae > Closterium > Closterium sp. Naga37s-1. The sequence continues at coordinate 2,617,058 of CANJKZ010000238.1, read as the reverse complement.
CGCCTGCGCCTGCGCCTGCGTCTGCCCCTGGGCATCGGCGTCGGAGGAGCAGTTGCCGCCGAAGCCGAAGAAGCCCTCCCAGGGCGGCGTGGGGTTGTAGTGCACGGGGTTGGCGCCGTCGCTGGGGTCCACGTTGCACGGACTCTGCTCCAGCGACCACATGCGGCAGAACGCTGCGCGCACGCGCAACGGCCGTGGGGGATTGGCAGCGCACGGGGGTGTGGGTGGATAGAGACGATGTGATACGCAGTCAGGTTGTACCGATGTCCACGAGCGATACACCGATGCCAGGAGGAATTACGGCGGATGACAAAGGGCATGGATTACAATTCAAGTGTGCGTAGGCAGCATTTACATGGCTTGTTCGAAACTTCAATTTCATGTATTTTTTTTTCACATTGGTAAGCTCCGAAATGGAGAGAAGGAACTTGAATTAGAGGAGACGAAAAGCTCGCTGCACGGCATGCAACTGCCTTCGTGTTCTGGATGCGATGCAATGCGTGTTCGCACTCACAAGAGCGTCAGCACGGCTACGAAGCGCTCAACTTTTGTATGGTGAGGGCATGACCGCAAAGATATACACAAGGCGGCTTGTGTAGCATAGAGCCCGCTAAACGACGACCAACCGAGAAAACCTGCGTAACAGTTCTGAGACCACGGGTGCGCTCGCTACAGTTTGATTTATCGGTATGGCTCACAGGCAAGCCTGGCGCACTCACCTTCTGATCAAGAACCGAGTCACGGCAGTCGCGCACTCACCTCCGTCGCTGCTGAAGCGAAACATCCAGATGTAGCAGCCGCGCGTGCGGCGGCACAGCAGCATGCAGTGCTGCGACTTGCGCAGGTCGCCCTGCAGCTCCTCCTCCCCCAGGTGGCCCTGGTTGTTGTGGTCCCACAGGTATCCCAGCCGCGTCGCCGCGCACGACAGGGGCGGACACACGTGCGCCGCCACCACGCGCGCCGGCACGGACACCGCCAGCAGAAGCAGGACTGTCACCCACCGCGGTGGCTGCATCATGGCAGCCGGAACACGGGAAAAACACCCGGGGGTTGAAACTGGGACCGCTACAATCGCGATGGCGAGTGGCAACGTGTGCTTTCTCGATTCTAAATTTTTGCCACAACCAACAAATTTGAATGGAGGCCTTGACAGCTAGCTGTAGAAGAGGGCAAGGGGCTGGCAAACTGAGCTAGTTTGGGATCAACCACTTCCCCCAAGCCTGACTCCCAAGAAATGACGGCTCTTCGCGGAGGAGCTCAGCTTGGAGGGGGAGGACAGGGAGCGGGGAATGCGGCAGAGTGGAGGATTCGATCCACCCACTGGCGGGAGGTTGGTGGTTGGCTGGGCGGAACGTGCTGCGCCAGGGGGCCTTGACCGCTGCGGTGCTGGTGGGAGCTTGGCGAGTTGTTGAATCTGATTGGAAGAACGTCGTGTCACCTGAAAGAAATGAACCCGGTCACGGTTTGCGCTATCCGCAGTACTCACGGAGCTGACGAACATAACGATGAAATATGGGTCACTTGCGATATTGGCGACGGGCAACGTTTCGCCCAGGTAGAGTTCATGTAGGTTTATAATGTAAGGTGTTACGGGTGCAATGAATCGAAGTAGCGAGAATTGTAGGGTGTCAAACGAGTACAAAATGTGAGCGAAGGCATGAGCGAACATTTATACGCGAAACATGAAAACGGTAACGCGGTGCGTGCGAGCTAGCTAGTGCTACGCTGGAAGCGAGGCTCGGGCTAGTCCCGAAGCGTAGGCCGACACGGCCAGGCCAGCAGTGCGAGGTTTGGTGAAACAGTGCGCGCGAAGTCGGCGAAGCCCCGTTAGCAGTAACGGGCGAACAACGGCTGCTGCTGTACGCGATGTTGCAGGGCGCACTAAGAAATATCGAGAAAATTCCTTACACTACCCCCCCCCTCAAGAAGCCCCCTCCGCTACGCGAGTGCGTGTATATCGCGGAAGCCCCGGCTCCTCAGGTACACTTGCAGGGCAGGGTGGTTTTCGATGTTGGCCAGGGGCACCCAGCTATCTGTCAAATTATATGTTTAATGTTATCTAGGCTGTAGTGGGTTTAGCCTTAGGTGGTACAGAATTTTGCTCGACACATCTTTGTATCCCCCTCCTTGCCCTAATCATGATCATACCTTCATACTATTCTCACATGGTATTAAGAGCTAGGACGTTCCTAGCCTAGGACGAATTTTTTTTAGGGCCCACCGTTAAACCTTCCGTGTTCCTGCCCGAATCGCGTTCTCTGCTTTTTTCTGCCCGAAATGCGCCCTTAGGTGCATCGATTTTCCCTGCCCCGCGGCCCTGCCCTGTCCTGTCGCGCGTAGCCCGCGAGCAGCCCGTACAGCCCCCGTCTGGCCTTCGCGCCGCCCGTACAGCCCGCGCCACGCCCGCGCGCGGCCCGTATAGCCTACGTTAGGCCCGCGCGCGGCCCGTACAGTCAGCGCTAGGCGTTAGCGCAGCCCGTACAGGCCACGTCAGGTCCGAGAGCGGCCCGTACGGTCCGCGCTAGGCATTCGCGCAGCCCGTACAGGCCACGTCAGGCCCGCGCGCGGCCAGTACAGCCCACGCCAGGCCTGCACGCTGCACTGCGCCTGTGCTGCTGCTCTACCGCTGTTTCTACTTGCTGCAGCTGCTTCTACTTGCTGCCGCTGCTGCTACTTGCTGCAGCCGCCCCTGCAGCAGCCGCCCCTGGCCCCTGGAGCAGCCGCCACTGCAGCAGCCGCCCCTGGCCCCTGGAGCAGCCGCCCCTGCAGCAGCCGCCTCTGGCCCCTGGAGCAGCCGCCCCTGCAGCAGCCGCCCCTGGCCCCTCGAGCAGCCGCCCCTGCAGCAGCCGCCCCTGGCCCCTGGAGCAGCCGCCACTGCTACAGCCGCGCCCTCGTGCGCTCTGTCTCTGCCCGCGCCCTCGTGCGCTCTGCTGCTGCCCGCGCTCTTGTGCGCTCTGCTCTACCCACGCTCTTGTGCGCTCTGCTCCGCTGCTACTACTAACTACTGCTGCTACAGCTAGTGCTACTGTTGCTACTGCAACTACTGTTGCTACAGCTAGTGCTAACCTGCTGCTGCGGCTCGAGTAGCAGCAGTTGCAGCAGCTGCCGTCGCGGCCCTGCCCCACCCTGCAGCAGCTACCGTCGCGGCCCTGTCCCCGCCCTGCAGCAGCTACCGTCGCGGCCCGGCCCCGCCCTGCAGCAACTGCCGCGGAGCCCCTAGCCGCAGTCGTGGCCCCGCCCTGCAGCAGCTGCCGCGGAGCTCCCTGCCGCGGTTGCGGCCCCGCCCTGCAGCTGTAGCGGCCCCGCCGTCACCGCCGTCTTGCGCCTGCCCTTCCCACCACTGGTGAGCACTTCCCTACCCGCGCTGTTACTGCTGCTACTGCTGCTACTGCTGTTACTGCTGCTACTGCTGCTGCTGCTGCTACCACTGCTACTGCTGCTACTGCTATTACTGCTGCTACTGCTGCTCCTGGCGTGGCCAGATGCAGCTCCAGGGCCGTCCGCGTGCGACCCTAACGCCCCAGCAGCTTCGTGAGTGGTACGGTAGTTGGGGTTGTCGGGGTGGCCGTAGTGGGAGTCGTCCTGGAGTGGGTAGTTCGGGAGCTTCTGGCAGTGGCCAGGTGCAGCTGCAGCGTCGTCCCCGCGAGGCTCTTTCGTCCCAGCAGCTTCGTGAGTGGTACGCTCAGAGTAGAGGGTCACTGAGTACTGCTCGCTGCCCGTACGTCATTCGCACGGGTGTCCGGACTGGTCAGCCTTGCGGGACACCTGGTCACACAGAGTCCCGCTGCTTCGCCCGTCTGAGCGACGCTTGGCGTACAGAGTTTAGCGACACCGCTGAGCTCCCCTCCTGGCTGGAGCTGCTTAGGCAGAGGGTAGATATCTTTGCTCTTGACTATGATGCTATCCTCACTGCCATGTATGCATTGTCTACTAGTGCTGAGGGTGCCTGTCACCTGTGTGTGCCGCCTGACCCCGGTATCCAGGCTACTGCTCTAGGTGCTGGTGCGTCTCCTGCTCCAGGTGCCGGTGAGGCTGCTGCTCTAGGTGCTCGTGCATCTCCCACTCCAGGTGTTGGTGAGGCTGCTGCTCTAGGTGCTGGTGAGTTTTCTCTCTCTGGTGCTGCGCCTGCTGCGGTCTCGCACACCTTCACCCTTGACTCGGGTGCTTCCCGCTCCTTCTTTCGAGACCGCACCACACTCACGCCGCTTAGTCGGCCGGTTGCAGTCTCCCTGGCAGACCCCTTTGGGGTTCCTGTCCTTGCTCACTACTCCACTGTCCAACCGTGCCCGGCGGCCCCTTCTGGCTCTCTGTCAGGTCTTTACCTCCCCTCGTTCTCTACAAACTTGGTGAGTGGTGCTGACCTACAGGATGGGGGGGTTGACCAGTTCACTCCTACGAGTCAGCGAGTGACTCACTGCACGTGTGATCGGACGGGCCGACACTTGGCCACGTTTACCCGTCAGCCGGGGTCAAGCCTGTACACACTGACTACTGAGTCTCCTCCGGTTCTGCGTCTGGTCAGGTAGCTGCGTCGAGTCAGGAGTTTGCTGCAGCGTCCAGGTCTGGTCCTGAGTCTGCCCCCTGCTCGTGTCGTCTCCTGTCTCACCAGACTCTCCTCTGGCACCACCGCCTGGGTCACCCCTCCCTGCCTCGTCTCCGAGGCATGGCCTCCCGTGTCCTTGTCTCTGGTCTCCCCCGGTCCCTCCCTCCCCTTCCCCCGGGGCCTGCCCCTACCTGCGTTCCCTGCGTCGAGGGGCGGCAGCGCGCCGCTCCTCACTCCTCCGAGTTTCCTCCGACAGAGGCTCCGCTGCAGACTCTCCACATGGACGTGTGGGGCCCAGCCCGCGTCCGTGGACAGGGTCACGAGCGTTACTTCCTACTGGTGGTTGACGACTACTCGCTTTACACCACAGTCTTCCCCTTGCGCAGCAAGGGTGAGGTCACTGCGGTGTTGATCGACTGAATCCGCGCTGCCCGTCTCCAGCTCAGAGAGAGTTTCGGCTCGGACTTTCCTGTTCTGCGTCTGCACTCCGACAGAGGTGGAGATATTTCCTCCGACCTTCTGCGAGCCTTCTATCGTGCACGAGGCATCCGCCAGACGTTCACGCTTCCGGCTTCTCCACAGCAAAATGGGATTGCTGAGCGCCGCATTGGCATGGTCATGGACGTCGCTCGCACGTCCATGATTCATGCGGCTGCTCCCCATTTTCTGTGGCCGTTCGCGGTTCAGTACGCGGCGCATCAGATCAACCTTCAGCCCCGGGTCTCCGTGCCGGAGACCTCCCCTACTCTGCGGTGGACGGGGAAGGTTGGCGATGCGTCTGCGTTCCGTGTTTGGGGATCTCGAGCTTTCGTCCGCGACTTGTCTGCGGACAAGCTGTCCTCCCGTGCTGTTCCCTGCGTCTTCCTCGGCTTCCCCCCTGACGTGCCTGGTTGGCAGTTTCACCACCCCACCTCGCGCCGTGTTCTGTCCTCCCAGGACGTCAAGTTTGACGATTCGGTTCCTTACTACCGTCTCTTCCCCTACCGTGCTGCCTCCCTCCCCCCCCCGCCGCTCTTCCTCGCGCCAGGTCCCCCCCCGGTAGACCCCCTCCCCCCTCAGGGTCCTGCCCCCTCAGGTGTGTCCCAGGTAGACGTAGTCGAGCCTGTCGAGGTAGCTGTTGACTCTGGTGCTGCTAGGGGTGCTGAGCCTGCGGGTGCCGGGTCTGGGGGTGCTGAGCCTGAGCGTGCGGAGCCTGGGGGTGCTGAGCCTGGGGGTGCTGAGCCTGGAGGTGCTGAGCCTGGGGGTGCTGAGCCTGGGGGTGCTGAGCCTGGGGTTGCTGAGTCTGGGGGTGCGGACCCTGAGGGTGCTGAGCCTGCGCGTGTAGAGTCTGGCGGTGCTGGGCCTGGAGGTCCTTCGGGTGCTTCGTCTCGGCGGGAGCTACCCTCTCCACAGGAGTTGCGCGAGTGGCTTGCTCGGCGCTGGAGCCGTGCTGCTGGAGCTGGAGGGTCTACTGCTACTGGGGGTGCTGGAGCCACGGGTCCCGGAGGTGCTCGTACTGGAGGTGTTGGAGCTGCTGGGCCTGGTGGTGCTCCTAGTGCTGGAGCTGCTACGTCTTCCGGTGGTCCTGCTGGAGCTAGAGCTGCTGGAGGTGGTGGAGCTGGAGGTGCTGCTGGAGCCGGTGCTCCTGTGGGTGCTAGAGTTGGCGCTACTGGAGCGGCTGGTGGTGCTGCTGGAGCTGGTGGAGCTGCTGGGGTCGGAGCTGCCGCTTGGGGTGGTGGTGCTGTCCCTGCTGGTTCTGGAGGTACTGCGCGGCCACGACCGTACTTCGTTCCGCTCCTTGAGCAAGTTCTTGGTCTTCCGCCTTCTACTGGTCCTGCTCCTTCCTTAGAGTGTCCACAGCCTGTCCTGTCCGAGTCAAAGTTACAGCTGGCCTCCCCACTGCCTGCTCCTTCTCCCTACACTGGTCCTACTGGGGGTCTTGCTGAGCGTCGTGAGCCTGAGTCTCGTCCTACGTCGCCTGTTCGTGCTGCTCGCACTAGTCGTCGTGTTCCGCGTCAGCGTCCTCCTGCGGTCCCGGGCACGCACCAGATGGCACTTCGTCCCTCCACTGCTCCACAGCGTGTCCCTTTGCCGTCTCCTCCAGAGTCCTCTCTTCCTGCCCTTGCTGACCCGGAGTCTGACTCCCTTCGTGCTGCCAGTCCTACTGTCACGCGTCTCGTGGCTACTGTTGTCACTGACCCTTCCTTTGAGTCCACTGCTGCGTCTGCCTTGGTTGCTGAGCTTGTCGACTTCGCTGCCCACTGTCGTCTAGACTACGCTGCTAGTCTTGTTGCTGAGTCTGAGTCTGTCTGTCCTCCGTCCGTCGGGGGTGAGTGTGCTCTTAGCACGGACGTCCTTGAGGACAGGCAGAAGGAGTTCCAGTGTTTTGCCCCTGCTTTACCTCATCTCGTGTCCATGCTAGTTGCCCCTGAGGGAGACCCGGATGCACCAGACATCCCGACCCCGCGCTCTTACGCAGAGGCGATAGAGGGTCCCTACTCCTCTCAGTGGCAGTCAGCCATGGACGCAGAGATGGCTTCCTGGAAGTCCACAGGCACCTACGTCGACGAAGTTCCCCCACCTGGGGCGAACATCGTCAGTGGCATGTGGATTTTCAGGGTGAAGGGGCCGCCGGGTTCTCCGCCTATCTTCAAGGCGCGTTACGTGGCTCGAGGCTTCAGTCAGCGGCAGAGAGTTGACTACTTTCAGACCTTCTTTCCCACCCCGAAGATGGCCACTCTTCGGGTGCTGCTGCACATAGCCGCTCAGCGCGACTACGAGCTTCACTCTCTTGACTTCAGCACTGCTTTCCTATAGGGCAACCTGTACGAGGAGATCTGGCTGCGCCGCCCACCTGGCTTCACTGGGTCGTTTCCTCCTGGTACCCAGTGGAGCCTCCGGCGGCCAGTCTACGGTCTCCGCCAGGCGCCCCGTGAGTGGCACGACACACTGAGGACTACACTTGCGGCTCTTGGGTTTGCTCCTTCTACTGCCGACCCGTCGCTGTTTCTACGCACCGACACCTCTTTGCCGCCATTCTACATCATCGTGTACGTCGACGACTTGGTCTTTGCTACTGCTGACACTGCTGGACTCGCCCACGTGAAGTCCGAGCTGCAGAAGAGACACACGTGCACAGACCTGGGTGAACTGCGCAGCTATCTTGGCCTGCCGATCACCCAGGACAGAGCACAGCGCACCATTACCCTGACTCAGTCACACATGGTGCAGCAGGTCCTTCAGCGCTTCGACTTCACGTACTCCTCGCCTCAGGCCACTCCTCTGTCTACTCGCCACTCGCTCTCAGCTCTGCCTTCGGATGAGTCCGTAGAGCCGAGTGGCTCGTACCCAGAGCTTGTTGGCTGCCTCATGTACCTGATGACCTGCACTCGAGCTGACCTGGCATACCCTCTTAGCATCTTGGCACGCTATGTCGCTCCTGGGAGACACCGACCAGAGCACATGGCTGCAGCGAAGAGGGTTTTGCGCTACTTGTGCAGTACGTCGGGCATGGGGCTCGTGCTTGGAGGGCGGAGTTCAGTGGTCCTCACTGGTCACGCAGACGCGTCTTGGGTTGACGACTTGGCTACACAGCGGTCGTCACAGGGTTACACCTTCAGCCTTGGTTCCGGCTCCGTTTCGTGGCGGTCTACCCGCTCGTCTTCTGTTCTCAGCTCCAGCTGTGAGGCTGAGATCTACGCAGGGGCCATGGCTGCACAGGAGTTACACTGGCTCACCTACCTGCTGGCTGACCTGGGAGAGCCGCCTCGTTCTCCTCCAGTTCTGTACGTAGACAACAAGGCCATGCTGGCCTTGTGTCGGGAGCACAGACTGGAGCACAGAACGAAGCACATTGCTCTTCGCTACTTCTTTGCTCGTGAGCTGCAGCAGCGTGGTCAGCTGCGCCTTGCTTACGTGGCCTCTCGGGCCAACACCGCTGATATCTTCACCAAGGCACTTCAGCCTTGTGATCATCAGCGCTTTTGTACTATGCTAGGTCTTGTGCCTACTTGGCCTCACTTGCTCACTTCTTGACTTTGCTTGTACTGTGATCTATAAATTCCTGCACCTGCATGCTTACCCTTGCTAGGTTGAGATCACTGCCTTGCTTGTTCACCTTGATATATAACTCTGCTTGTGAACTGGCCTTGTGCTTGTGCTCAGAATGCGTGGTGACGTTGTGATCCACCCTGAGCTTGTTTTGCTTTGTTTCTTCTCTTGACTGGTCTTGTGACCGTTTCTTGTGTTGGCTATCCCCCACTTCGCCTATGGGGGTGTGTCAAATTATATGTTTAATGTTATCTAGGCTGTAGTGGGTTTAGCCTTAGGGGGTACAGAATTTTGCTCGACACTTCTTTGTATCCCCCTCCTTGCCCTAATCATGATCATACCTTCATACTATTCTCACACTATCCTCAGTTGGCGTGCGATCCTTCCAGCGAACGAGGAATTCAATCCTCCTGATTCCTGTGGGGTGTCGAATCCGGTGGCTCAGAATGTTTTCGGGCTCGATGATCGGCTCCGATGCAGGGCGAGTCATGGATGGCGGGCGGTGGCGAGGCAGTTGGCTTGTGGTTGGGATGTATGGGCGAAGCAGGCTGACGTGGAACGAAGGTCTGATGTACCAGTCCGTCGGCAACAATAGGTGAGCTGTCACTGGGGTAATCATGTGGCTGATTTGGAATGGTCCACAGTAGCGGGGTCGTAATTTCGGTACGACGGGCAGTCTTAAATTCTGTGTGTCGAGCAGTACGTAATCCCCTGACTAGTACGTGACTGGGCGGCGATGGCGGTCAGCGTTGCGCTTAGCGATGACGTTGGCTTTTTTAATTGCTTCTGCGGCTCTGGTGCGGGCAGCTTGCAGAATTTTCGGCGAGTAGTCCGTCGGAGAGTGGGTCTGCGCCCGTGCCGATGCCGGCCCATGCGTCACCTTCCACACCTCCAGGGACATCATCTCGTAGAAGATGGCCTCGACCGTCGTGACCAGCTTCTTGTCTGTCAGGTCGAGCACTTCCCATCCCTTGCTCTTTGGCGACACACCCAGGTGTAGCCCCCAACGAGCCTTTGGCGCCAGCTTCCCACCGCGCTGCTGCTCGGGGACCATGAATTGCACCATGCAGCCCCACACCCTCGCCAGTGTGAATTAAGAAAACAGGAATGAATGACTAAGTGAAAGTTGGGTACAAAAAGCAAACCCTAGAAAACTGTACCCCATATGTGCTACCCCACTATAGCCTACAGTAGCTATGTCATATAAATCTGACACACCCCCATAGGCAAAGTGGGGGAGAACAAGGGGTCACAAGACCAGTCAAGCAAAGCAAAACAAGCTCAGGGTGGATCACAAAGTCACCACACATTCCGAGCACAAGTTCAAGGCCACAAGGCCAGTTCACATGCAGGATTGCATATATATACATATAAGACTAGACAAGCAAGAGCAGGTGTATATATATATGCAACAGTACAAACAAGGTCAAGGGGTGAGCAAGTGAGGCAAGGTAGGCACAAGACCAAGCTGAGTACAGAAGCGCTGATGATCACAAGGCGCAAGTGCCTTGGTGAAGATATCAGCAGTGTTGGCCTGAGAGGCCACGTACGCAAGCCGCAGCTGACCACGCTGCTGTAGCTCACGAGCAAGGAAGTAGCGGAGAGCAATGTGCTTCGTTCTGTGCTCCAGTCTCTGCTCTCGACACAAGGCCATCATGGCCTTGTTGTCTACGTACAGCACTGGAGGAGAACGAGGCGGCTCTCCGAGGTCAGTCAGCAGGTAGGTGAGCCAGCGAAGCTCCTGTGCAGCCATGGCCCCGGCGTAGATCTCAGCCTCACAACTGGAGCCGAGAACAGAAGACGAGCGGGTAGCCCGCCACGAAACAGAGCCGGAACCAAGGCTGAAGGAGTAACCCTGTGACGACCGCTGCGTAGCCTGGTCGTCAGCCCAAGAAGCGTCTGCGTGCCCAGTGAGGACCACTGGACTCTGCCCTCCAAGCACAAGCCCCATGCCCGACGTACTGCACAAGTAGCGCAACACCCTCTTTGCTGCAGCCATGTGCTCCGGTCTGTGTCTCCCAGGAGCAACATAGCGTGCAAGAATGCTAAGAGGGTACGCAAGGTCAGGTCGTGTGCAGGTCATCAGGTACATGAGGCAGCCAACAAGCTCTGGGTACGGGCCACTCGACTCTACGGACTCATCCGAAGGCAGAGCTGAGAGCGAGTGGCGAGTAGGCAGAGGAGTGGCCTGAGGCGAGGAGTACGTGAAGCCGAAGCGCTGAAGGACCTGCTATGTGTGACTGAGTCAGGGTAATGGTGCGGCGTGCTCTGTCCCGGGTGATCTGCCAGCCAAGGTAGCTGCGCAGTTCACCCAGGTCTGTGCACGTGTGTCTCTTCTGCAGCTCGGACTTCACGTGGGCGAGTCCAGCAGTGTCAGCTGTGGCGAAGACCAAGTTGTCGACGTACACGAGGATGTAGAACGGCGGCAAAGAAGTGTCGGTGCGCAGAAACAGCGACGGGTTGGCAGTAGAGGGAGCAAACCCAAGAGCCGCAAGTGTAGTCCTCAGTGTGTCGTGCCACTCACGCGGTGCCTGGCGGAGACCGTAGACTAGCCGCCGGAGGCTCCACTGGGTGCCAGGAGGAAAAGACCCAGTGAAGCCAGGTGGGCGACGCAGCCAGATCTCCTCGTGCAGGCTGCCCTGCAAGAAAGCAGTGCTGAAGTCAAGAGAGTGCAGCTCGTAGTCGCGGTGAGCAGCTATGTGCAGCAGTACCCGAAGAGTGGTCATCTTCGGGGTGGGAGAGAAGGTCTGAAAGTAGTCAACTCCCTGCCGCTGACTGAAGCCACGAGCCACGTAACGCGCCTTGAAGACAGGCGGAGAACCCGGCGGCCGCTTCACCCTGAAAATCCACATGCCACTGACGATGTTCGCCCCAGGCGGGGGAACCTCGTCAACGTAGGTGCCTGTGGACTTCCAGGAAGCCATCTCTGTGTCCATAGCTGCCTGCCACTGAGAGGAGTAGGGACCCTCTATCGCCTCCGCGTAAGAGCGCGGAGTCGGGATGTCAAGTGCATCCGGGTCTCCCTCAGGGGTAAGCAGTACGGACACGAGATGAGGTGAAGCAGCAGCCAAACACTGGAACTCCTCCTGCCTGTCCTCAAGGACGTCCGTGCCAAGGGCACACTCACCCCCGACGGACGGAGGACAGACATACTCAGACTCAGCAACAAGACTAGCAGCGCAGTCTAGACGACAGCGAGCAGCAAAGTCGACGAGCTCAGTAACTAGGGCAGACGCAGCAGTGGACTCAAAGGAAGGGTCAGTGACAACAGTAGCAAGGAGACGCGTGACAGTAGGACTGGCAGCACGAAGAGAGTCCGACTCCGGGTCAGGAAGAGCAGGAAGAGAGGACTCAGGAGGAGAAGGCAAAGGGGCACGCAGAGGAGCAGTGGACGGACGCAGAGACATCCGGTGCGTGCCAGGGACAGGAGGAGGACGCTGACGCGAACCACGACCACTAGTGCGAGCAGCACGGACAGGCGACGCAGGGCGAGACGCAGGCTCACGACGCTCAGCAAGACCTCCAGTAGGACCAGTGTAGGGAGAAGGAGCGGGCAGTGGGGAGGCCGGCTGTAACTGTAACTGTGACGGGACAGGCTGTGGACACTCTAAGGGAGGAAAAGGAGGACCAGTAGAAGGCGGGAGACCAAGAACCTGCTGAAGGAGTGGAACGAAGTACGGCCGAGGCCGCGCGGCGACTCCAGACACAGCAGGGACAGCACCAGTACCCCCAGCGGCAGCACCAGCGCCAGCAGCACCTCCAGCTCCAGTACCTCCAGCAGCACCAGTAGCACCCCCAGCAGGACCGCCTCCAGGACCGACAGCAGTAGCCTCAGCGCCAACACCCTCAGCAGCTCCAGCTCCAGTCGTACCCGCAGGCCCAGCAGCTCCAGTACTCCCAGTACGAGCACCTCCGGGACCCGCGGCACCAGTACCCTCAGCAGCCGAAGAACCTCCAGCTCCAGCAGCACGCCTCCAGCGCCGGGCAAACCACTCGCGCAGCTCCTGTGGAGAGAGTGGCTCCCGCCGAGACGAAGCACCCGGAGAACCTCCAGGCTCAGCACCTCCAGACGCCACACGAGCAGGCCCAGCTCCCTCAAGCTCCGCACCCCCAGGCTCAGCACCTCCAGGCGTAGCACCCCCAGGCTCAGCACCCCCAGGCTCAGCACCCCCAGTAGTAGCACCCCCAGGCTCAGCACCCCCAGGCTCAGGACCCCCAGTAGTAGCACCCTCAGGCTCAGCACCCCCAGGCGTAGCACCCATACGCTCAGCACCCCCAGAGTCAGCACCCCCAGGCTCAGCACCCTCAGCAGCACCAGAGTCACCAGTAACCTCGACAGGCTCGACTGCGTCTACCTGGGACACACCTGAAGGGGCAGGACCCTGAGGGGGGAGGGGGTCTACCGGGGGGGGGACCTGGCACAAGGAAGAGCGGTGGCGGGGGGAGGGACGGAGTGCGGTAGGGGAAGAGGCGGTAGTAGGGGACCGACTCGTCAGGTCGGGCTTCTTGCCCGTCAGCAGCTGGTGCGGCGTCGTCCCCTGCGGAAGCGTCGATCGCTCCAAGCAGTTGCGCACCCAGACAGCCTGCCGCAGGGCGAGATGCCACCAGTGGTGCTGCACGCCCATGTGCAGCAGCATCGTCCGCACGGCCTTGACGACTGTCCGCATCTCCCTCTCCGCCATGCCGTTCTGCTGCAGAGTGTACGGACAGGTCAGGTCGTGGACGATGCCTTTGCCGTTGACGAAGTTGGTGAAGTCCTTCCCCAGGAACTCGCCTCCGCGGTCAGAGCGGAGCATCATCACCGACTTCTTGGTTTGCCTCTCCACGACCAGCAGCCACTGCTTAAACACTTCCAGGACGTCGCTTTTCTTGGCGACCGATCTCACCCACACGTAGCGCATCTTCCGGTCCTTCAGCAGAAGGAAGTAGAAGCTGCCATCCTTGGCGGCCACTCGGAACGGTCCGCACAGGTCAATGTGTACGACGGCCAGGGCCTCCTCCGCGTCCGAACCTTTGTCGTTGAAGGTGTGTCGCGCAAGTTTTCCGCCTACGCAGGAGACGCACGGCAAATCGGTCCCCGTCGACGGCTTGATGTCCAGGCGGGTGGCAACTTTGTGCTTCGCCGAGCTCGTGATGGTGTCGACGCCAACGTGCGCAAGCCTCGCGTGCCACCTGGGCGGCGTCGACTTCGTTGCCGATGCGATCGTCCGCAGGGCCACCACCTCTATCGACTTCGACGGCAGCTTTGTCGAGCAGGGTTGAAGGTTGGTGCAGAGGACGTGGTCGGTATAGCGTGCTCGACCGATCACCGGTCGCGTTGACGAGCATCATCTCGTCGCCGTCGTCCTGCAGCTGCACACCACTCTCCTTCAGCTGGCCAGCTGACAGCAGGTTCGCCTGCACGCCCGGGACGTAGACCACGTCGGGGATGAGGACCTGCTTCCCGGCCTCCCCTTGCAGAGCGACGGTGCCTCGGCCCTCGACGGTCGGCAGAGCCCCGTTAAAGCCGCGCACATGCTTCACATTGCTGCTCGGCGCCATGTCGATGAAGGCCTCCTTCGTCCCCATGAGGTGGTGCGAGCAACCGCTGTCGAGCAGGACCACCATCAGATTCACCTGCACAGCTGCAGCGACCGCTTTGAAGTCTTCGCCGGCCTCTTGCGCCAGCGAAACAGTCTGCTCCACTACGCCCACCATGGAGCACGAAGCCTCTCCGTCACCTTGCCCCTTTTCCGCTAGAGGAGTCGACCTCCTTCGTCGACGACGTCTTTTTCAACGTCTGCTTCTCCTTGTGCGGCTTCTCCTCCCGACTTTGAGGACCGTTGGCCGACCTTCCGCGGCCTCCCTTTTGGTCATCGTCGTCAGTGTCTTCTCGGTCGGGGGAGTCATAGGAGAGGTGGTCGGTGCTTCCGCAGACCCAGCATTCGCGTCGTCGACCACCGTTGCCGCGACCACTGTCACGAGATGATTTCGCTCGGTCGGCGTCCTTCGTCGGCCTCCCACCTCCGCTACCACCTCCGCCAGACTTTCCGCGCTGCCCCTGCTGACGATTCTGCTTCGTCGGTGCAGCGTAACTCGCCTGCGGAAGGAGCTCCGTGGGCTGCTCTGCCTCCTGCATAGCCTCATCTTGAAGGATGTAGCTGGTGATGGAGTCCTCGTCGAGGGACTCACGTGTGCCGGGCACCATGATCATCCTCTTCTTGAGGATGTAGCTGCGCGGCAGGCCCTTGACGATGTGGGTGATGTAGGACGCCGTTGAGTATTCGGCGCCCGCCATACGCATTTCAGCCAAGATCCGTCGAGCACGGTTGCAGTAGTCCGTCGCCGACTCCTGCTCACCCATCCGAATGTGTGTCATCTTCTCCTCCAGCTGTGCGATGTACAGGTCGTCCTTCGCCTGGTACGTCGACAGGATGAAATGCCATGCTTGGTGACCAGCATCCAGCCGCTCTCGACAGGACCTGAGCGCTAGCTGCACCACCGGCGAGCAGCACCTCGAGATGACCATGAAGGTGAGCAAGTGAGCAGCACGAAACTCCCCACACAGCTCGACATCGTCCTCGTGCGGAATTGGCACAGTGCCGTCGGCAAAGCCCTTCAGCCCGTCGACCTCCAGCTGTGGTTCTATCGACTCCCTCCAGGTGATGAGGTCCCGTCGACCCTGCAGCGGTACGACGGTGATCTTGTCCGAAGAGAACTTGAACTAGCCATACGTCGGCGCGATCCCGCCCGCCGTCACGTGCGTCGTCGCCGAGAGACTTCCACTGCTTCGTTGAGGTGAGCTCCCAGCAGCCGCCATCGACGGCAGCACTCGCGCCTGACTCCCGCCGACACCACCGTCGACGGACCTGAGCATTCCGATCTGCCTCGTGCCCGCGCTGCCACTGAGTTGATCACCTCCGTCGACCACCTCGTCGACGCTGCCGTCGTTACGCACCGGTCGAGGAGAGGCGGACGCAACGTCTGCTCCAGGTTGGGGAGGGTGTTCCGCTGCCCACTTTGCACGGATCCCAAGGAGAACCACCTCCAAGGGGAGCACCGTCCCGAACTAGCCTTCTCCATGGCGTCTCGTCGCATCAGCCAGACGTGCATCTAAAGTATCCTCTACCCCACCGGCCTCTGCCAGGGTAGGCACCATAGTTCGCACGTGCTGCCGGCCTACGAACGACTTAGGTAAGTGATAAGTCGGTTCCTATCTGAAGGTATCCTTGCGGGGCCGTCCACGCTCATCACACGATGCGGAGATTAACTCTACAACGGTGGGAGCTAGACTACGGGGTTGGCACAAGTTGTCAGAGTGATCGTAGCTCTGTCTGTGTTCTATAGGACTTGTGTTTTCACAGGGCAAAACAGCAAGAGTTTCACTAAGGAATGTTGAGAATACAAAGTTCCGAATGAGAACAAGCAATGGCAAAGATTGACTACATCACATGCAAGGTTTGCTAGTGCTCAGGCAGGTCGATCGCCAGCACGACAAAGTCGTCGACCTGCCAACGTAGCAAGTCTGCGGTCCGCCAACGCAGCTCGTACGCGACTTGCCAATGCTGCAGATGGCGGCCTGCCAACGCTGCACCCGCTCGGCTTGCCGACGCAGCATCCGCGCGGCTTGCCAACACTGCATCCGCAGGTGATTGTAAGCGCATGTGCAAGCACCTACTTCGCAGGTGCTTGTAGACAGTTATGCACGACGTGCACTGTCGCGCACATTGCGCATGTTGTCAGCCACATGCTGACGGTTACATCTGATGAGCCACGTCGACCACGTGCTGCCACGTCGGTCGACTTCGCCACAGCAACCTCGACGACGTCCGCGACCCTCCGCAGAACCTCGTCGAGCAGGTAACCCTGTAGGTTGATGACCTTTGTCATCGTAGGTCGACGACCTTCGTCGTCGCGGGTCGACGACCTTCGTCGTCGGGGGTCGACGACCTTCGTCGTCGGGGTTCGACGACCTTCATCGACCACCTTCGTAGACCACCTCGGTTGACATTCCAAAATGTCAGCTCGTCATTGGTCGAAATTAGGGCACATTCGAATTTCTGGCCAAAATTCGTCTGTGCAGTCGCAACGTTGCGCAGGGTCAGACGCGACCCTGCACAGATGAACACCCGCGAACCTCTGCACCAGCTGCGCCACTTGTACATGTGCACGGGACGTCTGTGATGCACTCGCGGATGCTTCAGCTACTCTTGCATGGACTCCCTAGTACACCTCGTGTACAGGCAACCCTTGTACACCTGCAGAAGGTCGACTGCACCTCCCACACACCCGACCACGAAGTCAGTTTTGCCCATGCGAGGGCGGGGCCAACTTCCTTCAACACAGTCGACAGGGGAGCAGCAGACGGGGCGGCCGACAGAGAAGCTGTCGAAGTCAGCAGGGGGTGAGCAGCCGGTCGAAGGGTCGAAGCAGCTGGTCGACGACGCGGACGTCGACGAGGAAGGGGAGCTGTCGGCAGGAGAAGAGTCCACCGACAGTGATGTGGTGGAGGTTCCGATCAGAAGCCCGAGATGCGGCGCACAGGTCGAACTCGGAAGCCGCCGGAGCGGCTGGTCTTGCATGCCT
Organism: Closterium sp. Naga37s-1; assembly: GCA_947471745.1. NCBI lineage: Eukaryota > Viridiplantae > Streptophyta > Zygnematophyceae > Desmidiales > Closteriaceae > Closterium > Closterium sp. Naga37s-1. Next base: position 2,599,921 of record CANJKZ010000238.1, on the reverse strand, counting down.
GCCTGCCACTACCACCACGGTGTACGACGAGGTCGACGACGACCTGTTGTACGACGACGCCGAGGAGGATGAAGAACTACCGGAGCTCGACCCCGACGTGCATACCGACCCCGAACACCGCTGGGACATCGCCACGATGACGGTGAAGGAGGCGTTGGCGAGCTAGAAGGGCGAGGCGGTGAAGGCCGCCATGGACGAGGAGATCCGCAGCCTCATTAGCATGGGCACCTGGGAGCTGGTCGAACGCCCACGAGGAGTGAACATCCTGAAGAACCGGTGGGTGCTGACGACCAAGTACCGCATCGACGACACCGTCTAGCGCGAGAAGGCAAGGCTGGTCGTGAAGGGCTTCACGCAGGTGTACGGCGGCGACTACGACGAGACGTACTCACCTGTGAGCAGCTACGTCACGCTGAGGATCTTCGCAATTCGCGCGTGCGTGCGATGCGGTATGTCGGCTACTAGGTAGGCTGAGGGTGTCTAATAGTGGTTCTAAGAACTCAGAAATAATCACAGGCGTTTTTGGGACAAGTTTCTTCTGCCTGTGTGCTCGTGTTTATGCAGGTTGGTGTCGGGCGATTATGCCGTGCGATGTTGGCCAACCAGAATGACGTCGTTACTACAGTGCTATCGTTTGGCGAACAGTCACGACCAGCCTTCTACTAACCTTCAGCATGCTCCGCAGGCAACAGGGTTACATCCAACCAAGCTTAGGAAGGATGAACCAATTTGCCCTTTCTTGACCCACGGGTTTTAGCTGTCACGGGTGCCATGTGAATGTAGCACTTTAAACGGTTGAGATGCTCCGAGCGTAACCCGGAATATTCAGGGCATTAAGGGCAAATGCCCTTACTTCGACATCATGCTCCGCACTTGTCCACGCAGTCCTGAAACTTCTGACGTGGCAATTTATTTGTCAGAAAGTCAGCTGCCATTTCGCTAGTTGGACAGTAGGTGAGTTGGACCTTGCCTTTGTCGATTCCGCCTTTTACGAAGAAGTAACGCATGGCAATGTGTTTTGTGCGGTAGACGAAGACGGGCTTGTTCGCGATTTTGATCGCGCTCTGGTTGTCGCATTGTAACTTGAAATCCCAATTTATCGTGATCTTCGTTTCCTGCAGGAGCTCCATGAGGTAGAGACTTTCGCGAACTGCTGCACTTACTGCGATGAGCTCATGCTTCTCCGAGTTCCAAGAGATGGCTCGAGCTTGAAAATGAAGCATGAGCGGGACCATGTTATCTGCATCCCCTACGTGGTCAGCATCCACGTAGTCAGTAAGCTGAAGAGTAGCCGTCAAGTTCGCTTCGTAGGTGAGGCCTGTCAACGGGAGTAGTGTTTGGCCCCGTCCTCGCTTGGGCGGAGCCGACTGCGGAAGGCCGGGGAGGCCGCGGGAGGCCGCGGGAGACCGCGGGGCCGAGGGAGGCCGCGGGAGGCCGTGGGAGACCGCGGGGCCGCGGGAGGCCGCAGGAGGCCGCGGGAGGCCGCGGGAGACCGCGGGGCCGCGGGAGGCCGCGGGAGACGACCACGGGACCGCGGGGACCGCGGTGGCCGCGGATGGACGACCGGGGGCCACGGGGGCCGCGGGATACCCGGTCGACCAGGATACCCGGGCGACGTGTGCGAAAGTCGCCGGGGGTGGTTTCTGCGAGGACGACCTCGGGGGTGGTATCCCAAGGTCGACGTGGCTGGTGGGCGCCGTCACGGGTGGAGTGTCTGCGCTGGGCATGTGACGGGGCGTTGGGCGTCAACCAGCTGCACGCACCTGCGAAGCTGGTGCACCGTTGTCAAGCGGGTGCAACGCTGTGCAGCCGACTTGCTGCAGCGTTGGCACACCGCGGACTTGCAATATTGGCAAGCCGCGACTCTGCTCTGCTGGAGTGTGGTCGACCATGTCGTGCTGGCACGCGGTCGACCGTGCTGCGCTGGCAGTCGACAAGCAGTCTTGCTAGGTCTGATGTAGTCTGTGTTGCCAATGTTGTTGCTATTATTTTGTTGTGAACTTTTGCTAGTGAAACTCTTGTCAAATTTCCCCGTGAACCAGCAAGCAGTGCAAGCACAAGTAAACGACTAAGGAACGAACGCAGAGATCACATGAGCATCTGTGCCTAGCCCGTAGTCTAGCTCCCGTTGCACTAGTTATCTCCGCATGGTGCGGTGAGCGTGGACGACACCGCGAAGACACCTTCGGTTTAGCTGACTTCTCACTCACCTAGCTAGTTCGTAGACCGGCGGCTGTGCTGGACGCCATGGTTGACCCCGTAGTAGAGGCGGGCGTCGTGGACACCTTAGAGGCACGGATGGAGGACGCGAGGAGACGTCATGCGGCGAACGAGTATGGAACTCTCCCGCTGATGGTCGTCGAGACTGGCATCCGTGCCGTGTGGGCGACAGAGCACCCTTCCCGACCGGCGTCTCCTCGACCGGTGAACAACGCGGGCGGCGTCGACGCAGATGTCAACGCGGGTGGTGGCCAAGTCGGCAGCAGCGCGGGAGGCACGTCGAGGCAGCGAGGTGTGATTCACGCCGATGAAGTCGGCGGCGTTCAGGCGCGAGGGATGCAATCGCCCGCGGCTGCAGGGGCCTCGCGGGGCTACGTCGGAGGCAGACGAAGTGAATTGGCGCCGATGTCGACGACACACGTGACCGCAGGAGGAATTGCGCCGAGCTACGGCTACTTCAAGTTTACGCCGGACAGGATATTGGTCACCCCTCTGCTGGTCGGTCGACCTGACATCCTCATGTGGAAGGAAGCAATCGAGCCCCAGCTGGAGATGGCCGGGCTGATGGGCTTCGCCCGCGGGACCGTGGCGACGCCGGAGGAGCACTACCCCGACCTGCGAGTGGAGTTTCGCGCCGGGCAGTTGCTGACCTTCACGGTCATCTCGCGGTGCTGCTCACCGGGCGTACAGATTGCCCTGAAGTCGTGCAGGGAGTACCTCGACGCCGGCCACCGGGCGTGGCATTTCATTGAGTCAACTTACCAAGTCACCGACGACTTGTTCATCGCCCAGCTTGAGGGGCAGCTGACGCACCTGCGTATGGGCGATCAGGAGACCGCGACCGACTACTGCAACCGAGCTCGGCGAATTCTCGCCACCATACGGATGGCTGGCGCGCAGTACTCAACGGCATCGTACGTTACACACGTCATGCAGGGACTCCCAAGCAGCTACAACCTGCTGAAGCGGCTGTCGATGGCGCCGAGCACGCGGGCGACGCTCAACGAGGACACATTGACCTCGTACATGTCAACGGGAGTTGTGTGTTGGCCCCGTCCTCGCTTGGGCGGAGCCGACTTCGTGGTCGGGTGTGAGGGGAGCAGCCGACCTGCAGCAGTGGGTGAGCTGGTTGACGAGGAGGTCGACCTGCACGGGGGCCACTGCACGGGCGCCGACTTCAGGGCGGCGCCGACTTCAGGGAGGTCGACCTGGGAAGTCGACCTGCGGAGGACGTCAACTTGGTGACGTCAACTTGGGAGGCAGCCGACTTGGGTGGCCGGCTGACAGGACCGCTGGTCGACCTGGTGGTTGGTCGACCAGGCCTGCTGGTTGACTTGGTGGTAGGTCGACCAGGAGTGATGTCGACCTGGTGGTCGACCTGACCTGGTGGTCGACGGAGGAAGGGCCGACGTCGACCACGACTCAGGACGCCGAGCAGCTGGGCGTCGAGTAGCAGGGCGTCAACTTGGTGACGCCGACTTCGGGTAGCCGACTTGGGTGGTCGGCTGACAGGAGTGCTGGTCGACGTGGAGCTGGTCGACCAGAAGGGACGTCGACCTGGAGCTGGTCGACCAAGGGTGTGGTCGACCTGGTGAGGTCGACTTGGAGTGGTCGTCGACTTGGGAGGTCGACGGGCACATACGGGAACAGCAGCTGGTCGACCTGGTTGCCTGGTCGACCAGGTTACCTGGGTGACGAAGTCCTGCGGAGGAGTGCGACGGTCGCCCAGGCGAAGTTGGCGAGCACGACCTCGGTGGTGGTATCCCGAGGTCGACGTGGCTGATCAGATGCAGACGTCAGCGCCAAGTTGACTTGGTGTGTGCGCTGTGCAGGTGACGAGGCTCAGCACGCCAATCATCTGCGAGCACCTTCGAAGCTGGTGCGATGCTGTACTGCGGGAGCAACGCTGGCACGCCATCAACCTGCGACGTTGGCACGCCGTCGACTTTGCACTGCTGGAGTGCGGTCGACCAAGTCGTGCTGGAACGCGGTCGACCGTGCTGCGCTGGCAGTCGACCGACCTGAATTCTAGCTCTGATGTAGTCTTGCCATGCCAACTTCATTGTACCATTGTTGTTAACCTTTCTCTAGTGAAACTCTTGCCAACTTGCCCCGTGAACTAGCAAGCAGTGTGTGCACTAGGAAAACGACTAAGGACCAACGAACGTAGAGATCACACGAGCACCCGTGCCTAGCCAGTAGTTTAGCTCCCGTTGTAGTAGTTATCTCCGCATGGTGCGGTGAGCGTGGACGGCACACGACTTACCTTTCAGTTAGGTCGACGTAGTAGTCACTTACCTATTGTGTTCGTAGGCCGGCAGCTGTGCGAGTCACCACCATGGTTGGCGTCGGTGACGCTGGTGTTGCAGACACCATGGAGGCACGGCTGGAAGGCGCGAGGAGACGTCATGAGGCGAAGGAGTTTGGCGACCTGTCGTGGGCGGTCGTTGAGGCTGGCATCCGTCACGTGTGGGCGACGGAGCACCCTCCTTCTCGACCTGCATCACCTCCTCGCCCGGTGAACACAGAGGGCGGCGTCGACGTGGGCGTCAACGCCGGTGGTGGCCAAGTCGGCAGCAGTGCGGGAGGCACGTCGAGGCAGAGAGGTGTGAACACGCCGGTGAAGTCGGCGGCGTTCAGGCGCGAGGGATGCGGTCGACGGCGGCTGCAGGCACCTCGCAGGGTGACGTCGGAGGTCGACGAAGCGGGTTGTCGCCGATGTCGGCGACCCAGGTGACAGCGGGCGGAATTGCTCCGAGTTACGGCTACTTCAAGTTCACGCCGGACAGGATCCTGGTCACCCCACCGCTCACTGGTCGACCCGACATCCTCACCTGGAAGGAGGCCATTGAGCCCCAGCTGGAGATGGCTGGGCTGATCAACTTTGCCCGAGGAGCCGTGGTGACGCCGGTCGACCCCGACCTGCGTGCGGAGTTTCGCGCCGTGCAGCTGTTGACCTTCACGGTCATCTCGCGGTGCTGCTCGCCGGGCGTGCAGATCGCCTTGAAGAGGTGTCGGGAGTACATCGACGCCGGCCACCAGGCGTGGCACTTCATTGAGTCGACCTACCAAGTCACCGACGACCTGTTCATCTCCCAGCTGGAGGGGCAGCTGACGCACCTGCGTATGGGCGACGAGGAGACGGCGACCGACTACTGCAACCGGGCCAGGCGAATTCTCGCCACCATCAGGATGGCCAGCGCACAGTACTCGACGGCGTCGTACGTCACCCACGTAATGCAGGGACTCTCGAGCAGCTACAACCTGCTGAAGCGGCTGTCAATGGCGCCGAGCACGAGGACGACGCTCAACGAGGACAACTTGACCTCGTACATCCTGCAGGACGAGGCGATGCAGGAGGCAGAGCGGTCACAGGAGCTCTTGGCGCAGGCCAACTTCGTCGCCTCGGCGAAGCAAGGAGGTCGACCAGGGCAGCGCGGACAGTCTGGCGGCGGAGGTAGCAGTGGCTGGAGGTCGACTAAGGAAGTCGACAAGAAGAAGTCGACCAAGGACAGCGGTCGAGGAGGAGGAGGTCGACGTCGGGAGTGCGGCTGTGCGGCGACCCCGACCACCTCTCCTTCGAGTGCCCCGACCGCAGTGACTCCGACGACGACGACGCCAAGGGAGGCCGTGGGAGGTCTGGCAGTCGTCGTCCTCGTCGAGGAGGAAACCAGCCGCGCAAGGAGAAGCAGTCGACCAAGGTGTCGACCTCGGCGAAGGACGCCGACTCCTATGCTGGCGGCAAGGGGCGGGACGACAAGACGGCGTCGTGCTCGCTGGTCGGCGTCGTGGAGCCGACCGTCTCACTGGCACCGGAGGCCGGGGAGGACTTCCAGGCGGTGGCGGCAGCTGTGCAGGCGAACCCGGCGGTGGTCCTGCTCGACAGCGGCTGCTCCCACCACCTGATGGGGACGAAGGAAGTCTTCGTCGACCTGCAGCCGAGCGGCTCCATCAAGCACGTGCGCGGCTTCAATGGGGCGCTGCAGGACGTCCAGGGCCGCGGCACCGTCGCCCTGCAAGGGGAGGCCGGGAAGCAGGTGCTCATCCCCGACGTGCTGTACGTCCCGGGTGTGCGGGCCAACCTGCTGTCGTCCAGCCAGCTGAAGGAGCACGGCGTGAAGCTGCAGGAGGATGGCGACGGGATGCTGCTCGTCTCGGCGGCGGGCGAGGTGCTCGGTCGGGCGACGTACTCCGGGCGTGTCCTCTGCACTGACCTGCGTCCCTGCTCGACGAGGTCGACGTCGACCACGCCGGAGGTTGTGGCCCTGCGGGCGATCGTCTCGGAGACAAAGTCGACGTCGGACCGGATGCATGCGAGGCTTGCGCACGTCGGCATGGACACCATACGGAGCTCGGCGAAGAACGAGGTCGCCATTGGGCTGGACCTCAAGTCGGCGACGGGCGCCGACTCACCGTGTGTCTCATGCGTCGGCAGGAAGCTGGCGCGGCACACCTTCCCCGACCAAGGCTCTGACGCCGACGACGTGCTGGCCGTCGTGCACATCGACCTGTGTGGGCCGTTCCGCGTGGCTGCCAAGGACGGCAGCCTGTACTTCCTGCTGCTGAAGGACCGCAAGTCCCGCTTCGTGTGGGTGAGGCCGGTCGCCAAGAAGTCGGATGTGCTGCTGGAGTTCCAGAAGTGGCTGGTGTTGGTGGAAAGACAGACGAAGAAGTCGGTGCTGATGTTGCGCTCGGACCGAGGAGGGGAGTTCCTCGGGAAGAAGTTCACCGACTACGTGGACGGCAAGGGGATCGTCCACGACCTGACCTGCCCGTACACCCCGCAGCAGAACGGCATGGCAGAGAGGGAGATGAGGACGGTGGTGGAGTCGGTGCGGACGATGCTGCTGCACATGGGCGTGCAGCACCACTGGTGGCACCTCGCTCTGCGGCAGGCCGTCTGGGTCCGCAACTGCCTTGAGAGGTCGACGCTCCCGTCGGGGATGACACCGTACCAGCTGCTGACCGGGCAGAGGCCCGACTTGTCGCTGGCGCGGGTGTGGGGCTGCATGGCGCAGTTCCTTGTCCCCGAACAGCAGCGTGGCGGGAAGCTGAAGCCGAAGGCCCGATGGGGCCTTCACCTTGGCGTGTCGGGGGAGAGCAAGGGCTGGGAGATCCTCGACATCGACGCCAACCGGGTGGTCACCACGTCGGACGTGGTGTTCCACGAGGATATGTCGCTGGAGGTGTGGAAGTCGGAGCACGGGCCGGTGTCAGGTCGGACGCCGACCACCCTGCCGACTGATACCTCGACGGCGACGCTGCCTCTGCTTGCCGAGGTCGGTGAGCTTGCTGCTGCGGACGCCGAGGTCGTCCGTCCTCCTTCCTCTTCCCCTCCGACCCCTGCCCCTCCTCTCGTGGCCGACTTGCGCGGGCTGACCTTGGCCTCCGGCCTCCGGCGATGAGGGGAGTAGTGGGTCGTCGCCTTCGGCGCCGGCCAAGGGCATCGCCGGTGGCCGACGTGACGGGAGGCAAGTCGACGTGGGATTGAAGCCGGCGTCGATAGTGGAGAGGCAGATGAAGAAGTCGGTGCTGATGCTTCGCTCTGACCGAGGAGGGGAGTTCCTCGGGAAGAAGTTCACCGACTTCGTGGACGACAAGGGGATCGTCCACGACCTGACCTGCCCGTACACCCCGCAGCAGAACGGCATGGCGGAGCGGGAGATGAGGACGGTGGTGGAGTCGGTGCGGACGATGCTGCTGCACATGGGCGTGCAGCACCACTGGTGGCACCTCGCTCTGCGGCAGGCCGTCTGGGTCCGCAACTGCCTTGAGAGGTCGACGCTGCCGCCAGGGACGACACCGTACCAGCTGCTGGTCGGCCAGAAGCCCGACTTGTCGATGGCGAGGGTGTGGGGCTGCATGGCGCAGTTCCTTGTCCCCGAGCAGCAGCGTGGTGGGAAGCTGAAGCCGAAGGCCCGGTGGGGCCTTCACCTTGGCGTGTCGGTGGAGAGCAAGGGCTGGGAGCTCCTCAACGTCGACGCCAACCGGGTGGTCACCACGTCGGACGTGGTGTTCTACGAAGAGATGTCGATGGCCGAGTGGAAGTCGGAGCACGGGCCGGTGTCTGGCCGACCGCCGTCCACCTCGCCAACCGATACCTCGTCGGCGACGCTGCCTCTGCTCGCCGAAGTCGGTGAGATTGCTGCTGAGGACGTCGAGGATGTCCGTCCTCCTTCCCCTCCCTCTCCGTCCCCTGCTCCTCCACCCTTGGCCGACCTGAACAGGCTGGACTCGTTGTCGGCCTCCGGCGATGAGGGGAGTAGTGGGCCGTCGCCTTCGGCGCCGACCAAGGGCATCGCCTGTGGCCGACGTGACGAGCAGCAAGTCGACGTGGGAGTGAAGTCGACATCGATAGGGGAGGAGCAGGCAGCAGCGAAGCCGACCACGGTGCAGTCGGCAACCGGGCAGTCGGCAGGGGAGCCGACCACAGGGGAGAGGTCGACCAGGAAGTCGGCCGAGGTGCAGCAGGACAACGAGGGCAGTGGAGCTGGTGACGAAGGAGGGGACGCCGGGGAGCCCACCAAGAGTGACGTGGTGGAGGTTCGGCCTGAACCCCGGAAGTCGGATCGAGTTCGGCGGCCGCCAGACCACTTCGTCCCCGCTGCCTTCACCACGGTGTATGACGTGGACGACGACGACGACCTGCTGTACGACGACGCCGAGGAGGATGAGGAGTTTCTGGAGCTCGACCCCGACATGCAGGCCGACCCCGAGCACCGTTGGGACATCTCGACGATGACGGTGAAGGAGGCTTTGGCGAGCTGGAAGGGCCCGGCGGTGAAGGCCGCCATGGAGGAGGAGATCCGCAGCCTCATCAACATGGGCACTTGGGAGCTAGTCGAACGCCCGCCGGGAGTCAACATCATGAAGAACCGGTGGGTGTTGACGACGAAGTACCACGTCGACGACACCGTCGAGCGCGAGAAGGCGAGGCTGGTCGTGAAGGGCTTCACGCAGGTGTACGGCGCCGACTACGACGAGACGTTCGCGCCGGTGGGCAGCTACGTCACCCTGAGGATCTTCCTCAGCATCGTCGCCGTCCTCAACCTCAACCTGATGCAGCTCGACATGAAGAACGCCTTCCTGCAGAGCAAGCTCGACCGGGTGCTCTACATGTCCCAGCCGGACTACTTCAACAACGGAACCGGCCGGGTGTGCAAGCTGCTGAAGAGTCTGTACGGCCTGAAGCAGTCGCCGCTGTTGTGGTACTTGGCGCTCAACGATGTGCTGGTCGGCGCCGGGTGGAAGAGGAGCCAGGTCGACGAGGCTCTCTACTTCAAGGTCGGAGAGGACGGAGTGGCCTGCTGGGTGCTGGTCTATTTCGACGACCTGCTCGCTGCCAGCAGCAGCACCGAGATGCTGAAAGAGCTGAAGAAGCTGCTGGAGTCCGCCTTCGAGCTGCGTGAGATCTCGCCGGTGCAGAAGTACCTCGGGCTGGAGATCGTCCGCGACAGGTCGGCGGGGAAGCTGTGGTTGCACCAGCAGGGCTACGCCGACAAGCTGCGTAGGCGCTTCATCGACGAGGAGCAGACCGGGCGCACTCCGAAGACACCGGTCTCGGTCGACGCCTACGCCGAGCTCACCTTCGACGACGAGGAGGCACAGGAGCGACAGGAAGAGGAGTACCGGCAGAAGGTCGGCTCGCTGCAGTTCGCGGCGACGACGACGAGGCCGGACGTCGCCTTCGCCTGCAGCAAGCTGGGGAGCGGCCTCACGGTGAGGAGCGACCAGCACTGGCGCGAGGTCGACTGCTGCCTTGCCTACCTCGCCAACACGCGTGACACCGCCCTGGAGTTTGGCGGTGGACCTGAGTCGCTGGAGCTGGTCGGCTTCGTGGACGCCGACGACGCCGGTGACAAGCAGAACAGGACGAGCACGGGTGGCTACGTGTTCGTCTACGGAGGGGCCGCAGTCTCCTGGTCGAGCCAACGCATCAAGTGCGCGACGTTGTCGTCGACCGAGTCGGAGTACGTGGCGGCCACTGAAGCCGGCAAGGAGGGACGTCGACTTCGCTTCCTCCTTGCAGAATTCCAGCAGCTGGATGCTGGGAAGCCGACCGTCCTCCGGGTGGACAACAAGTCGGCCATCACAGTCGCCGAGGGCATGGGGTTGACAGGCAACCTCAAGCACATGGAGCGGCGACAGGCCTGGCTGCAGCACATGGTGAGGCGCGGGAAGTTCTCGCTGAGGTACATCCCGACCACCGAGCAGCCGGCCGACTTCCTGACGAAGGCGCTGCACTATCCGGCCTTCAACCGGTGCTCCGTCGCCATCGGCCAGGTGCGCTTGGCCGACGTGGGCGACGAAGTTGACGATGTGCAGCAGTAGGTGCCATGCCCTCTTGCATGGCTGGTGCGGTGGACGACGTGCTGTGTGTTGGGTGCACGTCGACGAGCTAGTCTCTGAGGAGTACTGCCGTGTGGGCTGGAGGCCCAAGCGTGAACGCGGCAGGAGAGTGTCAACGGGAGTTTTGTGTTGGCCCAGTCCTCGCTTGGGCGGAGCCGACTTCGTGGTCGGGTGTGAGGGGAGCAGCCGACCTGCAGCAGTGGGTGAGCTGGTTGACGAGGAGGTCGACCTGCACGGGGGCCACTGCACGGGCGCCGACTTCAGGGCGGCGCCGACTTCAGGGAGGTCGACCTGGGAAGTCGACCTGCGGAGGACGTCAACTTGGTGACGTCAACTTGGGAGGCAGCCGACTTGGGTGGCCGGCTGACAGGACCGCTGGTCGACCTGGTGGTTGGTCGACCAGGCCTGCTGGTCGACTTGGTGGTAGGTCAACCAGGAGTGATGTCGACCTGGTGGTCGACCTGACCTGGTGGTCGACGGAGGAAGGGCCGACGTCGACCACGACTCAGGACGCCGAGCAGCTGGGCGTCGAGTAGCAGGGCGTCAACTTGGTGACGCCGACTTCGGGTAGCTGACTTGGGTGGTCGGCTGACAGGAGTGCTGGTCGACGTGGAGCTGGTCGACCAGAAGGGACGTCGACCTGGAGCTGGTCGACCAAGGGTGTGGTCGACCTGATGAGGTCGACTTGGAGTGGTCGTCGACTTGGGAGGTCGACGGTCACATACGGGAACAGCAGCTGGTCGACCTGGTTGCCTGGTCGACCAGGTTACCTGGGTGACGAAGTCCTGCGGAGGAGTGCGACGGTCGCCCAGGCGAAGTTGGCGAGCACGACCTCGGTGGTGGTATCCCGAGGTCGACGTGGCTGATGAGATGCAGACGTCAGCGCCAGGTTGACTTGGTGTGTGCGCTGTGCAGGTGACGAGGCTCAGCACGCCAATCATCTGCGAGCACCTTCGAAGCTGGTGCGATGCTGTACTGCGGGAGCAACGCTGGCACGCCGTCAACCTGCGACGTTGGCACGCCGTCGATTTTGCACTGCTGGAGTGCGGTCGACCAAGTCGTGCTGGAACGCGGTCGACCGTGCTGCGCTGGCAGTTGACCGACCTGAATTCTAGCTCTGATGTAGTCTTGCCATGCCAACTTCATTGTACCATTGTTGTTAACCTTTCTCTAGTGAAACTCTTGCCAACTTGCCCCGTGAACTAGCAAGCAGTGTGTGCACTAGGAAAACGACTAAGGACCAACGAACGCAGAGATCACACGAGCACCCGTGCCTAGCCCGTAGTCTAGCTCCCGTTGTAGTAGTTATCTCCGCAGTACACCCTGCAGGACGAGGCGATGCAGGAGGCTGAGCGGTCCCAGGAGCTCCTCGCGCAAGTGAACTACGTCGCCCCGGCGAAGCAAGGTGGTCGACCGGGACAGCGCGGGCAGTCTGGTGGCAGTCACCGCGGTGGCGGGAAGCCGGCAAAGGACGCCGACAAGCAGAAGTCTGTCAAGGATGGCGGTCGTGGAGGAGGAGGTCGGCGTCGGGAATGCTGGCTGTGCGGCGATCTCGATCACCTCTCCTTCGAGCGTCCCGACCGCAGTGACTCGGACGACGACGAAACCAAGGGAGGCCGCGGGAGGTCTGGCAGCCGTCGTCCGCGTCGAGGAAACCAGCCGCGAAAGGAGAAGCAGTCGACGAAGTCGACCTCGGCGACGGACGCCGACTCCTCCGCGGGTGGCAAAGGGCGAGGCGACAAGGAGGCGTCATGCTCGCTGGTCGGTATCGTAGAGCCGACCGTCTCGCTGGCGCCGGAGGCTAGCGTGGATTTCCAGGCGATGGCGGCAGCTGTGCAGGCGAACCCGGCGGTGGTCCTGCTCAACAGCGGCTGCTCGCACCACCTGATGGGGACGAAGGACGCCTTCGTCAACTTGGGGCCGAGCGGCAACGTGAAGCACGTGCGTGGCTTCAATGGGGCGCTGCAGGACGTTCGCGGTCGTAGCACGGTTGCGCTGCAAGGGGAGGCCGCGAAGTGGGTGCTCATCTCTGACGTCCTCTACGTCCCGGGCGTGCAGGCGAATCTGCTTTCGGCTGGCCAGCTGAAGGAGAGCGGGGTGACGCTGAAGGATGACGGCGACAGGATGTTGCTCGTCTCCGCGGCGGGGGACGTGCTCGGTCGAGCGACGTACACCGGTCGGGTCCTCTGCACTGACCTGCGCCCATGCGCGGTAAAGTCGACGACGCCCGCGAAAGAGGAGGTGGCTCTGCGGGCGATAGTCTCGGCGACGAAGGCAACCCCGGATAGGATGCACGCGAGGCTTGCGCATGTTGGCATGGACACCATACGGAGCTCGGCGAAGCACGAGGTCGCCACCGGCCTGGACCTCAAGTCGGCGTCTGGCGCCGACTCACCGTGTGTTTCGTGCGTCGGCGGGAAGCTGTCGCGGCACACCTTCCCCGACCACGGCTCCGACGCCGACGACATCCTGGCCGTCGTGCACATCGACTTGTGCAGGCCATTTCGCGTGGCTGCCAAGGACGGCAGCCTGTACTTCTTGCTGCTGAAGGACCGCAAGACCCGCTACGTGTGGGTGAGGCCGGTCGCCAAGAAGTCGGACGTGCTGCTGGAGTTCCAGAAGTGGTTGGTGCTGGTGGAGCGGCAGGCGAAGCATTCGGTGCTGCAGCTGCGTTCTGACCGCGGAGGGGAGTTCCTCGGGAAGGAATTCACCGCCTTCGTGGATAGCAAGGGAATCGTCCACGACTTGACCTGCCCTTACACCCCGCAGCAGAATGGCATGGCGGAACGGGAGATGAGGTCGGTGGTGGAGTCGGTGCGGACGATGCTGCTGCACATGGGCGTGCAGCACCACTGGTGGCATCTCGCACTGCGGCAGGCCGTCTGGGTTCGCAACTGCCTGGAGCGGTCGTCGCTGCCACCGGGGACAACGCCTTACCAGCTCCTCACCGGGCAGAAGCCCGACTTGTCGATGGCGCGGGTGTGGGGCTGCATGGCGCAGTTCCTTGTCCCGGAGCAGCAGCGCGGTGGAAAACTGCAGCCGAAGGCTCGGTGGGGCCTTCACCTCGGCGTGTCGGAGGAGAGCAAAGGCTGGGAGCTCCTCGACATCACCGCCAACCGGGTGGTCACCACGTCGGACGTGGTGTTCTACGAATCTATGTCGCTGGAGGTGTGGAAGTCGGAACTCGGGCCAGCGTCAGGGCGGACGCGGGCCAACCCGCCAACGGACACCTCGACGGCAACGCTTCCTCTGCTCGCTGCGGTCGGTGCGCAGGATGATGAGGATGCCGCGGTCGCCCCTGCCTCGCCTTCCCCTGCCCCTTCTTCCCGTCCCCTTCCCGTCGACCTGCGTGGCCTGACTCCGGTGTCAGCCTCCGGCGGTGAGGGGAGCAGTGGGGCGTCGCCTGTGGCACCGGCCAAGAGCATCGCCGGTGGCCGACGTGACGCCCAGCCAGTCGCGGAGAAGCGGGCCGCGCAGGTGCAGCCAACTTTAGAGACCGCGGAGACCGCGGAGGTCACCGCGGAGGAGACCGCGGAGGAGACCGTGGAGGCGCCCGCGGCTAGCAGGCAGCTGACAGGGACACAGGTAGTAGCTAAGCCGACCGCGGAGCAGTCGGCAGGGGAGCCGACGACAGGGGAGCAGTTGGCAGGGTCGCCGACCATGGTGCAGCAGGACGCTGAGGGCAGTGACGACGGGAAGCATTCAGACGCCGGTCCCCGCGGGGGCCGCGAGACCGCAGGCGCCGACTGCGGGGGGCCGCGGGACCGCGAGGAGTCCACGAACAGCGACGTGGTGGAGGTTCAGCCTGGACCTCGGAAGTTGGGCCGAATTCGGAAGCCACCCGACTTCTTCGTCCCCGCTGCCTTCACCACGGTGTACGATGTGGACGACGACGACCTGGCGTATGATGACGCCGAGGAGGATGAGGAGTTTCCGGAGCTCGACCCCGACATGCATGCCGACCCTGAACACCGTTGGGACATCTCGACGATGACGGTGAAGGAGGCGTTGGCGAGCTGGAAGGGCCCGGCGGTGAAGGCCGCCATGGAGGAGGAGATCCGTAGCCTCATCAACATGGGCACTTGGGAGCTGGTCGAACGCCCGCCGGGGGTGAACATCATGAACAACTGGTGGGTGCTGACGACGAAGTACCACATCGACGACACCGTCGAGCGCGAGAAGGCGAGGCTGGTCGTGAAGGGCTTCACGCAGGTGTATGGCACCGACTACGACGAGACGTACGCGCTGGTGAGCAGCTACGTCACGCTGAGGATTTTCCTCAGCATCGTCGCCGTCCTCAACTTCAACCTGATGCAGCTGGACATGAAGAACGCCTTTTTGCAGAGCAAGCTCGACCGCGTGCTGTACATGTACTAGCCGGACTACTTCAAAGACGGTACCGGCCGGGTGTGCAAGCTGCTGAAGAGCCTCTATGGGCTAAAGCAGTCGCCGCTGCTGTGGTACACGGCTCTCAATGACGTGTTGGTTGGCGCCAGGTGGAAGAAGAGCCAAGTCGACAAGGCTCTGTACTTCAAGGTCGGCGACGACAAGGTGACCTGCTGGGTGCTGGTCTACGTCGACGACCTTCTCGCCGCGAGCAGCAGCACCGCAATGCTGAAGGAGCTGAAGGAGCTGCTGGAGGCCGCCTTCGAGCTGCGCGAGATTTCGCCGGTGCAGAAGTACCTCGGCCTGGAGATCGTGCGCGACAGGCCTGCGAGGAAGCTGTGGCTGCACCAGCAGGGCTACGCCGACAAGCTGCGCAGGCGCTTCATCGACGAGGAGCAAACCGGGCGCACTCCGAAGACGCCGGTCTCGGTCGACGCCTACGCCGAGCTCACCTTCGACGACGAGGAGGCACAGGAGCGTCAGGAGGAGGAGTACCGGCAGAAGGTCGGCTCACTGCAGTTCGCGGCAACAACGACGAGGCCGGACATCGCCTTCGCCTGCAGCAAGCTGGGGAGCGGCAAAGTGAGGAGCGACCAGCACTGGCGCGAGGTCGACCGCTGCCTCGCCTACCTCGCCAACACGCGTGACACCGCCCTGGAGTTCGGCGGTGGACCTGAGTCGCTGGAGCTGGTCGGCTACGTTGACGTCGACGACGCAGGTGACAAGCAGAACAGGACGAGCACGGGCGGCTACGTGTTTGTCTACGGAGGGGCCGCGGTCTCCTGGTCGAGCCAGCGCATCAAGTGCGCGACGTTGTCGTCGACCGAGTCGGAGTACGTGGCGGCCACTGAAGCCGGCAAGGAGGGACGCCGCCTTCGCTTCCTCCTCGCAGAGTTCCGGCAGCTGGATGCCGAGAAGCCGTCCGTCCTTCGGGTGGACAACAAGTCGGCCATCACGGTCGCCGAGGGCATGGGGTTGACGGGCAACCTGAAGCACATGGAGCGGCGACAGGCCTGGCTGCAGCACATGGTGAAGCGCGGGAAGTTTTCACTGAAGTACATCCCGACCGCTGAGCAGCCGGCCGACTTCCTGACGTAGGCGCTGCATTACCCGGCCGACTTCCTGACGAAGGGGCTGCACTACCCGGCCTTCAACCGGTGCTCCGTTGCAATTGGCCAAGTGCGCCTGGCCGATGTGGGCGACGGTGACAATGACGTGCAGCAGTAGGTGCCATGCCCTCTTGCATGGCTGATGCGGTGACCGGCGTGCTGTACGTTGTGTGCACGCCGACGGGCTATTCTCCGAGCAGTGCTGTCGTGTAAGCTGGGGGCCCAAGCGTGAACGCGGCAGGGGAGTGTCAACGGGAGTAGTGTTTGGCCCCGTCCTCGCTTGGGCGGAGCCGACCGCGGAAGGCCGCGGAGGCCGCGGGAGGTCGCGGGAGACCGTGGGGCCGCGGGAGGCCGCGGGAGGCCGCGGGAGACCGCGGGGCCGCGGGAGGCCGCGGGAGGCCGCGGGAGACCGCGGGGCCGCGGGAGGCCGCGGGAGGCCGCGGGAGACCGCGGGGCGCGGGGCCGCGGGAGACCGCGGGGCGCGGGGCCGCGGGAGGTCGTGGGGCAACCACGGGACCGCGGGGGCCGCGGGAGGCCGCGGGAGACGACCACGGGACCGCGGGGACCGCGGTGGCCGCGGATGGACGACCGGGGGCCACGGGGGCCGCGGGATACCCGGTCGACCAGGATACCCGGACGACGTGTGCGAAAGTCGCCGGGGGTGGTTTCTGCGAGGACGACCTCGGGGGTGGTATCCCAAGGTCGACGTGGCTGGTGGGCGCCGTCACGGGTGGAGTGTCTGCGCTGGGCATGTGACGGGGCGTTGGGCGTCAACCAGCTGCACGCACCTGCGAAGCTGGTGCACCGTTGTCAGGCGGGTGCAACGCTGTGCAGCCGACTTGCTGCAGCGTTGGCACACCGCGGACTTGCAACATTGGCAAGCCGCGACTCTGCTCTGCTGGAGTGCGGTTGACCATGTCGTGCTGGCACGCGGTCGACCGTGCTGCGCTGGCAGTCGACCAGCAGCCTTGCTAGGTCTGATGTAGTCTGTGTTGCCGATGTTGTTGCTATCATTTTGTTGTGAACTTTTGCTAGTGAAACTCTTGCCAAATTTCCCCGTGAACCAGCAAGCAGTGCAAGCACAAGTAAACGACTAAGGAACGAACGCAGAGATCACACGAGCATCTGTGCCTAGCCCGTAGTCTAGCTCCCGTTGCACTAGTTATCTCCGCAAGGCCGACGTCAGGTGTAGAGATGAAGTATTGTAGGGCGCATCGTAGGTCCGCCATATTCTCCCCTTCAGGTCGGCGCAGGTACTGGGCGAGCTGGCTAGCGGCGTACGATAGGTCCGGGCGGCATGTGATGGCGGCAAAGAGCAGACACCCAAGCTGCTGCTGGTAGAGACGATGATCGGCAGCGGATAGTGGGGTGGTGTCGGGCTCGTGGTTAGGAGGAGGGATGCTGAAGGGAGTTGTGATGCCGGTGGGAGCGATGCCGAACTTCTTGGCGAGTGTCTCGGCGTACTTCGCGGCGGATAGATGTATCGTGTCGGCCGAATGCATGACGTTGAGGCCCAGGATCTGGGTGACGTTGTGATTCACCGTCACTTCGAGCTTCTGCTTGATGCCGCTCTTGAAGCGGTCGAGAAGCTCCACGTTGCCCCCGGTGTAGAGCAGATCGTCCACGTAGGCGACGAGCAGGATGAAGCTACCGCGGGACTCGAGGCGGTACATCCCTAGATCGTTGGGAAGCTGCAAGGGACTGAGCTCGATGAGCACGGTGTAGAGGTACTGCTGCCACAGGCGCGGTGTCTGCTTGATCCCGTAAAGGGACTCCAGGAGGAGGCATACAGCATCACCGTCCTCTTCAAATGCGTGCGGCTGCTCGACGTAAATTATCGCGTTGACGATTGCGTCGAGAAACGCGTTGGACACGTCACTATGGCAAAGGTTGCGCAGCTTCACGGCTGCTACGCAGATGAGGATTCGCACGAAGGTGTGACGTTCGACAGGTGCGATTGTTTTGTCGTAGTCAACGAATTGGGATTGTTCGAAGCCGCGAACGGTCCATCGTGCCTTGTACTTGTCGGCGGCGCCGTCCGCAAGCGTCTGGTTATCGCGGATGGCTACGGCGAGGCCCAGGAGAGGAGCTGCGGTCGGGGTCTTCCTCCATGGGTGAGTGCATTGCTGCACTTGCGTATTCGTGCTGTGCTTGTACTGCTTCGTGGTGATCAGTTTCGGTTGGAAAGAATGTTGCTGTGCCTAACCCCTCTGTAACGGATACAAAGGGTGCCGGAGGAGGAGGAGGAGGAGGAGGAGGAGGAGGAGGAGGAGGAGGAGGAGGAGGAGGAGGAGGAGGAGGCGGAGGCGGCTCAAGAACGATGATGCGGTCTCTGTCGCCGAAGTTTCCAGGTGAGTTGAAGTCGAGTACAAATACTCTGTTATCATTTTTTTCCTTTCCGAGAAAATCCCCTCCGTATATTGAGTGAAATCCGTTCTCGAATGATCGCAGGTCGACGCCGCACTTCATCCACTGGGCGGCTGACAGAAGGTTGAACTGGAGCTCCGGTACAACAAGGATATCGCTGATGTGGATGCAGTATCCCCGTGTCGTTCGACTCCAGGTGAATCTGCTCGTGACTCCTTGCGTAAATCATGTGGTTGTTGGCGACGGTGATCTCAACTTTGTGAAAGAGCTCTTCACTGTTGAGGATGAAGACACTCGACAAGACCATGTGCTGACCACAGAAACTGTCCAGGCTCCATTTGTTGACGTCTTTCTTGGCCTTGGCAAGATTTGCGAGCTTCGGAGTCAGATGGTGATCCATGTCTTGATCATTCTCGTAATCATCTTCGTCGTCATGTGCGATGTGTGCAGGTGGCGACTCTTGGATCCATGGCGGCGCTTCCCAATCGTACTGCATGCGGCCGACTGTCAGCTCGCCGTAGGTGGGGTCATTTTCTTCTTCTTCTTCGACCGAGCCTGCAGGTCTCTCTTGAGGTGGGTCTTGCCACATGTCTTCCCAGGAGCGGAAGAAACGGTAGTGTCGGTTGGGCCGAGGAGGTCCGCGACGCACCATGCAGGTTAACACCTTGTTTTTCCCTTTGTCGCTTGCAGAGATGCGTGCCGTGACTTGAGAGGTGCTGGCGACGGCAGGCGGGGACACGGTCTGGTTGCGCGCTGCTTGCTGGTTAGGCGCTCCTCCATGTTGCCTGAAGTTGCAGTTGTTGTTTATGCAGTTCAGCTTCCACATTCCTTAATCGTGTGTCCAGTTTTCTGCAGTACTTGCAGAAGAGCCTTTTCTTATCGGGTGGTCCTTCTGCGCTTGTGTAAAACGCAATCTTTTCCTTCTTGTTGCCTCTCTCGTTGTACAGGTTGATTTCCTGTTGTTCGGAGAGGAGCGAGGCACAGAGCATTCGCTGAGCGTGCCTTGAGTGCACAGGATCGATTTGCAGTGGCGCCAGTCTGGACTCAATCCAGCGAGGATGATGGTGACGAACATGTCGTCAGGGAAGTGCCCGCCTCGCTTCTTAAACTGGTCTCTTAGAGTTCTGCAGCGGTTGATGTATGGCCCGGCCTTTTCTCCGGGAAACACCCTCACATTGTTTAGCTGGTTCAGCAGGCGACTGAGTGTTACCGAGTCCGTTGCCATGTGGCAGGTGCGCATGTGTTCTCGGGATTGTGTTCCTGAGGTGAATCGTCGTAGTACATCCAGATCTGTGCGCTTTGTGCCAGGAGTTCGAATTCGAAGCTCCAAGTGTAGAAGTCCTTCCGTCGAAGAGCTTGGTCGTTCTGAGTTTTGATGTTGAGAGGAACTTGCTATGTACTGATGCCATTGCCCCGTAATATGCATGTTGTGCTTGCGCAGATCCTTGCGCTCCGCGATTGTCGAAGGTAAACGACCGCTCGGGGTTTGCTCTTTGTGGATCGGGAGGTTTGCGGACGTAGCTTGAGCCGTCAATGCTCATCGGCTGGTGGCTTTCCGTGCGCTGATGTGGCTTGTAACCTGCTCGATGAGCGATGTCCACGGTTGTCATCCCAAAGGTGACATTTGTGGAAGGGTGTTCTGGATGTTCTCCAGTATCGCCGCAGTCTGCGCCTGGCAGGATGCTTGCCCTGAATGTAAGATTGATTAATAATAAAGGTTGTTTTAATTAGTGGTCTTAGCAGTCTTTATAATCCAAACTAGCTCTCATACCATGTTAGGATAAGGATCTTGGATATGATATGTCTGCTTTAGAGATTTGGTAGCGGAAGTCTTTGTAGATGACAATATTCTTTTAAAGATAAAGTTACACACAATAAATATATATAACTATCCGTGTACTCTAACGGGTACATTCCCTTATTGTAACTGTTTTACAGGCATACAGTAACCCGACTCTTGCTATTCTCTTGTTACCGGGTTGCTGCATGTAACTGTGCAGACAGTTACGCCTATTGCCGTTCTTCGCGTGTAACCGTTCGGTCCAGATGGTCAACAGTCGCGACAGTTGACTTACGACTGCTGACCTTCCTGCCCTTTTATGGGCTGATCCGATACTGCTGTTGTTGTTGCTTCGGTAGTGGCGGGTGCGATACTGTTGCACCTTCGTGAATGCTATAGTTAATTCCCGCTTACTCCAAGAGTCGCAAACATGTTTCAGAGTGGCGCAAAGTGTCCCTGAATTTCTACAGTCACTCATGAAACTTTCCATGGAGCGTATCATTCTGTGACCATACGTGATAGAATCTTGGGGCAACGTGTGACAATCAGTCATAATAGTGTGATTATCCGTGATAGAATAGCCAGATTTTGTGACCGTTTGCAATAGCCGAGTGACCATCCGTGATAACGAGCCCATATTTGGGACTGCCCGTATCATTATCCCATATGAATTTGGTGCAATGTATCGAGGTAGCCGGGATTGCACTAGTAAGTTGGCAAACGAGTACACCCTATTCTTGATTGTTGAAGTAAGAGGATTTACTTAAGCATTCGCGAAGGTGCACCAGTATCGCACCAGCCACTACCAAAGCAACATCAGTAGCACTATCGCGTTAGCCCATATAGGGCACGCATGTTAACAGTCGCAACATGCGTAACTATCTCAACAGTTAGAGACGGCAACCTGGTAACCGAAGGATCGCTCGCACTGTGGCGATGCATTACGGTTAATAAGGGAATGTACCCCTTAGATTACACGGCTAGTTATGATCGATATATTGTGCAATGTTTACAACTACCCATCAACCTCATCTCGTGGGGTCCGCAAGCCCCAGTACCACCTCCAATGCTGCCTCCACTAGAAGCACTAGTACCGCCTCCACCACCTCCACCACCACCGCCTCCACCACCTCCACCATCCCCTCCACCACCAGCGCCATGTGGATATTCACTCTACAATGGTTAGGAGCTAGACTATGAAGTTGGCACGAGTTGTGTGAGTGTGATTGTAGCTTTGCCTGCGTTCCTTAGCACTTGCGCAATCACGGGAAGAATTGGCAAGAGTTTCACTAGCAAATTTGGGATTACGAAATTACAGCAATAACAATGGTAAGAATGACTACATCAGAGCCTAGAAACCTACCAGCCAGGCAGGTCGACCGCTAGCACACCAAGGTGGACAGCTTGCCAGCGTTGCGTAGAAGAACCGCGCCTGCCCTGCCGAAAGGCGGCTTGCGAACAGAGCAAGCCGACGACGTGCCAACGCTGCAGCAAGGCGGCCGTCCAACGTTGCACCTGCAGATGACATCAGTGCACACGCGCGCACTTACTTCGCAGGTTTCTGCAGACTGTTGGCCCGACGTGCACCATCACGTGTCCGTTGGCTGTTGTCTGCGCCTGATCAGCCACATCAACCTCGGGATACCAGCCCGAAGTCACTTTCGCCATCGCAGCCTCGACGACGTTCGCGTGCCTCCGTAGAACCTCGCCGAGCAGGTTACCTGGTCGATCGGGTCGACCACGAGGCGCCCCGGTCGACGGCCTCCCTTGTCGACCACTTCTTCCATCGAAGAACACCCTGGTTGACGGACGCCTCCGTCGACCAACTCGGTCAACGAAAACCACCGAGTCCCATCTTCGACGGCCTCTCAAAAGTCCCGTGCAGGTCGACGAAGTGCTTCATCGACCTACCCTTCGAAATAGATTACCGGCTCCCGTCGACGGCAGCGGGTCGACCTGCACGCCCCGGCGTCGACCTCTGCAGAACGGTCGGTTGCACCTCCCGCACCTGACCACAAGGTCGGCTTCTCCCAAGCGAGGGCGGGGCCAACACTCGATTCCCGTCAACACGCCGCCATCACCCTTCCCTTCTCTTACCTCCCTTGCCCTGTTTCTGCCCACCAGCGACAGAAACAGCTTCATTCTCCTCAGAACTAGACAACGCAGCAATGGCAAGAGAAGCAGTGAACGTGGGAAGCTGGGGGTGCAGCGCACCCCTCAAAGAGACGGGGAGGCACTACAACACTGGAAGCGTCAACAACGAGGAGGTTGCACTCGATCTTAGTGAGGGTGGACTCAAGAAGATTGATAGTGAGCTCAGTGGGGTGCTTGAGGAGAAGCGCGGCACGGGTAGAAGAGAGGTGGTGAGGGAGGTGAGTGACAAACCAGTGAAGGGTGAGCCACATAGGCGGGGGGCAAGTTTGAGCTGGTCCTTGGTGCAGGCAGCACGGAAGTTAGCGTCAAGAGAGCGGAGATGCGTGACGAGGTCGGAGACAGTCTCGAACGAGCCCATGCACCAAGGGCATGAGGAGGCGGTTGAGGGACGCTGAGCAAGGGTATAGCGAGCAACAATAGCGTCGTACAGGTCCTTTGTCGAGTCGCACTGGGAGAAGTGGATGGCCTCGGTCGGTCGCAGAAGGACGGTGAGGGTGTTGCAGGCAGCAGCGTCGCGAAAATCCCAGACATCACGCGCCAAGAACAGCCTATCGTAATCAGCCTGCTGATCAGCGGTAGGAGAAGTCTTAGTGGGTAGGGGACTAGGGAGCGGGGGGGCCTGAAGAGTGTCAGACGTGTAAGCAAAGAGGTTGACGCCATCCTTACGCTGACTCCTGAGGTGGCGTTGGGCTGGGTAAGCCACGTGTTAAAGTCGATCGGGCGACCGTCACCGTCGAACGTAACACTCGAGAGGACGCCATCCTATGCGCTAGGAGCGACCGGAGGTAGGAGAAAACTAAATGAGACACGCGAAAGCTAGGTATGTCAGGGAAACTAGGCTAGGAGTGTGAGGCTGAACGAGGTACGAGCCCTAAACTACACGAGGAGAGTTGATTGTGACTACCACCCACTGCTAGGAAGGCCTATGACAGGAGGCTTGTGGTAGGCAGTAGGTACGACTGGGAGGGTGGGTGTTGTCTGTGTGTAGAAGAGGCACACGTGTGCGGCAGCTACTGCGCATGCGGTTGCTGCAGTTGTGGACGCGGGTAGCTACTGTGCGTGCGGTTGCTACAGTGCACGCTAAGTCCGCGCGGCTGTGCTTGCGCATGCGTGCGACCGGCTACGCGTGCGGCGTGCGCTAGCGCGTGCGCGTCTGCTAGTTGCGTGAGTAACAGCGCGCGCGGGACGGGACGGTCTGTGGGGCGCTACGCGACGGGACGGTAGGGTCTGCGGGGCGCTACGGCACGGGACGGGGTGCGTTACCAAGCTAGGAACAGGTTAGGAACTTCCTACTAATGATACCATCTTAGGAACTAAGGAGAAAGTCGACTAGTGAGGGAAGGGGGGTACTAGTGGGAAATGCGTGTGTCGGGAAACGCGAAAGGAGCCCTCGCAAGAAGTGTCAGAATTTTCATATTCTTATATAGTTGCATACAACATAGCTGGTGTAATATAATGTTAATTGTCTGTCTCTTGGTGGTGTACCCTCTTGCCACCTTTCACTTCCTATATCTTGTACTTGCTTCTATTGTGAAGCCCTCTCTTTCTATCCCACCTTACGCTACTCACGCTTCTCTCGTTCCTAGCTATTTAGCTATTTTGACAAGGTTTCGGAGCAAGTTATATCCTAGAACCTGTCGTTTTCTTTCTTGGGCCCACCCGTATTCGTAATGGTGCAGCTGTTGGCACACGAGCACCTTTGCTGGCGCGCGGGTGCTGAAGCAGCTGCGCAATATTTTCAGCTGGCTCGCGACCTGGTAGCACCTACGTTCGTCGTTTTGCCCGTCGCCCCCCTACGCGGTTCGCGCGCGCTTTGGGACCGCGCTTGTAGCCCTCATCGCGACTCTTTCCCTTACGCCCCACCCGTTTCCATTCCCCCTTGAATCACCCCGCCCCTCCCGTTTCCTCCTCCTCATTACTGCCTCTGCATATGCAGTGCGTGCCGCGTTGAGGAGGGGGGGGGGGGGGGGGGGGAAGGGTGTGGGGGAAGGGTAAGTCAAGGGAGCCGCCCCTCCTCCCTCTGCCTTCCGCTGCACTTGTTCTCGCTACTGCTCCTCATCTGTTTCTCTCATTTCGTTTCGACCATCGCATAACAATTGGCCGCCTTAGGTCCTTCGTTGTTGGGCGTGCTCACCCCTATACGTGCACTCTGGGCACCCACTGCGGCGGTTAAACCGCAGACGGGCACCTGCCGTGGGAGTCAACCACGGTGGTCCCCGCTCCTGCTCGGCGCCTCCCTTATGGGTGACTGCCCCTCACTAGCTAGTCCAGCGTGCATTTAAGGAGGGTGTCAGAATCATATATTCTTATATAACTGCATACGACATAGCTGGTGTAGTATCATGTTAATTGTCTACCTCATGGTGGTATGCCCCTCTTGCCACCGTTCTCGACCTATATCTTGTACTTGCTTCTATACAGCAGCCCTTTTCTTCTCTCCCAACTCACGTTACCCACGCTTCTCGCATTCCTAGCTACTAATGGGAAAGGGGAAAGGCGCGCGACGAGAAGGAAAAATGTGGGCTATGAGACAGAGAAGTGCATACGACAGGAAGGGTAAATGTGAGCGACTTGGGCGGTAAATACGGGAGACGATAATGTCATTTATCTTTATCGACTTACTCTGGAAATATGTGGAAGCGTCGTCAGCTATGTGTGCCAACAGTCATTATCGTTCTGGTAGTATGAGTGGTACTTGTAGGCTAACTATAGAATATGTCTAAACAGGTGGTTCAGTGTGGGACGTATATTAAAGTGTTTTTTGTTATTTTCTTGCTCTCACGTTGTTATTCACAATCAACTCACATCGTTTGCCTGGTAGCGATACCAGGTTGTCGCACTTTTCTTTTGTTAGCAAACAGCTTTCTCAATCCTTTAGAACCTTGCTTTGCTTGAACCCAAACCTAAAATGTTACGATATGAAACTTTATGAGAAGGCATTCCTATATGCTGCAGGAGCCGACTCTACCGAGTACGAAGTCGAGGAGTCAGAAGAGTCGAAGCGACGCTGGTAACCGTCTGATGAAGACCGATGCAGGCAGAAACATTGCCAGAACTAGCAGCAGAAACAAGAATGAAGAAAGGAGGGTTTGCACTAGCAGCAGTTGGCATACATATAGGAAACCTTAATTGGGTTGTACTCGCTATAGAGTACCCCACTGCAGGCTAGACAATAATAACATTCTCACACACCCCCATAGTCAAAGTGGGGTGTAATCAGCACAGCAAGCAGTCATAGAACAAGTCACAAAGGCAAGCAAAGCTAAAAGGCAGTCACAGAGGGTAAGTGAGGAGGAGGAGTGACTGTGAGAGGAGAGTAGATTGGAGGCGACGGCTGAAGCTGCAGGCGCACGGGCAACAGAAGCGGCTGGCACAGTGGCTACCGGAGCAAGGGCCCCGGACTACTGGAGTAACAGACTCCGCGGCTACGACGAGCGGCAGGAGCTACGGACCCACGGGCGACTGGCGCAGCAGGCTCGCTGGGCTACCGAGAGCAAGGGCTCCGGACTACTGGCGCTGCTGGCGACACGACGGCTACCTCTGCGCAACCTCCCCCAACAGTCCCACCCCCCTTTCACACACCCCTTGCTGTACCCCTAGCTCCACTCCCACGTCACCCCCCTTAAACCCTAAACCCTCGGCTCCCACACACCCACCCCCCTCAGCGGCAGCTGCAGCAGTGGGAGACGGAGGAGGAGGAGGAGCTGCAGGTTACCCACACCGGTCATCCCCATGCCCGCCACCCCCAAACCCTAACGCAGGCAGGAGCGCGGGAAGCAGCAGGGGCGGTTCACGGAGGGAAAGGGAGGCGGCGGGGGGTCTCCTGGGCGCCACGAAGGAGCAGGGCGCGGGCCCCCCGAGGGCGCCACGGCGGGTGACGGGAGGGGGGCCGCGCACGGGCCCCCGAGGGCGGCTCGACGGGCGACGGGAGGGGCCGCGCGCGGGCCCCCAAGGCGCCGCGACGAGGCGACGGGAGGGGGCGGCGCGCGGGCCCCCAAGGCGCCGCGACGAGGCGACGAGAGGGGGCGATGCGCGGGCCCCCAAGGTGCCGCGACGAGGCGATGGGAGGGGGGGACGCGCGGGCCCCCAAGGCGCCGCGACGAGGCGACGGGAGGGGCCGGCGCGCGGGCCCCCAGGGCGCCGCGACGAGGCGACGGGAGGAGGGCGACGCGCGGGCCCCCAGGGCGCCGCGACGGGCAGGGCGGGGGCTGCGCGCGGGTCCCCCACGGTAGGAAACCGCCGCGCGCCTCGGGGCGCACGGCGGGCAGAAAACCGCCGCGCGCCCCGAGCGCGCGGCGGGATGAAAAAACGCCGCGCGCTCCGGGCGCGCGGCAGGAACAAAGGGTCACGCGCCCGGGGCGCGCGACAGCAGTAGAGCAGCGGAAGCAGTTAGGTGGTGGGCCCACCCACAGGATCGACCCAAGGGGGTCGACCTGCTCTGAAACCATGTCAGAACTAGCAGCAGAAACAAGAATGAAGAAAGGAGGGTTTGCACTAGCAGCAGTTGGCATACATATAGGAAACCCTAATTGGGTTGTACTCGCTATAGAGTACTCCACTGCAGGCTAGACAATAATAACATTCTGACAAACATTTGAAGTGAAAAGAGCGGGAACAGGTTTGAAACGGGTTCTCGCGCCGCACGGTTTGAACTACGCTGTAATAAAGGAATGTACCCCTTAAAGTACATGGCTAGTCTAGATCGTTTCGTATTCCTTGTATTTGCTATATAAACTCAATGTATGCATGTTATTATCAATCTCAGTCATTTACATTCACTCTGACCTGAGTTCAATACTTCCGCTGCAACACTACCCTGCGATCAACTCTGAGCGATCCTTCGCTAAGTCCCACACAGGATTGTAACATGGTATGAGAGCTACTTAGGGATTCTTCGCAACTTCACTTCCGTGAAATTCGCCGAATCAAGACCAGGCGAGCGGCACACGCTCCAAGACCAAGATGGCCGGAGGATCCGGAGGCCAAGCGAATATGACAGCCGAAGGACAAACCAACCCGGCTGCGACAAATGAGGCGACGACCACGATCAGCACTGCTGCACTCGAGCAGTTGTTTTAGCGACTATCAACTATGGAGAAAGACCTCCAAGAGCTGCGCAAAGGCGATGCTGGAAACTCTTCCCAACCAGCACAACCTGGACAACCGGCTACAAAAAAGCCGCGATACCGCCGCGCATACCTTCTCCCTCGACACAGACAAATCAACAACAACTGCCCCCCGTCGAAGTGATGAAGTTATCAACTCTGCGCAAGCACGCTTTCTAAGCGTTTCAAAAATCAAGACTACTGCCGCGTTTGACGGCAAAGACTTTTACACCTGGAGTTTCGAGCTTGAGCTCCTCCTACAAACAGCGCAGATCTACCACTATTTTGACGGTTCCTACTCTAAACCGGTGGAAGACACCGACGACGCCAGGGCTCAGTACTACGGCAAGTCCCTCATGGCGTACAGTGTGCTGCTACGTAATATGACGCCTGCGGAACAACCCAGCATTCGCTCCTACAAAAAGAGCGCCGCTCCAGCCTTGGAAGCTTGGAAGCACCTCGTTGAGGTATATCAACCGAAGGATTCGGTTACCGCCAGCAGGCTACTGCAGCAACTCATGGAGACGAAGATGGGGCACGGGGGGAAAGCAAATTCATATATTAACCACTGTCGGAATGTTCGTGACCAGATCACGAAGCATGGAAGCGCAATTTCGGAGGAGATCTTCGTCAATATCGTCCTCCAAGGACTCGGGCCAGAGTGGAAGCCCTGCAAAGCGCTACTCCGACAACGAGGAGTTATCTCTGAAGCCGCGCTATGCGCCGCCCTCCTGACTGAACAGCAGGACGTGGACTCGAGCAGGACAAGCTCCGCGCCGCGAAGAGAGCGCCTTGCCTTCTACACAGACAACCGTGAAGAGCGACGACAACCAAGGCGCCATTATTGCAAAATATGCAAGGTCTTTGGACATTCAACGGATCGATGCAAATCCCGATCCAGCTATCGCCACCCGAATTCCACTCACCACAACAACTGGGTCGGCCGACAAGACGCTCGTCATTCTCAGCCCAAGCATCAAACCTCTCGTCCTCCTGCACAGCACCAACAACAGCAAGCACAAGGATCTCAAGCAGGAACTCCTAGGAACGTGATTGCGAACATGGCGGCAAGGTGCCGTCCTCGCGCTGCTGAACCAGACGATGAACTTCGTGGCGGACTTATTCAACCTGAAGAAGGGTGGAACAACCCCCTCACAAAAGATCATTACTACCGCTACGACGAAGACGAGCAAGATTGGCATCAGCCAATACAACTGCGGGAAAGCCCGCCTCACGAGCATCAGCGCTTCGTACCTGTGGGATGGAAGGAGGACGAAGACCCGTCGTTCCACAGACGCTTCAAATCTACACTGGTGACTCCATGACTCGCGCTGCTTCTGCGCAACAACAACACCGACAACTAGACCACCTGGTACCTGGACAGCTGCTGCGGCCAACACATGGTGGGATCTGTTCGATATGTCTCGAACATTAGCCGCGCCCCTGCTACCTACGTCACAGTTCCCAACGACGAGATACTTCGCGCCAACGCGCAAGGCATCGTGGTGCTACAAGCACGAGATAGCAACACACACATCTCCTTCAACGAAGTCCTCTTCATACCAGACCTCCGCTTCAACTTGCTCTTGGCAGGACAACTCCGAGATTGCGGAGTCATGCTATCCACGGACCCGGACACACGCGACCTCATCCTCACCTATGCTCCCCCGGACACCCCTCCCGAGTCGCACAAATACCTTGGGCGAGCTCGCTCAATCAACGGCATCTATGTTCTAGACTTCGACATACCCAGCTGTCAAGCTTCTGTCAGAATGTGTAGTTTGTCTAGCCTGCAGTGGGGTACTCTGTAGTGAGTATGACCCCTTAGGGTTTCCTATATGTATCCACCTGCTTGCTAGTGAACCTCCTCTTTTGCCTAATTCTCTCTTGCCTAGCTAGGTAAACCCTAGCTATTGCTCCTTCTTCTAGCTACTATTTTGACATGGAATCAGAGCTGTTACGCTCTTGGCCTGTGGGCCCCACGTGCTTCCGCTGCTTTCCTGTCTGTCGCGCGCCCCGTGGCGCGCGACGCTTTTTCTGCCCGCCGTGCGCACCGAGGCGCGTGGCGGCTTCCTGCTTCTCGCTTCACCCCGGGGACCCGCGCGTCCCCCCCGTCGACGGTCGCGTCGCCCCACGGGAGCTCGTCGCGTCGCCCCGCAACCCGCGCGCGGCCCCCGCTGCCCCGTCGCGACGCCCTGGGGAGCCGCTCGCGGCCCCCCCGCTGCCCCGTCGCGGTGCCCTGGGGAGCCGCGCGCGGCCCCCACTATCCCGTCCCGACGCCCTGGGGAGCCGCGCGCGGCCCCCGCTGCCTCGTTGCGTCGCCCTGGGGAGCCGCGCGCGACCCCTTGCTGCCCCATCGAGGCGCCCTAGGGAGCCGCGCGCGGCCCCCGCTGCCCCGTCGCGGCGCCCTGGGGGCCGCGCGCCGTTCCCCGCGCTGCTGCCCGCGCTCCTGCCCCGTGTTGCCCGTTTTAGGGTTTGGGGGTGGCGGGTGTGGGGGTGGCAAGCATGGGGGTGACGGGTGTGTTACACAGTCCCCTGCTCCTCCTCCTCCTCCGTCTCCCACTGCTGCAGCTGCCGCTGAGGGGGGTGGGTGTGTGGGAGTCGAGGGAGTGGTGCTAAGGGGGTGACGTGGGAGTGGAGCTAGGGGTGCAGCAAGGGGTGTGTGAAAAGGGGGGTGGGACAGTTGGGGGAGGTCGAGCGGAGGCTGCCGTCTTGTCGTCCGCAGCACCTGTAGTCCGGGACGCACTGTCCTGGTAGCTCAGAGAGCTTGCTGCGCCTATCGCCCGTGGGTCCGTTGCTCCTGCCGCTCGTCGCAGCCGCAGAGCCAGTTACTCCAGTAGTCCGGGACGCACTGTCTCGGTAGCCACTGAGAGCCTGCTGCACCAGTCGCCCGTGGGTCCGTTGCTTCTGCCGCTCGTCGTAGCCGCAGAGCCAGTTACTCCAGTATTCCGGGGCGCTCTGTCTTGGTAGCCACTGTGTCAGCCGCCACTGTGTCAGCCACTTCTGTTGCCCGTGTGTCTGCAGCTTCAGTCGTCGCCTCGACGGGCGACGGGAGGGGACCGCGCGCGGCCCCCGTGGTCGCCACGACGGGCGACTGGTGGGGAGGCCGCGCGGGCCCCCAAGGTCGCCTCGACGGGCGACGGGAGGGGAGGCCGCGCGGGTCCCCGAGGTCGCCTCGACGGGCGACGGGAGGGGAGGCCGCGCGGGTCCCCGAGAGCGCCTCGACGGGCGCTTCGACGGGAGGGGACCGCGGAGGCCCCCCCAAGGGCACCACGACGGGCGCCACGGAAGGGAAAACCGCCAGGCGCCCCGAGCGCGCGGCGGGCAGAAATTAGGGTTTCGCCGCCGCGCACCACGGGGCGCGCGGCAGACAGTACGGCAGCGGAAGCGGGTGGTGGGCCCATACACAGGAAGGCGGCAGACATGCCGCCCTCTGATACCATGTCAGAAGTAGTAGGAGTACGGCCTAGGCTTAGTAGCCTAGGCCACAGTAGGACTAGTAACGAGGAGCCAAGTACGAGCTAGGAATGTGTGTAGGAACAGAATTGAGAAGGGATGATTGAACTAGCAAGCAGCAGGATACAAATAGCAAACCCTAAGGGGCTGTACTCACTATAGAGTACCCCACTGCAGGCTACACAAACAACATATTCTGACAGCGCTGTCCCGGTAGCCACTGTGCCAGCCGCTCCTGTTGCCCGTGTGTCTGCAGCTTCAGCCGTCGCCTCCTATCTCCTCTCCTCTCACCGTCCAGCCTCCTCCTCCTCACGTGCCCATTGTGAATTCCTCTAGCTTTGCTTGCACTTGTGAACCTGCTCTATGACTGCTTGCTCTGCTGATTATACCCCACTTTGACTATGGGGGTGTGTCAGAATGTGTAGTTTGTCTAGCCTGCAGTGGGGTACTCTGTAGTGAGTATGACCCCTTAGGGTTTCCTATATGTATCCACCTGCTTGCTAGTGAACCTCCTCTTTTGCCTAATTCTCTCTTGCCTAGCTAGGTAAACCCTAGCTATGGCTCCTTCTTCTAGCTGCTATTTTGACAGCTTCATCAGACGAGCTCGTGGATCTCGTCCCCTTGGACTTCCCTTTCATGGGCGAAACGTCGTGGCAACACCCAGACGGACGACCATGGATTCGCCGCAGTCCGCACCCTCGTGAAATCTGCACCAGCCCGACATCAACGGCCTCTGCACCACCTGTCACACACCAACGGCAAGCCGCACAGAAGAAGTGGAAAAATATCTTGCGGCAATCTAAGAGGCGGAGAGCGATGAGGAAGAGCCTACTGGGATGACCGAGATGGAGCTCGCTGTCACCACTCACCGGATCTTCAGGGAAGAAAATGAAAGGTTCGGACAAAAACGGCAAGAGCGCCCAACGCCCCGCGCAGAAACCCTTCGATGGGTCCTAGAAGCAAACAGCGGAACCTTCAATGACGAAGGACGCCCGCGCCCATACACCCGCGACGTCTACCGCAAGGAGATCGACAAAGGGTGGAAAGGTCCTGACGCAACGGAAGAGCTGAGCGTCAAGGAAGAAGAAGACAAGGCAAAGGCAGAAAAGAGCAGAAGCTGTATGAGGAGCGCGTAGCGGCCGGACGGGACGAGGAATCAGCACGACGTGGCGCATGGGGAGACGACGACTATATACCAGAGGAAGGTGAAACATGGGGATCCGCAACTGGCGCATCCGGCACCGTGCATAGAGGCGGATGGGGCGACACAGGCGGATGGGGAGAGAGCAAACACGTGGATGCCCCGCTTACCAAAGAAGAAGAAGAAGAAGAAGAAGAAGAAGAAGAAGAAGAAGAAGAAGAAGAAGAAGAAGAAGAAGAAGAAGAAGAAGAAGAAGAAGAAGAAGAAGAAGAAGAAGAAGAAGAAGAAGAAGAAGAAGAAGAAGAAGAAGAAGAAGAGGTAGAACGAGAAATGGCTGCGGAACGCGGAGAACGACCACCACGTATCCCTATCCTGCTCGAAAGACCTCCACGTAACATCCCCTCACCACCCGACTCACCTTATCGTTGGTCGAGTCCTTGGTCGGAGATTAAGGAGGGGAATGTCCCCACCACACAGCACGCGACTCACTTGGTCCAATCTCCTGCCCAGATCCATTCGCCCACCTTATCGAAGGCACAAGGACCCCGCTCAACATCATCCCTGACCGTGAATTTCTTGCGCTCTACCTCACGACAGCTCCTGCAGAAGGGGAGACAGCAACAGAGGCAGAAGCAGAGGAGCCGGACAACGAAGCAGAACCAGGAGAAGAGGAAGAACCTCCACTCCAGATTCCGCAAGAAACAGAAGCGGAAATGGCGGAACACCGTGCTCGTTACATGCGCACTTCCGGGATCCGCGCTGAGGACGACCTCTGGCATCAGCGACTCGGACATCCCTCGCGCCAGACGCTCAACAACTGTCTCCGCGCCAAAGTGTTTCCCTCAGGAGCACTGCTGCGCCCCGACGGCACGGAACCCCACAACACCCCACACCCTACTACCTGCACCGTCTGTCCCACAGCTGCACTCACTCACAGCGCCTACCCCTCCATGGAACCAAGCACCAACCGCTACAAGAAGCTGCAGAAGGTGTATAGCGACTTCATCGTGCTCACCTGTGACGGTATCAACGGCGATAAATACACACTCACCTTCGTGGACGCCTACTCATGTCACGTCTGGATCGCCAACGTCGATGCCCGCTCCAAAGCTCCAGAAGTCTTCCGCATCTGGCTTGCACACGCGCAACGACAATCGTTGAGGAGGCTAAAAAACTGGCAGAGCGACCAAGGAAATCCGCAGCAACGAGCTGGAGAGCGTTCTCACGGAGAAGGGGATCAAGCATGAGGTTTCTCTCCCCTACGCCCACCAGCAGCAAGGCGTCGCAGAGAGGGTCAAGTGCACTCTCATGACAGAAGTGCGCGCCCTCATGAACCAATCCGGCCTACCCAAGGAGTATTGGCCCTACGCCATGAACCACGCGGTGCGCCTACACAACCTCCTCTCCACCACGGCCAACCGGAACAACCTGTCCCCGCACATGAAGTGGACCGGCTCAAGGGGAGATCCATCTATGCTGAGGGTTTGGGGGTGCATGGTGCAGTACCGGCCAACGACCGCGACAATCGGCAAATTCACTCACCGCGCGCGCTGGGGAGTCCATCTAAGACTCAGTAACGAGTACAAGGGTTGGCTCATTCTTGACATTGACAGCAAGCAGTTCGTCCCCGCTCATGATGTTCTCTTCTATGAGCGACTCACCTTGCAGCAGTGGATTGACGACGAGCGTCGCAACGCAGCACGCGGCTACGCCAACAGCGGCCGCAACTTTGCATCCCCAGAGGACGAGGCAGCAGCGGCAGCACTCGACCGCGATCCCGCCAACGAACATCCCGGCGTTCCGCCTCGCCCACGCAACGACTACGACGACGATGACAGCGATGACGCTCCCGCGCCAGGACCTTCACGGCGCCAAGCTGAGCCAAGCACTTCCTCACCCGGCTACGAGAGCAGCGACGACGACGTGGTGGAAGTCACCACCGACACCACCGGCACTACCAATGTGTCTGGCCTACAACTCCTCGGCTTGCACACGTCAGCCACTACCCTCATGCGCGCCGTCGAGCCCAAGAACCCACGCCAGGCCCTTACCGGCCCTCACGCCAAGGAGTGGCGTGCTGCCATGGATGCGGAACTAAAGGCGCTAGAATCTCGCGACACATGGGTCATGGCCGATCGTGCAGCATTGAAGGGGAGGAGGGTGCTAAGCGGAAAATGGGTATTCCGTCTCAAAACCAATGCTGACGGCACTATCGAGCGCTTCAAGGCACGCTGGGTCGTACGCGGGTACGACCAGCGCCACGGCCTCGACTTTGATCAAACCTTTGCTCCCGTCAGCCGTCACACCTCCGGCAGGATTCTACTCGCCATTGCCGCCGCTAAGCACCTACCACTGTGGCAGATCGACGTGAAGAATGCGTTTTCATACGCGTTGGTGGATGCAACCATCTTCGTGGAGCAGCCACACACCTACGGGGAAGGAGACCCCAGGGTCTGCCAACTGAAGAAATCCCTCTTACGGGATAAAGCAAGCGCCGCGTCTCTGGCAGCAGCATCTACACAAATCCTTCTAGAGATCGGTTTCAGGCAACTACCGCAACTACCCGTCGACGACCTGCTCTACACCGGCACCTGCATCAAGCTCCTTAATCAGTTGGAGGAGAACCTGGCGCAGCGCGTTGACATCACCATCAACCACAACGTCACACAGTTTCTGGGCCTGAACATCACCTACGCGCCAGAAGCAATTCATCTGTCAGCTTCCAAGTACGCAGAGCAGCTGGGGGAACGCTTCAACATTTCACCCGCACCACTCTCAACTCCTTACCGCA
The DNA here is from genome assembly GCA_947471745.1 of Closterium sp. Naga37s-1. NCBI lineage: Eukaryota > Viridiplantae > Streptophyta > Zygnematophyceae > Desmidiales > Closteriaceae > Closterium > Closterium sp. Naga37s-1. The sequence continues at coordinate 2,565,063 of CANJKZ010000238.1, read as the reverse complement.
ACCCCAGCGCCAACTACAAACCGGACAACAAACATGTGTCACCCGCAGGACTCCAAATGTACCAGCAGAAATTGGGGTGCCTGCTGTTCGCCTCTGTCACCTGCCGACCCGAACTTTCGTACATCGCCAGCCAACTGGCACAGCACTCTCGCAAGCCAGTAGCAGAGAACCAGCTGGACCTGGAACGCGCCCTGGAGTACTTCATCTCCACACCTGACATCGGGCTCTCCTACTCCACACTGACAACAACCTCCTTCAACCTCAGCGGCTACGTGGACGCAGATCATGCCGCTGATCCTGCAAATCGACGATCCCGAACCGGCTTTGTTTTTCGACTGGAGCCAACAAGACCAATCTTTTGGAACTCGCAGAAGCAGGAGTTGGTTGCCCTGTCATCGGCTGAAGCATAATACATCGCCGCGACAGCAGCAGTTCGCGAAGGTTTGTACCTGCAGGAGTCGCTGCAGGAAGCGAAAATTCCAACTTCGCCTTCCTTTCGTCTTCACTGCGACAACCAGAGCGCCATCAAGATCGCGAACAAGCCAGGTTTCGTGAACCGCACGAAGCACATTGCACTACGGTACTTTTTCGTCAAGGACGAAATTGACCAGGGCAAGGTTGACCTCACGTACTGCCCTACCACCGAGTTGGCAGCCGACTTTCTCACCAAGCGACTGCCACGTCAGCAGTACAAGCACTGTTCCGACCTCACCGGAGTGGTCAAGCGAGTCAGCCCCCTGCACGCCCAGGAATGAAGGCGAATGTTACGATATGAAACTTTATGAGAAGGCATTCCTGTATGCTGCAGGAGCCGACTCTACCGAGTTCGAAGTCGAGGAGTCAGTAGAGTCGAAGCGACGCTGGTAACCGTCTGATGAAGACCGATGCAGGCAGAAACATTTGAAGTGAAAAGAGCGGGAACAGGTTTGAAACGGGTTCCCGCGCTGCACGGTTTGAACTACGCTGTAATAAGGGAATTCTTAGAAGTAGAGTGCAACGGAATGTCGAGAGTAGCAAGGCAAGGGGGTACAAGCATGACAGCCTAATTGAGTTGTACTCACTACACAGCACCTCACTACAGACAATAACAAATGTCAACATTTAACACACCCCCATAGGCTAAGTGAGGGGCATCATTAGCAAGCAGGATGAACAAACGGTCACAAGACCAGTCAAGACAAGAAGCAAGGCAAGCTCCGGGTGGATCTCAAGGACACCACACAAATTCCGAGCACAAGCAAGCGGCCACAAGGCCAGTTCAAGAGTTCACTATGATATATATAGGAAAACACAACAAGCAGAGCAAGTAACAAGTCTACAGCAACCGAGGGTCTACCTCAACAAGCCCCAACTGCACACAGAACCTGTGGTGTCACCAAGCGCCAGGGCCTTGGTGAAGACGTCTGCAGTGTTGGCCTCTGAGGCCACAAAGTCCAGGCGTGCCTGGCCGCGTCACTGCAGCTCTCGCAGGAGGATGTACCTCACGTCAATATGCTTCACTCTGCTCTCCAGTCGAGGCTCTCGACAGAGGAGGATCATGGCCTTGTTGTCAGCGTACAAGGTCGGTGCAGAGCGAGGCCGCTCACCAAGGTCGGCGAGCAAGAAGGTCAACCAGCGAAGCTCCTGTGCCATCATGGCACCAGCGTAGATCTCTGCCTCTGCACTGGAAGTAGCCACAGACGACAACCGTGTAGACCTCCACGACACAGCACCAGCTCCCAGACTGAAGCAGTAACCCTGAGTCGAGCGCTGAGTCTCCACGTCGTCAGCGTAGGAAGAGTCGCGATGACCAGTCAACGCCACTTGCTGAGTCCCTCCTACCACAAGCCCCATGCCTCATGTAGTCGCCAGGTACTTCGCCACCCTCACATCAGCTGTCCAGTGGACAGGACGGTGTCTCCCAGTCGCAACAAAGCGAGAAAGTATGCTGAGGGGAAAGGCGAGGTCCGGCCGAGTACAAGTCATCAGGTACATGAGGCAGCCCACCAGCTCTGCGTAGGGACCACTGGACTCAAAGGGCTCGTCCGGAAAGGGGCCAGTGAGTCTGTGGTCAACAGCAAGAGGTGTGGGCTGTGTGGTGGAGAACTGGAAGTCGAACCGCTGAAGGACCTGCTGCACCATGTGTGACTGAGTCAGTGTGATGGTGCGAGCGGCTCTGTCCCTGGTGATTTGCAGGCCAAGGTAGCGCTGCAGTTCACCTAGGTCAGTGCACTTGTGTCTCTTCTGCAGTTCGGACTTCACCCGAGCCAGAGCTGCCCTGTCTGCTGTGGCAAAGACCAAGTCGTCGACGTACACTAGTATAAAGAAAGGAGTGGAACCAGTGCGAACAAACAGCGACGGGTCGGCAGAGGAAGGACAAAACTCAAGGTCACGAAGCGTGGAGCGGAGAGTGTCGTGCCACTCACGGGGCGACTGGCGGAGACCGTAGACTGGCCGTCTCAGGCTCCATTGGGTCCCAGGTGGGAAGGTGTCAGTGAAGCCAGGAGGGCGGCGCAGCCAGATCTCCTCGTGTAGCCGGCCCTGGAGAAACGCAGTAGAGATGTCAAGGGAGTGCAGCTCGTAGTCTCGCTGTGTTGCTACGTGCAGTAACACCCGAACAGTAGTCATCTTCGGGGTCGGGGCGAAGGTCTGGAAGAAGTCAACTCCCTCATGCTGACTGAAACCCCTAGTCACGTAGCGCGCCTTGAACACAGGCGGTGAACCAGGCGGCCGCTTCACCTTGAAGAGCCACATGCCATCGACTACGTTCGCCCTGGGAGGGGGAACTGCGTCGACGTAGGTGCCTGTGGATCTCCAAGACGCTAACTCTGAGGCCATAGCCACTTTCCACTGTGAGGCCCACGCCCCTAACACTGCCTCGCGGTAAGTGCGAGGAGTCGGTATGTCAAGGGCGTCGGGGTCTCCCTCAGGGGATAGCAGCATGGCACAGAAGGAGGAGGAGGAAACGTGGGAAACGTGGGACCAAACGTTGGAGGGGACGGAGTGTGAACAGGAGGAGAGGAGGGAAGACCAAGGGCCCGGAGGCCACTCACGGGTGGGAACAACTGCCGCTCCAGAGGGGAGCTGCTGCGGTCGCAGCTGCGGCGGCGGTGTCTGCTGCTGCTGCGGCTGCTGCGGCTGCTGCTGCTGCTGCTGCCGCTCCTGCTGCTGCTGCTGCTGTTGCTGCTGCTGCTGCTGCTGCTGCTGCTGCTGCTGCTGCTCCAGCAGGTCCAACCGCCGCAACTCCTGCCGCTCCCTCTCCAACAGCACCTGCTCCTCACGCTCACGCCGACAGGCCGCCTGGAGACGCGTGTCGTGGCGGTGGGGAGGCGGAGTGGACTCCGCAGAGCAGTGTCTCCAGCTCTAGTCTCCTCAGAACCAGCACCTCCAGTGCCAGTGCCTCCAGCACCAGCACCCCCAGAACCAGCACCTCCAGTGCCAGGACCTCCAACTCCAGCACCCCCAGAACTAGCACCTCCAGTGCCAGCACCTCCAACTCCAGCACCCCCAGAACTAGCACCTCCAGTGCCAGCACCTCCAGCTCCAGCACCCCCAGAGCTAGCGCCACCTGCGCCAGCACCTCCAGCTCCAACACCAACCGAGTCCACAGTAACCTGTCGCGGAAGTGCCGAAGGCTGCTGAGGGGACTGTGAGGAGGACTGCTGGGAGGGAGACGCTACCTGACGCGCGACCGAGGGTAGAGGGGTAGCGTGGGACACACCAGACGGGGCAGGACCAGGGGGGGGCGGGGGTACCAGAGGAGCGGGAGCAGGAGGAGGAGAGGGTGCGAGGAAGAGGGGGGGAGGGGGTACCGGGAGACCTCGACAGGGGTACCGGGTGTAGTAGGACACGGACTCGTCAAACCGGACGTCACGGGAGTCTAGGAACTGGTGGAGGGGAGGGTGGTAAAAGGACCAGTCGGCAGAGTCCACCGGGAAACCAAGGAAGACACAGGGGACGGCGCGTGCCGAGAGCTTGTCCGCGGAGGTGTCGCGAACAAGCGCAAGGCAGCCCCAAACACGAAAGACCGACCCAACACCAAGGGACCCGGTCCAAAGACTGGTCGGTGAAGTCTCGGGTCGTGAGACGCGCGGTTGGAGGTTCAGCTGGTGTGCGGCGTATCGAACCGCGTAGGGCCACAGAAAATGGGGCGCACGGGCATGGATCATGGACGTGCGAGCAATGTCCATGACCAAACCAATGCGGCGCTCAGCAACCCCATTCTGCTGTGGGGACTCCGGAAGCGTCCAGGATTGTACGATGCCCTGTTCGCCGCAGAATCCGGCAAGAACGCTGGAGCGAAACTCGCCCCCACGGTCGGGGTGGAGACAACTGACACGACGACCACGAGTGCCCTCAGTGGCCAGAAGCCACCGGATCAGCGTAGGAGTCACCTCGGACTTCTTCGCGAGAGGGAACACTGTGGTGTACCTGGAGAAGTCGTCGACGACCACCAGAAAGTAACGCTCCCTCCAAGAACCCTGCGTCGGGGCAGGGCCCCAGACGTCCAATTGGAGGGTCTCGAAGGGAGCAGTGGCCGGACGAAGGGAGGAGGAGTGGGGAGTGGCGCGTAAGCGACCGGCGACGCAAGGAGTGCAAGGGGGAGCAGGGGAGGTGGGGAGCGACGGAAAGGTTTGTGGGAGACCGGTGACAAGCCCGTGAGTGGTCATCCCGCGGAGGCGGGAGAGCGACGGGTGGCCAAGGCGGTGGTGCCACAAGACGGTCCGGTGGGTGAGGGACCGGCAGGAGCAGGACGCAGCGACTGGGCTAGACAGCGCGACCTGACTAGACACTGCAACTGGACAAGACACGACCACCTGGCTAGACACAGCAACCGGACTGGACACCTGGACTGGAGGGGACGCAATGACCTGAGTGGAGGACGCAACCGGGGAGCGCTTGGTGTGGAGAACGTAGAGACCGGAGCAGGGCTCCCTGGTGAATGTGGCCAGAACAGCACCTGTGGCAGCGTCTGTACAGACCGCAGTCCTCCCACCCCCCACAAAGGTAACCGTGATCCCCCTGTCCTGGAGGTAACCAACACCCACCAAGTTCCGAGTGAACGAGGGGATGTGGAGGTCGCGCAGGACACCAGAGGGGACCACAGGACACGGGAGGGTAGTGGAGCTACGCGCAACGGCTGGTCCTGAGGTAGGATCAGCCAGAGCCACCGAAACAGGAGTGAGGAGAGGCGTGAGGGTCGTGTGGTCGCGGAAGAAGCACTGAGACGCACCAGAGTCCAGCGTGAAGGACAGGGACGCCTCAGCCGGATGGTCACCTGTCCTAGTGGCTACACAATCACCTAGAGCAGAAACACAAGCACCTAGACTAGAAAGGCACAAGTCTACACTAGCAGGAGGCAAGCAAGCTAATCTACGAACACGCGAGCACACAGATCCATCAGCACTATAGTCAACATCAGCATACAAAGCATGCTGACGAGCATCGTCCATGGACAAATCAAACACATCAATCTTACGGGCTAACAGGCGATCCCAGCGAGGCGTGGTCGCCGTTGGGCCCCAACGAGCACGGTAGAGGTCGTCGAGGCGGCGGAAGCACCGCGCGGCAGAGTGGTCGTCACGACCGCAGAGACAGGGGCTGCCAGGTCCGGTGAGGCACCAGTGGGTGCAGGGGCCAGTGTCACGGCGAGGGGGGCGAGGGGCCCAGCTAGAAGTGCTGCCGCTGCGGCCGGTGCTCCCTGGTCCTCCCGGACCCCACTGCGGCGGGGGACCCCAGTGCTGCTGCGGACCCCACTGCAGTGGGGGCCCCCACTGCTGGAACAGCTGCGGTGCCTGCTGCTGCTGCGGTCCCTGCTGCTGCTGCGGTCCCTGCTGCTGCTGCTGTCCCTGCTGTGGCTGGTGCTGCTGCGACTGCTGCTGTTGGGGTCCAACACCCCCACCGGTCGGGCCACCGCCAGTGGGCGGGCCTGTCTGTCCTGCACCTCCTCCAAGGCCCCCTCCGCCTGGTGCACCTACGCCGCCGCCGCCACCACCGCCTCCACCACCGCCGCTCCCACCTCCACCGCCACCTCCACCGCCGCCTCCACCGCCTCCACCTCCCCCCTTCCCACCCTTTTTGCCACTCTTGCCCTGTTTCTGCCAGTCTGCGGCAGAAACGGCAGCAGTGTCCCCAGAAACCGACACAGCAGCAGAATCGCGGGTAGCAGTGAAAGTGGGAAGCTAAGGGGCGGCACACCCCGCAAAGAGACGTGGGGCCACCGCGTCAGTGGCGGAAGCAACGGTGAGGAGGCTACTCTCAATCGTCCCGAGGGCGGTCTCAAGGAGATCGATAGTGAGCTCATTGGGGTGCTTCTGGAGAAGCGCGTCGCGAGCAGTGGCAAGGCGGTCAGGGAGGCGGGTGACTAACCAGTGCACAGTGAGCCACATGGGGGGGGGGAGCAGCAAGAAGCTGGGCGTCGGTACAGGCCGCTCGGAAACCGGCGTCAAGTGAGCGGAGGTGAGTCACTAGGTCGGACACAGTCGCAAACGAGCCGAGGTCGGGAAACACGAACGGCATGAGGAGGCGACTGAGGGAAGCAGAGGAAGGGGTGGAATAGCGTGCAACAACAGCAGCCCAAACCCCCTGAGCTGTCTCCACCTGGTCAAAGTGGGCGGCCTCAGTCGGGGGGAGGAGCTCCGTCAGCGCAAGAGCGGCGGCAGCGTCGCGAGAGTCCCACACGACGGTCGTAGTCCGCCTGCGCCGCAGGAGTCGGCACTGGGTCGGTCGGGAGGGGGTCGGGGGACAGGGGCGCCCTGAGGGCACCCGACGCGTGGGCCCACAAGGTGGCGCCGTCCTGACGCTGACTGGTGAGGTAGTGCGTGGCCTGGCGCTGCCAGGTACTGAACTCGATCGGGCGTCCCTCCGCATCGAACCGAAGGCGGCGAGACTCCATACTGGAGGCTAGGCTAGAGGCGATTGGAGCACGGAAGAGACGGAGCTAGGAACGAGGAGGGAAATGGAGGAGCGCCAGGTGTGGCGAGGCAAGAGACCGGCGGAGCTAGTGGCTAGGAGCACGGAGTGACCTAGGCTAGGCGTGAAACGGCGAGGAACTCCATATATGGGCGCTAGAGGCGAGGAGCTAGTGACCACACGGGTCTAACCTAGGTGACCGGCGAGAGAAGCGGCTGCCAGCCGCTGAACTAGAGACCACTGGCAGTAAGAATGGTTGGGGCTCAGCGAACAGGGTGGTGGTGGGGAAAGGGACGAGTGCCAAGTGTCGGTGGGCGTCGGTAGGGCCCAATCTAAGGCGAGGGCGAGGGCTAAGGCGTGGGCGAGAGCTCGGCCTGTGGGAGGCACGGAGGGCGGGGCAAAGCACGGAGGGCGCGGACTGCGCGAAGGGCGGAGCTAAGCACGTGGAGGGGGGGGGGGGGGGGGGGGGGGGGGGGGGGGCGGACGGCGCGGAGGGCGGGGCTAAGCACAGAGGGCGCGTGGCGCGGGGTAAGGCGCGGGCTAAGCTACGAGCGTGGGCTCAGGAGAGGGCGCACGGCTAAGGCCCGGGATGGAGGGTGCGAGAGGCGCGGAGGCGTGCTAGGCGGACGGAGGCTCCGCGACGAGCTACAGCAGGGCGCATGAGGCCCGCGACGAGCTAAGGCAGGGCGCACGGGGCCCGCGACGAGCTAAGGCAGGGCGCACGGGGCCCGCGACGAGCTAAGGCAGGGCGCACGGGGCCCGCGACGAGCTAAGGCAGGGCGCACGGGGCCCGCGACGAGCTAAGGCAGGGCGCACGGGGCCCGCGACGAGCTAAGGCAGGGCGCACGGGGCCCGCGACGAGCTAAGGCAGGGCGCACGGGGCCCGCGACGAGCTAAGGCAGGGCGCACGGGGCCCGCGACGAGCTAAGGCAGGGCGCACGGGGCCCGCGACGAGCTAAGGGCGGAGGCACGAGACGGAGGGCGCGTTTCGGAGGGCGCGGAGGGCTCGTTTCGGAGGGCGCAGAGGGCGCGACGAAAGGCTAGAGCGTGGAGGGCGCTAGAGTGCGAGCTAGGCTAGTCTAGGCTAGGATACTATACCTACTCATGATACCATTTTAGAAGTAGAGTGCAACGGAATGTCGAGAGTATCAAGGCAAGGGGGTACAAGCATGACAACCTAATTGGGTTGTACTCACTATACAGCACCTCACTACAGACTATAACAAATGTCAACATTTGACAGGAATGTACCCCTTAGAGTACATGGCTAGTCTAGGTCGTTTCGTATTCCTTGTATTTGCTATATAAACTCAATGTATGCATGTTATTATCAATCTCAGTCATTTACATTCACTCTGACCTGAGTTCACTACTTCCGCTGCAACACTACCCTGCGATCAACTCTGAGCGATCCTTCGCTAAGTCCCATTTGGGATCGTAACATAAAAAACCTAAATTTGTCTTTAGTTCGTACCCCTCGCTTCACCCCTCGTCAGATTGTCTACCTCGCTAACGCAGCCAAGCTCTCCTCTCCAACTGCAAAACAAATAAATTAATTGAGATCCTGACTTTAAAAATGCCAAACTAGGCAACCTACTTGTATAGGCGCGGCTCGGCGCGATTTTTACAGGTTCCCTCATTTCAACATTGTGACTCAACAATTATTGTAACATGCATTTCGAACCTTAGAGCAAGCATACATAGGCAATAACAGTCGTAACTGTGCATGAGGGGCGGCCACGTGGCTACCCCAGGTGCAGCATCTAAGGAGGCTGGTGCGTCATCCTCGGTGCGAGCCAGACATTTTCAAAGGCCTTCGTCCACGCCCACGACTTGCCGTTTTTGTCCCTGATCCGAAACAGTAATTTGTTTTCCCTCTCCATCACACGGCGGAACTTCACCTCCTACTGCGTACCCCGGCACTTCCTCCACTCTGCATCCCTCGATCTCGTGTAGACCCTTGCATGCAGGCGGAAAGCCGCTTCAATGCGACAGAGCACCCGCGTCCCCCTGAAGACAGCATCACAGCGCTCCGCCCACAGCTGATGAAGTGTAATAGATGTGATCGTGGCCTCCGGAAAAGTCGTGCTGGACCCCGCTTTCCGGAACAACAGGTCACCCAGAGATGTCACCGCACGCGAGCTGTTCAGCATGCAGAGAGATTTTAGAAGTGCAGACGTCACCACCTGAATCTTGGGGCAACTGTAGAGGCAATGTTCGAGCGTTTCCTCGCCTCCACAGTACGGGCAGACCGGTTTGCTGCTAAAAAAAGCCACCCGCTCTCCCACTTGCAGATTTAAGTTGTGGATCCGCAGCAGAACATCTCGCGGCCTGCTCGGTGTAACCAGTGAATCCCAGACAGCAATGGTCCTTTTCCAGTTGATATGCCCGTTCCACCTGCCCTTCCACAACTGCTGCTTCGCCGACGGTTTTTGCCCCTCCCTCCAAAGCAGCTTCAACCGCTTCAGAGGCGCAATCCCCCCGTTTTCGAAAATGGGGAAGTCGGTGAGCTTGCGCCCTGCAGAGTGGAAACCCCGCCTAGACCCTGCCGAGCTAGATGTCTGCGCCCCCTGAGCCGGAGCACTGAGGAGCAGCTCCTTCCACTTCTGAGGCGCAGCCTCAAACGCCCTCTTTGCCAGCTTAGCAGCCCCCTTCCCTCCCAGCTCCTTTTCCAAAACGGCTAGGTCCTTGAGCACAGGAACACCGTTGCCATCAGGCCCAACCAAGTCGCCCAGCCGCTTCTCCCACAGCGGCTTCGCATCCTGCTGTCCTCCAACCGGCGTAGTCCCATTGAGCAGGAGACGCTTGTTGAAGACGATCCGCTCCCCCTCTACTGCTTCCCGAGTGCTTGCCTCCGGAAGAATCCCCAGCGGCGTTTTCATGAAATTTTCACACGCCACCTTCCAGCGCGCGCTTTTCCCCTCCCAATGTTTCAACAGCTTCTCGTGGGCAAAAAACGTCGCAATGCCCATGGGAAGATCCGCCGCCCGTAGCATGAGATGCTTTTTCAGTTGATTAGTCTCCAACGCCAACAGCCCCACCCGCCTCGCCGTGAGGCATGCCAAGATCATTTCCGGGTCATGTACCCCCACCCCTCCCAGCTTCCTCGGCGTGTATATCAGCTCCCTGCTCCAGAGCCGAAACACCTTGTCTGTCGTCGCTTTGTTCCCGGATACAAAATTCTCGAATGTCTTGGAAATAGTCCCCCATTGTTTTGCAAGAGGCGGGTAAACTTGCGCCTGGAACGCTGCCTTCGGCATCGTGTAGCTGTTGACCACAGCCGTTCGCGCCGATGCCGGTAGGAACTTCTGCTCCCACTTTTTGACCTTCCCTGAAATATCTCCGAAGTTTTTTCCCATGTTGGCAGGCAGCTCCCCGAAGGAGTGACCCATACGCCCAGCAGCTTTTCGGCCTCCTCCTTCTCCGCCCATCTGAAGCTGTGCGTACGGCCAGTTGTCCTGCCGAGATTTTTCCCCAGCGGCAAGACGACCGACTTGTCACGGTTTGTCGCCAGCCCGGAGGTCAACTCAAACTTTGCCAGCACCTGCTCAGCTTTGATAAGCTACTGCTTCCCCTCCAGAATCAAGGTAGTGTCGTCCGCGTACCCGATGTACGCCAATCTTTCACTTGCCTTGCTGATACCCATCTTCCGCTTAAGGAACGTTTGCGCCAGTGGTTCAACCGCACACAGGAAGAGATAAGGCGCGAGGGGGCAACCCTGCCGAACTCCAGAGACCACCTCCACGCCCTCTCCCATCCCGCCATTCACTAACAGCCTCGTCTGTGTTCCTGCATGCAGGCCTTCCACCCACTTCACAAAGCGCTCCGGGAAGCCCATCGCCCTCATCGTCCGGAAGAGGTACCCGCGCGAAACCGAATCAAAGGCCTTCTTGAAGTCCACGAGCAAGAGGAACCAATCCTCGTTGTCGTTCCTTGCGGTGTCGATAATATCAGCAACCAGCCCCACCGCGTCCGTCAGCCGCCTTCCCAAGGAAAAGAATCCATATTGCTCCGGCGATATCACCCTTCCCAGGACCTTCTTCATTCTGTCCGCCATGACCCGCGCCAGCACTTTGTAGGTGAAGTTTAGCAACGTGATAGGACGGTAGTTGTTGAGCTGGTCCTTGTCCCCCTTTTTATGAAGCAGGATCGTTACCGCTTCTTTTACCTCCGTTGAAAGCACCGCCGATGACGCACAATCCTTGGCGAGAGTCATGAACCCCCCCCCCCAGCAGGTCCCAGTGAGCTTCGAACAACTCTTTCGGCAAACCGTCCTTGCCGGGAGACTTGTTGGCCGCCATTGCACTAAAAGCCCTTTTCACCTCCTCTTCTGACCAGTCCGCTGACAGCTCCTCTGCTTCCCACGAACGCAGTGTCTTGTCCTTGTCAGGGCGCCACCTCTCCTCCAGCTGACAGCGGTCCCTTCCGAAGATCTCCGCGAAAAAACTATGAGGCTGCCCGGAGAATCCCCTGAGAGTCCGAGACAAATCCACTCGCCGTCTGCAGTTCTGCGATCTGGGTACACGCCTTCCTTGCCTGCACCATCGCCGTCAGGTGTTGCGACGCCACCTCGCCCTTGAGCTCCGTACGCAAACCCGACATCAGGTGCAGCTTGTCTTTCCGCGACGCTTGGTACTCCCGCAACTGCGCTTCCTTCACCGCTAACAGCGCACTTGTGTGTTTGCAGGCCGGATCCCGCATCATCGCCTGCCGGAGATCTGCAACGACATCCACCAGATGCGTCGCCATCGCCTTAACGCGCTTTCCCTCCTCCTTTGCAAATGCTCGAAGGCCAGCCGCCTACCGTGAGAGCAGCAACTCAAAGCTGCTTCCGTCCGTGACAGCACACCTCTCCACCGTCGCTTCCACAACCTTCCGGACCCCGCGCTTGTGCACCAGCGAGGCATGAAGCCTCCAAAGCCCAGGGCCGATGCTGAGCTTGGCGTCAATACGGAGGGCTATACGGATCGCAAAGCTGTGGTCCGAAATGTAATCCGCCGGCATAACATGCGAAGCTTGAATCAGATGAGGTAAGAGTGAATGAGAGAGAAGAGCACGGTCAATGCGCGTGCTAACTTGCTGGGCTTGCGAAAAGAAGGTAAACTCCCGTTTTCGAACCTTCAATTTTCACAACTCGACTAGAGCTCAAACTTCAAGAAACCCATATATTTGAGTTTATAAAGCAATCGCACCTCGCCCTAACGGATTTTTTTTTCTAGACTCAGCTTGGATGCAGGACCTGGGCGAAAGTTCCGAGCGATATTATCCGGTAACCGCATTTCCTGCCATTGCGACGTAAGCAACCCTACTGTAAAGGAATTCGGTGTCGCCATTGCTTTCGTCATCGGCGCACAGATCACATGGGACGTGCCGAATGTGTGTGGTGCTGCAAACCAGATTCGCGGGTTTGTCGCCAGAGTGCGAGGGGAAGTCAAACACAGAGGGCCAGATCCGAGGCGCATGTAGAATTACGCCCTGCGACACCGAGCGCGAAGTCACTTCCCCCTTCTTGGCGAAACCTTACGGCTCAAACGTGTTCACATCAAGCAGCAAGTCACAAACCACTCCACGAACACACAGGCAAACACAGCACGGAAGGAAACAGGTGGATTGTGCTAGAATTGTGTTGTTGTGAACTGGTGGTTGTCAAGTCCCTCATACCTCAAGTCCCTCGACTCGCGACGATGAAGAGTGTTCGCGGTCGCGAGAGCTCTCGCTTGCTGTCGCTCCCCGACGAGCTTCTCCAGCCCTTTCTCGCGCGCGTCGACCACCCGCGCGATCGCTGCAGCCTCGCTCTCTCCTGCTCTCAACTCCGCCGCCTCTCCCGCCGCACGCCCCACTCCCTCCGCCTCCACTTCTTCGCGAAAAAACAGGGCGCCACCGCCCGAGAATGGATAAAGAACTTCGACATTTATTCCGGGGTATTTACCCATATAATAGACCTCGCGGTGGAGGTTAGCTGCACCACCATTGACCAGCTGCTGGGGGGAATCGGCGCGGGCTGCCCGAAATTGGAAAGGTTGAAGCTCGTGTCGGTGCGCGACCCGCGGTTTCAGATCAACGCCGCGGCTTGGGGGAAGCTCGCGCGGCAATGCCCGTGAGTGTCGTTTGGTTGTCTTGCTTCGGCTTTTCTCCCACCTTCTCGTTTATTCTCTAATAACAGCTGCGACCCTTTTGCCAAGTAGGTCATTTCCCGCCGCAAACCGCCCGTCTCGTCTCCTTCATCCTTTTGCTCCTAGTAACCTTTTGGTTCTCTCTCCTTCACCACGGCATGGAATCGCGCGGCTCACTTTATTCTTGCAAGCGGGGTTCACATTTATGCTCTTGTACCCTTATGGCTGTGCTCCGCCCTTTTAGCTCTTGCGCCAAGAAGGATTCGAATCAATCCGCAGCAAGCCTCCTAGCATCCAGCTCCCGTCATTGATTTGCACGCATGTGCGCCCGTTTCCTTCCTCTGCCTCGCCACTTACTGTCCATCTGCAGGGTGTTTATGAGAATTCTCTCGCGCCTCGCTTCCTGTCTGCCCTTCGCCGCTCACGCATCCGTACTAACCCCCCGCTGTCTCTCCTGTGTCCCTCTCTCCTATCCACTCCACCCCTTCCTCACCCCTCGCTTTCCGTGCCTCGCCGATATCTCTTCATCTCACCTTCCCGCCCACCTTATCCACATCTTCAATTCTGTCAATAGCGCGCTTCCCCCCACCATATCATATTGACACTTGCAAACGCCCTGAACGCGTTATCAAACTTGACAGTCATGGGGCATGCATATATACCTTCTTTCTCCTTCCAGGGGGCAAGTTGCTGACCATAGCCACTCGATGCTTGCCCCACTACAAGCCCCACTCATCTTCACCCACCTCATTCTGCATCCACAACAGCGCACGGTCCCTTCAATCCACTCATCTCAAGTCTCTCTCCCCCACCCCCTTCCCCCCCCCTCCCCCCCCTTTCCCCTTCCCGCCACCTCTCGCGCGCTCTTTCCCCCTCGCATCAGCCGCATAACGTCACTGGAGCTCGACTCCCCACTCTACCGGAGGTGCATCGAGCTCAACGAAACGCCGCCTCCCCCAGTAGACGCCTTCCTGCACTGCGCTCACTCACGCTCCTCTACGAGCCCTCGCACTACCGATTCATCGACCGCTGCTCCTCCCTCACCTCCCTCACCCTCTGGCGCCCCAGCGCCTTCGCCCTCTACTCCCTCGCCTCCCCGTCCTCCCCTCTCCACCTCTCCCTCGCCTCCCTCACCATCCATTCCGCCGTGCTTGAAGCTGCCCTCGCACCCCTCGCGTCCTTCCCTCGCCTCGCCACGCTCGCCTTCCACTCCTGCACCATCGATCCCTGTGAGCTGCACGCCTTCGCTCGCTCCCTCCACACGCTCACCCACCTCGCTATCCTCAACTGCCCCTTGGTCTCCAGTCACGTCCTTGCACCGCTGGTTGAAACCAACCCGGCTCTCTCCTCCCTCTCCCTCCACTCCACCTCCTACCCTCTCTTCGCCGCCCAAGGCCTTCGTACTATGCTCGCTCGTTCCTCCTCGCGCCTCCACACACTCACCCTCTCCGGGCTGCCCTCGTACCGCCCGGGCATGCTTGCACGCTGCAGCTCTCTGCAACGCCTCACGCTGAAAGGAGCGAGGAGGCGAGGGAGAGTGTTATGCCGTCTGAGTCGCCGCAGAAGCCGTCTCTGGAGTGCCTTGTGGCCATGCTGGTGCGCGTGGAAGAGAGGGGAGTCCTGGAAGGAACAGAGCGAGGGGATGATGGAGTGGAGAGACGGGAAGGGGAGATGGCTGTGGAGAACGTGGGGGGAGGAGGCACAGCACAAACACCAGCAGAAGCAGCAGCATCAGCGGAAGCAACAGCAGCTGGAGTAGATCAATTGGAAGCAACGACAATCGACGAAGCAGAAGCAGCAGAAGGAGACGAACCAGCAGCACCCTCAGCAGCTCCCTCAGCAGCACTTCCAGCAGCTGCCACACCGGTAGCCGCCCACTCGGGCATGAGCGGCAACAGGTGGCGGCGTTACTACCTGTATATCCGTGCGGAAGCAGCGGCAGCAAACGCTGACACCATCGCAGCAATGGATGACTCACGAGCCGTGCTGAAGAACGCTCGGTGGAAGCTCAAGAAAGCCGCTGAGGAAGGCCTGCAGACTCGGCGCATGCACGGGGAGTTCGCCCTGATACACATCCGAAACGCGGTTATCAAGGTGCGTGCCGCCATGTCGCTGTGCCGGTGCATGCGGGTGGCTGTGGCGGAAGTGGACGGCAGGATGGCTCGCGTGGAAGCACTGGTACAGGCCGGCGCTGCTGCTGACGCTGCAGGGCTCTTCACAGCGGCACTGGACCCTGAGAGAGAGGAGAAGGACCGGGAGAGGGAGGGGCAGGGGGGAGGAGGGAGGGAGGTGGAAGAGCTAGTGGCGTTCATACCTGAGAGTGACCTGTCGGCGGATCTGGCGGACGTGAGTGAGGCGCTGGGGGAGGAGACGGGTATGTGGCCGGCAATTGTGGCGGTGTCACGAGCAGAGGCGCGCGCGCTGCTGCATGTGCTGACGGGGCAGCTGATGGCGCAGATGTTGGCGATAGGTGACGCGTTTGAGCCCGCTCTGCCACCAGTGCCTGGGGCAGTGGTACCAGGGGCAGCTGCACCAGGGGCAGTTGTAGCAGGGGCAGCGACACCAGGGGCAGCAGCAGAAGGGGCAGTGACAGAAGAGGCAGTAGGAGATGGGGCAGCAGCAGCAGGAGGGGCAGCAACAGGAGGAGCATCACAGCAGCTGCCAGAGCCAGAGGCAGGAGGAGGTCCGGGAGACGACGAGCAGCTGGGCGGCAGAAACTCAACTCACACACGCCCACAGAGGAGCAGAAAGTCAAACATTATCACTCCTGCGACGCCTGTGGAAGTGTTGTGCCCTCCACTGGAGGCCCTGACCCTCGACACCATTCAGTTCGCCTCCACTCGTGACCCTTCCTGGTTGCCTTCTCATTTCCCCTCTGCCTCGCCTCGCATGTGCCCCTCTCCTCACACCGCACCGCTCCCTTATTTTCCTACAAACCCTCCCTCCCCCTATGCTGTCCCTAGCCTGAATAGAGAGCCACAGTCCTTCAGATCCCTGGCGCGAGCTGCTGTGTTTGGAAGGGTCAAGAGCTTGGCTATCTTGAACTGCTCGGGGCTGAGGGAGAGGCATCTGGTGAGGCTGCTGCGTGCATGTGCCATACTGGAAGATCTGCGGGTGGAAGGCAGCGATGCGCTCTCAGACACGGTGATAGCAGGGAGTAAACTGGAGGTGCTGACTCGGTTGACTGTGGTTGGGTGCGGTGGAGTCACTGCAGACGGCATTGGCGGGCTGCTGGGGCACATGCCAAGGCTGCGGTATTTGGAGGTGGAGGCGAGTAAGGTTACTGAAAGGGCTCGCAGGGAGTTGCTTCGTGCAGGAGTGGTTGTTAGGGGTGTGTGAGTTGTTTATTCTTGAGACAGCTACCAGTACCGGTACTTGTTTTCTTCGTCCATTACTGGTCGATGACCACTCACTATGGTGTTGATTCTGTTGTGGGCGCACTCTTTCTTCTGTGTTTAGGGCTTGTTATCAGTTGTCAGATGAACGAGCGCGCAGAATGCAATATCGAAGCTGTGATTAAAACTACCATATCACCCCGGATATAAGCGCACTTGCGCTGATAATAAATTTTAACTACCTCCAAATAATGCTCGACATATCCTCGGGTAAAGCAGTGCATGTTGAAATAGGTCCTTAACTCGTGACTAAGCTTCTATATGACTGTATTTATGTTGCGTTTCGTCTTGGCTCCTTATGGGTACCGAATCAAGTAGTGCGCAAACTGGCCGCGGTGCCGTCAGCCGGCTGGAACAGTTGGCTGAGCAATGAGCACTCCCCCCCCCCACCCCACCAACTCCACCACGATAGAACCGAACCGAACGCCCCGAATTCCAAATGCCCTCGGCCACCAACTGTTGAAAAAATTGTGGCCATCCAATCCAACAACACGGCGACCATTTCCCGATGCGCGTCGCACTGCAACCACCTCCGCATATGATTGGTGGGCGGACTGGAAGAGGCGCGTTTGCTCTCGCATGAGCTTCGCAAAACCCATGTTCCACCGCATGGCACCGAACCCAATCAATTTCCTTCTCAGGGAATCGAGCACTGAACACGTCAGAAATAATGGGAACAGAGGCGGGCGCGAACAATACTGCGATCATTTTCAATGCACTATTTCAACAGTGCTCTTTAGGAGCAAGTATTGTGCCCTCCAGGTTGGTGCTGCAGAGCACATTACCCGCAGAGCACCCACGGGCCATGGGAATTCCTCGAACCGTGCCGGCTGCGCCGTTCGCGGCATCGGCCTGGCTGACGCTTTTCATGTCATCCCTGATGTTCTCTAACGCGCGGGACCTCTCGATCCGCCATCTTCCAGCCACTAGGAACTCCGAAGACGTGACTGCCTCGAATGTCTCCTCAGTCCCATCCTCTTCTTCTCGCGAATTCGCCGGATTTGACGGCGCGCGCGGGAATGACGCAATGCCGATTTCGCACAGCTCTCTCGCCTCCGGCGCCGCTTCCGCGGAAGTTGGAGAGCCGGCGCAATTCTCGACGCGACCCGGGATAAGCGGCTATGACGGACCGCGGTTGGCGGGGGAATCGGCGACCCCGGAGTGGCTGGACCGGGACGCGCTGCATGAGCTGGAGGAGCGACTCAAGGACTTGCTTGGCGGCGAGCCGCCTCTCGGAATCAACGGCGATGATGATGATGGCGATAAAGGCGCGTTTGAAGCTGACGATTGGGAATCGCCGGGGCCTACTAATTATGGCGACAAGGATGAATATCAAGGAGGTGGATTTACAGGAGCGACGGACGAGAACGCGGCGATCACGAATCTGGAGCGGGAAGTCGGCGTGAGGACGACGATCGGCGTTACCCGGAGCAGCACCAGCAGCGCCGGCGACCGCGGCTCCATCCGCAGAAGCAATTGCGGCAGCGGCGAAGGCTGTGGTGGTGCGGGGGGCGACGCGACGGTGCGGAGGAGATCGCTGGGGGGAAAGCCGATAGTACCGAATCTGACCGTGGCTCAGGATGGATCGGGAGACGTCACCAACCTCCAGGTATGTACCTATGTGGCTCGCACGCTGGTGGCTATTACTGTCCAAGGCCTACCATATGGTATATGTTGGCCCAGCCTGCTACCGACTGGGTTGTAAGTGCCTGACATGGCGCTAGTACCATGCTGACATGGCGCTAGTACCATGCTGACATGGCGCTAGTACCATGCTGACATGGCGTACCATGACCATGGCTATGCCCTCTCCTCAACATTCCAAGTTCCAACACTTGCACAATCTAGAGCGACATCTCCATTCATTCACCCACCCCCGTACCCTCTCCTCCCTCTCTCGCCTCGCACGCTCCCACAACTCCCCACCAGGACGCCGTGAGGATGATCAACAGCGAGATGAGCAAGTCGTGGTACATAGTGCAGTTGAAGCCGGGGCGATACGTGGGGAACGTGGAGGTGGAGCGTGCAAACGTGGTGCTCCTAGGCAGCGGTGCATGGCGCACGGTCGTCACAGGGAACCGCAGCAACGGCGCTGGCTTCGAAACGTGGGATACCCCTTCCTTTGGTCAGTTGTACTGCATGCTACCCCGCGCTTCCACCACTCTCCTTCCTCTCAAATCCTCTTGCCTCCCTTCTCAGCTCCCCGCTAAACTCCCTCGTCTCAACCCCGCCCTCTCCCCCCACTATAACATCTCACTACCCACTGGGTAAAAACGAGGTGTTATATGGCGCAGCGGAATGCCCACAGGCGTTACACTCGTCCCCCCCTGGTGCCAACGTCCTCGTTGGCCCTCACTTCAGGGAGTCGCCCCTCGCAGGGACCTCATTCCAGGATCGTTCACTGGGTTCGAGCTGGTAACCACACTTCAATTCTCGCCACAGGCGGAAAGTGTGGACCAGCCGGGATTCGGACCCTAGGCTCTGATTCCAGTATAACACCTCGCCACCCACTGGGTCAAAACGAGGGTGTTATTTAGGCGCAGCGGAATGCCCTTAACACAGCCCACAGGCGTTACACCCACGACCGTCTCAATTGCATCTTGCTTTTCAATCTATCACTTCGTCTTCTTACCGTGCGCATGACTGTGCTTGTTCATTCTGGTTCTTTCTCGCCCGTCCTTCTCTCGCCACTCTTGCCGGCCACCAGCGGTGGCGGGAAACAACTTTGTGGCAATGGGCATTCGCTTTGAGAACACGGCACCGGCGAGCATGGAGGCAGCAGTGGCGTTCCGATCAGCGGGAGACAGAACCATTGCATACCGCTGCGTCTTTTCTGGCTTCCAGGTGCACTCTCTTCTCTCTTCTCCTTGCTCTCTTCTCTCTTCTCTCTTCTCTCTTCTCTCTTCTCTCCTGCCTGTTCTCTCGGTCCTCTTCCTGCTGCTCGATGTTCCCTGCTCTCTGCTTGGTCGTCAAGACCCCACATTGTTTCCCATGTGCTCTGCTCCACCTTTCCGTTTCCAGCTTTGCATTGGCTTGGCCTGCACTGCTGTAACCATTTTGCCACTTCCAGGCATATCATAACCAATGCATGTCCTTCCCTTCCCTCCCTCTTTCTACGAACCATCACTTCGACCCCTCACTCCTCGTTTCTTCTGCTTTACTCAACCATTACAAACCCCGTTTCTCCCACCTATCCCGCTTCTTCCTCCTCTCCCATTCCCGCTCCATCGCCCTCTCCCTCTCCCCCTTTTCTCTCCCTCTACCTTCTCTCTCGTCCGTCCTCTCACTCTCCCTCACCCCCGCTTTCGCCCTTTCGCCTGTGCCCCCTTCCCCTCCCCCTCTCCCTCGCCCTCAGGACACCCTGAACTCGCACCGCGGGCGGCAGTACTACCGCAACTGCGCCATCTCTGGCCACGTGGATTTCATCTACGGTCGCCACGGTGCGGCCGTCTTTGACCGCTGCCGCATCGTCCCGTTAAAGCGCCCGGGGGAGAACGGCGCCGCCACCATCGCCACACACGGCGGAGAGACACGGTCGAAACGTGAAGGCGGGTTCATCTTCTACCGCTGCTGGATTGCTGCAAACGCTCCGGGGGTGACGGTCTACCTGGGGAGGCCGTGGAGAGCGCACGCGCGTGTCGTGTATATGTTTAGCTACCTGTCAAATGCTGTCCTTCCTGAGGGATGGGTGCCGTGGCCTGGGGAGGGCTTTGGGCCGAAGGCTTTTCTGGGAGAGTATCAAAACACGGGGCCAGGTGCGGGGATGAGTGGGCGTGCGAGGTGGGTTCGGCCCGGGTTGCTGAGTGAAGCGCAGGTGGCTCCGTTCATGCCTGAAGCGTTTATTCGGGGCAGCCGGTGGGTGGGCAAGTCACCTGTGGAGATCGTGTACCCTTGATGGCCTGGGATTTGAAGGCGGCGTGGTTCATGGGAAGGCAGCTCAGCTCACATGTAGTGCAGATGGAAAGCGGGGCAGAGGTGGAAAGCGGAAGTGGAAGGCGAACGTGCAGGTGGCGAATGGCTTGGGAAGAAGCGATGCAAGTGGTTTTTTTTATATTTCTCGGGAGGTGGATAGGAAGGATCGAGGACATAATGGGGGGTTGATGTTGTGAGGATGAGCAGCTGAGTGTGGCTGATTCTCTGGCGTTTTGGCTTTGATGCACACGGTTTGGTGGTGAGGGTCCACTGCTCTTGAGCTCATCTCGAGCTCTGTACCAGCTGGCTGGATCATTGTGCATTATTTTCATTCTGTTTACCTGTAACATAATCCCCTGGATAGAAGCACAGGTACACTTATAATCTACCGTATTGAGAAAGCTTGCTTTCTTGTTTTTATCATTTGGCATCGTTCTCATTGCAAATGGCATATTACAACATATCCATCGAGTTCTAACACAAGCTAGTACATGCAGAGAATACTAGCTAAAATGTACCGTGTCCAAACGGCCTTAGTAGGCAGTCGATGCTGGGGTGGGTGGTGGGAAAGTTGAGTGAGCCGTTGGAAATAGAGAAACGTGGGTGGAGGGAAATGAGCTCCAACCCACGGTTTTTGTAGTTGGAGAAGGGCGTTTAGCACGCTTCGACGATGCCAAATGTGCAGTACAAGCAGCTTCGCTTTCACAATACACAATTTTAAAAACACAATGTGTGTTTAAAAATTATAATATTGAGAAAGCTTGCTTTCTTGTTTTTATCATTTGGCATCGTTCTCATTGCAAATGGGGCCTCTGAGACATGGGCAGCGGGGGTTTCCGGTTGCGTACGAGTGCCTCTGCGTGTTGCTCGGAGGACAATGCAAGTGTCGGGTTCTGCAGGATGCGCGATGCCTTGATGAGAGGTTCGACGTATGGCGTGACGTACATTTCCTTGGCTGTGTCACTTCGCCACCTGCCCAGTCTTTTGAAGATTCTGTCTGGTACACTGGTGTTGGCTGCCACTGTGGCCGCGCCTTTTCGGAAGGAATGCGTGCCGAGCTGCTGCTCTCCAAGCCCAACCTTTGCGAAGGCTTCCTTGCACCAGTTCCGGATCGTCGTGTATGAAGGTGGCCTGGCCTGGCCCACGCTGGTTGAGGCATGGCCGAAGACGCGGATCAACGACCCCTCCGAGTGCGGGCCGTAGCCAGCAAGTTGAATGAAGCGTCTGGTGCAGCGCACGGGGCAGCAAGGGTCCGCCGTTGCCGCAATGGGTATCCATGTTCCATGACCGGCCTGATCCGTCTTGGAGTGTGGTATGAGGATCCACATGACATCGTCGTCGAATTGGATGTCTTGCCATTTGATAGCCACGAGGTCGGAGTATCGCAGAAATCCCGAGTACATGAGGATAGGGATCAGCCCTTTCTGGAATTCCGCCGGATTGTCAGACAGCAGGTAGCTCACCGCCATGTCCCGAACTTGTTGGATCGATACGGGCTCCTTCAGACGAGTAGGGCGAGGGCAATGGCGTTTCGCAAAGTCGCGGACTTGTGTGGTGAATGGCCCATCCGTCGGGCATGTGCTCCCAGTCATGCGATGGGCGAAGCTGACTGCTGAGCACGTGAGCTGTACTACGGACAGGGTAGCTTTACGTTGGATTGCGTGGACCAGGTATAGCGCGAGGGTCATGTCGGATGCGGGGAGAAATGGAAGGTTCACCTTTGTACAAAAGGCTCGAAACTTAGTCCAGTATGGTTCGTATGTCCAGATCGTCGAGTTTGCACGAGACTGTGCGATCATGTTAATCAGCTGGTCGTGTAGCTTTGGGAGCAATTCTGAACACAAGGCGGAGAAGTTAGGAATTAGTCAAATACCACTCGGAGTGCTATGATTGGGCTGTGCGGTAATCCTGAGCCTGAGAAGGCTGTGGAATGTGTCCCTGCAGCTAAGCATTGGCTTCCGTGTGTCAGAGGGATGTGTGCATGGATGTGTGACGCCCACGTGCATGGGGAGGGTTGTAGTAGTGGCCACCAGCTTGTGCCCGGCCAGTGCGGAACTATCAGTGTGAGTGATGCGTGGGTGCGTTGTGTGTGGTGGAGGACGGCGGGGACCAATTGGGGCGGGGGGAACGCGAAACAATTTTCGCCTGTCCATGCGAGCGAAAATGCATCAATTGCGAAGGCGTCTGGGTGAGGGATCTTTGTGCAGAAGCGCGATAGCTGGGTGTTGCGGGAGTTTGCAAAAAGGTCGATGGAATGGGGACCCCAACGACGTTCCAAGATGCGGAACCATGGCGTCTTCAACGAGTAGTCGTCGTGATCGACTATTTTGGAAAGCTCGTCAGCGTGTGAGTTGAGTTCGCGGGGAATCCATTCGATGATTAAGCGCGTGCCGAGCTCCATGCATGTTCGTATGATGCCCTTGCAGGCCATGGTGAGGTCGGGGCTGCGAGAGCCGCCTTTGCGAAGGATGAAGAATACACCTTGGTTGTCCACACGCACGAGAACGTGTTTTTTCTGGATCTTGTTGGCATACGTTTGGATTGCCCAAAAGACGCCTTCAATCTCCCGTCTCGTGCTGGACGTTGCTCGTAGCGGCTCTGGCATGGTTGCACTAGCTTCTTTGAGGCCGCCCGGAAACGTGGTCAGGGTGGCGCCCCAACCGTGAGAGCTGGCGTCCATATGGATTACAGCATCGTAACTGTTTCGGACGTGGAATGGTGCACCGTTAAACCGATCAAACTCTTCGCGCCAGAAGTTGAGCTCCTCAGCTACAGATGGGGAGACGATCACACTGCTTTTCCATGACGGCGCGTCGTTGATCACTTGTAACATGGCGTGGTTGAATGCGCGAGCTGTCGCGCCTAGTGCGACACTCATTGAGGCGAGCATGCCTGTGATTCTGGCCACATGACGGACGGGGACTGGTGTGCTTGCCTTGCTTGCACTTAGGAGGTTCTGGATGGTTGCATGTAGCGCGACTCGTCGGTCGGGACCGATGGAGAATCGGCCGGTGTCGGTGTCCAACTCTACACCCAAAAATCGAAGGTGCTGCGATGGTGAGAGCTGCGATTTCTTCGCGTTTATCACTAGCCCCGCTGCTTTGAGGTCCAATATTACACGCTGACAGGTAGCTTGCGCATGGGCCTTTGACTGGCAGAGAAATAAAATGTCATCCACGTATGGCACTACTCGGATGCCCTGTTCTCGCCAACGCCGAGCAAGTTGCTTGATGAGTTGCGTGAAGACGAATGGAGCTGTGGCGAGTCCGAATGGCAGGGATCGAAATGCGTATGTGCGTCCACCAAATTCGAATCCAAGGAACTTCCAGCACGAGGGGTGGATGTCGATGTGGTGATAGCCGGATTTGAGGTCGATGGAGAACATCCAGTCCCCAGCGCGTGCCAGGTCGGCCACCCGGTTAAGTCCCTCGTACTTGAACTTGGGGACAATTAAGTGAGCGTTGACTTTCCTCAGATCAAGAATGAGCCTGCATTTGTCTTTTTGCTCGACCACGTTGAGCGGACTTATGCAAGTAAGCTCCTTTGCGGCCATCGGAACTGCCGCTCCGGTCTCTGTGAGTTCTTGTACGGCAGTACGTGTGAATGTGGCATGCGTGTTCGCCCCGACATGGTTGCGATCGTGGAAGGGTTGCGGTGGGCCGTGGCTCCATGGCAACCAATAGCCTTTGGCTATGACGGAGAGGACAAGGCTACTCGAGCACCATGAGCTCCACCATGCAAAGGTCGCGTGAAGCCGGCCGCGCATATGTGTAACGGTTTTGTCCGTTATGGCAAATTCGTACGGGTCGTCACCGCATGCCGCCTCGTATTGCCACGCTCCTGTGTGTTCGTGGCATGGGACAAGGGTTGCACTTTTTATTTAAAACATACGTGTGTTGCATGTGTGCACGTGCTTGAGATCACTTGTAAACGGTGGGGACAGAATTGATAATGAATTGCTATGTCAACGAGTGTGCCGAGCACCGACCGGCTCGCCCCACGGTCCACACACGATTGGATGCGGCTGTCCATGCCCTCTCTCTCTCTCTCTCTCTCTCTCTCTCTCTCTCTCTCTCTCTCTCTCTCTCTCTCTCTCTCTCTCTCTCTTTCTTTCTCTCTGATTCTCTTTCTCTCTTGCTCTGCACCACTTCTTTGTTTCTTAGAGTGTCACTTGCCAAAATCAGAGGGCCTTTAGGAATAATGTTTTATTAAATCGACCCGACACACATAGCAATGCTTTCCTAGCATGCATACACCACCTAGTGGCCAATACATGGGACCGAGGGGTTGATGTTCCCCTTCCCTAACCTAGGCCCAAGGCCTACTCTACCCTTGTCTAGGGCTGGCCTCTTGCCATCGCAAACCCCAAGGGCTGCCCACGGTTTCCGCACTCTAGAGTGCACCGTGCCTTGCGCTCCGAGCGCATTTCCCATGGTCCGCTCCTACACTACCGGAGCGGGACCTTGGCCACCATGCCCGTTCCTAGGGCAGGCACTTGCCACATGGCCCGGCTGGCCGCAGCGGAAGCACGAGCCCCGAAACGGCATCGGCGCGTTGCTTCCGCCGCGGTTGACACGAGCGTATGCGCTTGCGGCGCGGTCCATCGCAGCCATGTCCGCGACCGCCTGCTTGAAGGGTCGAGAGGTCAGCAGGCTCTTCTGCTGGTACAGCTTGAAGCGCTTCGCCGTGCGGAAGTCGGAGGCGTCCTCCACTTGAAGCACCTCGAAACGCCCCGCGATGAGGTTGAGGGCGTGTGAGATGAGTTCGAGTCCGCCTGCCGAGTCGCCGCGCTGCGCCTTGTATTCCGCGTGCAGCAGGTACGCGCGCAAGTCCTCCAGCAGCTCCGCTTGCTCTCGCACGGAGTCGTTGACGAATGTCGTCGCCGAAAAGGTGAGGTTAGAAGAACGGAGGGGGGGGAGATTTTCCGTGCCAATAAAATTAGTATTGTCGACTGGAGCCTCACCGGCGTCATCTTCGGAGCCGTCGGTGTCGTTGTCGACCGCTGGAGCAGGGGGAACGCCGGTCGCTGCGTCGTTGTTGCGCCGGTTCGTCCTTGCTTCTCGCACTCCTTTTTCCTTTTTTGCAGTTTCGTTTTTAGCAGACGCAGATGCAGCAGGTAGTGCAGTTTCCGCGGCTATAACGCTGACGGGCTGCTGCTGTAGAAGGGACAGCAGCGCGTTGACCTGGTCCGGGGTCAACGCCTGCGTCAGCGTAGGGGTCGCCGTCGCGTCAGACGAGGAGACCGCCGATCGTCGCCTCTGGCGCTGACGCGACGGTCCAGCCGCGGGTGCTGGCGTGTGCCCCGCGTCAGTCGCGTGTGTCGCGCCAGCCGCCGCTGCCACTGGCGCCACAGGTGCCACAGGCGCCACTGGCGCCACATTCGCCGAAGGGTGCTGGGCATCGAGCCCGCCCAGCAGCACGTCCACTCCAGTCGGGGCGGAAGGTCCATCTTCTGCCCGACGCTTGTTACGTCGATCGCCCGCAAAATCGCGGGCGTTACGGTCGGAATCGGAAGCGGGGTTGGCCGAGTTGTCGTTGTTAAGTGCCGGCGTAGGTGCCATCGTTGAGCGATTGAAGTTAAAAATATCGTTGAGTAAAGTCGAGGGTGAAACGCCTCGAGGAAGCGTTTTGGTTCTAGCCAGTTTGGACGGAGGAAAAAACTACTCGAGCGGGAAAGTTGAGTGAGCCGTTGGAAATAGAGAAACGTGGGTGGAGGGAAATGAGCTCCAACCCACGGTTTTTGTAGTTGAAGGGCGTTTAGCGCGCTTTGACGATGCCAAATGTGCAGTACAAGCAGCTTTGCTTTCACAATACACAATTTTAAAAACACAATGTGTGTTTAAAAATTATAATATAAGGAAAAACTATGGGATAGTGCATCTAAGGTGTCCTGATAAATACCGGTATCTTCCTCAGGGTACATTCCGCTCTGGACATGTCCCAAAAGTACATGTCCCAATCGGGTGTACATTCCGCTCTTTATGTTTTTGACGGGGAAGGTTTACATCCATGGGTGTTAAGGGTAAAAGATACTGTCACCAAAGTCACGCATGGCTAGAGTTTCAATTGCGAGAGCTGACTTTGTATGCGAGCGTGCGTCAGTGGTGGCAGCCTGACAATATTGAACCTGCAGTGCAGCTACAACAGCTGGTGAAAGGAGGGATTACACTGCCATTGGTTGGTGAAATTATTAGATGATTTCCTCTCTCCTGCGTCACCACCATGCCATGATGATGTCTGTCGAAACCCCCTGCAGAAGCTGACACCCCACAGCTGTGTGGTTCCCCGGACGACTCAACATTTGTGGTCACTCATGTTCTGGTCCAAAAAGGAGAGTCTTTTGAGCCCTTTCCATAGTTCCCTCCCACAGCTCATGATATGCATGCACAACACACTGATACCGTAACAGATTCTGCCTCCCTCAGTCTCCACAGGCACTCACCACGCCACCATCCCCATTCAAAACGGCCCAGGATGGAAGCATAACGCGAAGCCAGAGACAGAGTAGAAAGGCCGGCACCAAGAGCACAGAAGGTAGGTAGGGCAGTGAGCGATGATTATGATACTGGAATGCGGAAGCTGGCTCAACTGACGTTGCTGGATGGCATTCACTTGAGTAATCTTCCATCGGTGGATTGGATATGCACGGATTGGAAGCCCTGCCGAATCAATCTTTCTTCTGCACTGTTCTCACGCAGTGGCTGGCTGTCCTCCCCCCCTCCCTGTCCTCCCATCCCATGCGATCCTATTCTCTCCTGTTGCCACACCCACACTCCTGTCTTCCTGCTGTTCCTTGGTTTTCTCCCCAGTTCCCCGCGTTGCACATGTACCCTCATAGGAATGCACAAAAGCAAACAAACTAGCCAACACACACAAGCTCACAAACACACACAAACTCACAAACACACACAAACTCACAAACACTGCACACATGCACACAAGCACACAAGCACACAAGCACACATGCACACATGCACACATGCACACATGCACACATGCACACATGCACACATGCACACATGCACACATTCACACATTTACACATTCAGACATTCAGACATTGAAACATTGATATATTCAAATTGAACAATCACAAATTCCCACCCTCCCCTCCCCATACACACAACACAGACGCACCCCACCTCCCAAGCGCAGTCACACGCACACACACATGCACACACACACACACACATGCACACACGCTCACACTAACACACACACACACACAGACAAACACAAGAAATCATGCAGGCAAGCATTACAGTAGCAAGTGCCAAAAGGCGTTTAGGGAGTGTGGTTACTCATAGGCTCATCATGTGTGTGGCAATGCAGCACACCATAGCACAGCAGAGCCGCCTGCCTCGATCCTGCGATACCACAAGATTGACAGCTCACTTTGCTCTCTCCCTTTCCCATCCTCGACTGCACACATGCACAGGCATGCACGGCATCTCGCAACCTGTTTTTTTCTTCTTGTAACCTGTCATGCACCCGTAACCTTGCCGGTTCCACCAGTTTCAGATTCATAATTATTCATGTGCATCAGTGGTTGAACCTTCAACTCGAGCGAGAATTTGTTCACGCACACTGTGCTGTGTCCTCTTTAACCGCCAAGCCGTGCACCTCACCTCAAGCGACTCTTCTCGTGGCACTGTTGTGGCATGCTGCTCCATATCCCCCACTTTCAGTCTGCCATGCCTTACCATTTCCGTCTCCAGCTCCCACTGTGGCAGGCAGGGTCAGGCGAGTGCGCGGCAGGTGGGCGTGGGTTGGGTGCCAGGCAGGTAGAATGTGGTGGGTCAGGGTGTGAGGCGGAAGTCGTGCTCCTTGGCCCTGTGGTACAGCACTGCCGACGCCTCCAGCCTGTGCAGAGGGAGGGAGGATGGGGGAAGACGGGGGAAGGGTGGGTGGGGAGGACGGGTGGAGAAGGAGCGGTCTGGGGGATGGTGGGAAGAGAATGATGGGACAGATCGGAGGAGAATACATGGGTGGTGCTGAGGTTTGTGGTGTGGCTCATGCCACATCCCATCCCATGCCATCCCACCGCATGCCATCCCACCCCATGCCATCCCATCCCATGCCATCCCATCCCATGCCATCCCATCCCATGCCATCCCATCCCATGCCATCCCACCCTATCCTATCCCATCCCATCCCATCCCATCCCACCCCATCGTATCCCAATGTGGCAAGAAGGGCACGTACCATCCTGGGCGCACCACATGCCGGCCCGAGTTAAGCGCCCACGTCACCTGCAGGGAGGGGCCAGGGGGGCATTGCGCGTCATGATAGTGGCTCAGGGCACGCAGTGCATGATGGGCGATCCAGAGGAGGCAACACAGTATGCGAGAGGCGGTGTGTGTGTGCAGTAGGAGGTATGATGTGCTCAGATCTAACCAGCACTCTCCACTACTACACTGCCCTAACACTCTGCCCATACCTCTCAACATCCCGCCTCCCATCTTCAAACCCTTGCAAACCAATCAATCAACCTCTCGCCCACCCTCTACTCTCCATTCCCAACTCTCCACTATTACCCTCCTCCCCTTCCGCCCACACACTTCACGTCCCCGCGCCAACCTCCTTCCACTGCCGCACCTTATCTGTGCCGAGCGCGAGCGCAACCACGTGTGTGACGGCATCGCAGAGAGTAAGCGTGCACACTGCCCCGAACTGCTCTGCCAGACGCCACAGCGGGTGTGACCGCGCATTCGCCTCGCCCACCTGTGTCATGCAGGGAGACGGGTGGGGGGAAGGGGGGCGTTGGTGGGGGGGGGGAAGGCAGGAAGGGGAGGGGAAGTGGAGGGGGGTGAAGAATAAGAGAGCAGGCAGCCAGATGAAAGAAGCATAAGGGAGAATAAGAGGAGGGCATGGACATCCAGGCAACGGCCATCAATGAGAGCAACCGGATTGGGGCACAGATACAGCTAATGGCTTATAAACACGAGTCTTAGTTCAAAGGGGAGTAAGGGCAACGAGAAATGAGAAGCGCACACATTGCATTGACAAGGATACCAGAAACAAACATGCTAAAAGCATGAGAGGTAATTCAGGGTGTTTTTTGGGTCCTCTTGTTGACCCACAACCCACAACCGAGAAACAAGAGGCCGAGAGGGAGAGCAGTTTTGAAGCGCCCGAAAAGAGGAGTAAATGGGGAGAGAGAGCGGGGCGGGGCAGACCGGAAAGATGCGGGAGAAGACGATGCAGCAGCCGGCGAGCACACGGCGCTGCTGCTCCGCCAGTATGCTGCGCACGTCTAGGTGGTGCTGCTGCATGCCCCGCTGCCTACTCGCAAAGAACGACCCGTGTATGCGCTCCAACACCTGCAACGGTATTGAGGGTTGGAGGAGAGACACAGTCGGGGGAGAGCGGGGTGCGGGGGAGAGAAGGAGGTGGATTGGGGGGAGAAGGCGAGTTGGGCGAGAGGCGGATTGATGAACCCCATGATCGGTTTGGCTCTCACAACACGGCAAAGGAAGAGGAGCACCGTGGGAAAGGGCATGCCACCACCATGAGCATGCATGGGTGCTAAAAAAGGGTGTGTAAGGAGAGGACAGGCAGGGCATGGCATGGCACGGCATGGCACGGCATGGCATGGCACAGCATGGCATGGCACAGCATGGCATGGCACGACATGGCATGGCATGGCACAGCATGGCACGGCACGGCAGGGCAAGCATGTGACTGACAGTGAGGATGGAGGCGAGCATGCCATCGGCGGCCCTCTCGTCATGCCCCACTTCCATGAGCGCTGGCCCCGGCAGCCCCATGCTGCGCCGGCTGTGCGGGAAGTACGTGTACCTGCCGCGTGCCCATGGGGCACACATCCACAGGTGAAGGGGGGGCAGGGTTGCAGGGGGGAGGGGTGGAGGGGGCATGGGTGGGGTGGGGGGGCCACGGGTGGGGGGGGCAGGGGCAGGGGCAGGGGTGGGGGTGGGGCAGGGGTGGAGGGGGAGGGGTGGAGGGGAGGTAGAAGAACAGCATTAGAAGGTTGGAGAGGGCATGAAAGAGCACAAAGAGGGTATGCAAGCTGCTCTTCGTCTCATGGACCGCAGAGTAAGGCAGAGTGTGGAGTGGAGGGGAGGAAACGACTGGTGCAGATGTGCTGCAGAGGCTGGAGAAAAGGAGACGGACAAGGCCACCTGGTAAGACATTGATTATCGATACACGAAAACTGAAAACTGGCACACCCAAGGCAATATAAGGGGGCATGGGAGGTCGGGAAGGGGGGGGGGAGGAGAGGGAGCAAAGGGTAGCATGGGCGGATAGAAGCGGTCCGGGGGGGTCGGGGGGTGGAAGGCGGGAGTGGAGTGGAGTGGAGTAAAGTGGAGTGTGGCGCACCGTTCAACGAGGATGAGGTTGCGGGCATGGTGAGGCCAGACGGAGGAGGAGTCATCCACTATGAGCACACTCGACTCCATCCCCAACACGCCCTCCAGATCCTTACTCCGTACCACCACGCCCTGCCCCCCTCCCCCCGTCCCTGCCCCTCCCCCTGCCCCTGCCCCCGCCGCATCCCCCCCAGCTGCAGGCGTAGTTGCGGCGGCGGCGGCAGCAGGGGAGGAGGAGGAGAGGGTGGCGGGGGCCTGCACGCCCTTGGCGATGATGCGGGAGTGGAAGAGCGTGCCGAGCGGGTCCAGGATGCGCGCCATCTCCGACGCGTACCACCGGTTGCCCATCGTGTACACGTGCAGCTCAAACAGCGCTGCCACCTGCGCGTGTGCGGTTGTCATGCCATGGGTTACAGGGGGGCGTGGGGATGGGGAGGGATGAGGGTTGGGAGGGATGGGGATGGGAGAGGAGAGGTCGTGAGGAAGGAAAGAGGAGGAGTTAGGCCATCCACAAAGAAGTGTATGTGCGTGTGTTGGGAGCACTCCAGCATGCGTGCAAGTGATGCTGCCCTTGCCTTAATTTCCGTCATTTCCACGCTGTGACAGACAGACAGACAGACAGACAGACAGACAGACAGACAGACAGACAGACAGACAGACAGACAGACAGACAGACAGACAGACAGACAGACAGACAGACAGACAGACAGACAGACAGACAGACAGACAGACAGACAGACAGACAGACAGACAGACAGACAGACAGACAGACAGACAGACAGACAGACAGACAGACAGACAGACAGACAGACAGACAGACAGACAGACAGACAGACAGACAGACAGACAGACAGACAGACAGACAGACAGACAGACAGACAGACAGACAGACAGACAGACAGACAGACAGACAGACAGACAGACAGACAGACAGACAGACAGACAGACAGACAGACAGACAGACAGACAGACAGACAGACAGACAGACAGACAGACAGACAGACAGACAGACAGACAGACAGACAGACAGACAGACAGACAGACAGACAGACAGACAGACAGACAGACAGACAGACAGACAGACAGACAGACAGACAGACAGACAGACAGACAGACAGACAGACAGACAGACGGCAAGGCAGGGCACGCACGCGGTGGAGGAAGGTGCGCACGCCAGGCCGCAGCTTGGTCCACATGCCCATGTGCGGGAACCGGTACAGCTCCCGCCCGCCCCCTGCACTGCCCTCCCCGCCCCCCTGTGCCTGCGCCTGCGCCTGCGCCTGCTGCTGCTGCTGCTGCTGCTTGCTCTGTTGCTTGTCTCGGGCCTCCATGTGGCGCAGCTGCTCCTCCCACTCGGGGCCGATCTCACTGAACTGCATGTGGAGAGGGCGGAAAGACGAGTATGTGGTGTGAGGGGCAAGGGAAACACAGAAACCAAAGGTTACAGCACTGCATGTGCAGGTGCGTGTGCATATATGTCCGAATGTACGTGCACATATGTGTGCAAGTGCATGTACGTATATGTGCGCTTGTCTATGTGCATGTCAGTGTGCCCTTTGCGCCTTCCTCCCCGTGAGTCATTCCTTCCACCACCAGCCCCCACACGGTCGAGAGCGAGAGATTGAGAGACAGAAGAACGACGGAAGGAGCGAGAGTGAGGGGAGAGGCGGGCGGCACCTTGGCGGAGTTGAGGAGGGTGTGGTCGAGGTCCAGCACAAGGCACAGCTTGCCAGCACCCAGCATGCTCTCCGTCTCTGCCATGCGCCGGAGCCTCTCCGCTGCTATCCCCGTCACCTCCCCGTTCTGCTCCGCCGCACCTGCACCATCAAGCCTGCCTGCTGCACCCGCCCCTGCTGCTGCTGCCTCCAATTTGCTGCCCACACCAGCGTCGTCTTCCTCCTCCTCCTCCCCATCGCTAAACCGCTCCTCCACCACCCCACCATGCTGCCCTGCAAATGCATTCCCTCTGCGCCCATCAGTGCCTTGCCCTTCAACCTCCACACCCTGCACTCCAACAACAGCAGCAGTGGCAGTCGGCACTGCCTCAAAAGCAGCAGCAGCAGCAGAAGGAGGGGTGGCAGCCGCGCACTCCCGTGAGCTGGCATCCCACCGTGTGTCTGAGACAAGCTGCTCAGGCACCCCTTCCGCCCCCACCTTCGCCCACTCCTCCTCTTCCAATGAAACAGGCCCTGATTGTGACTGCATGCCAGGAACCCTCGGATCCCTGCCTCTCCTCCGCCCCACCACCTGCCCCCCCGCGCCTCCTGCTGTGTCCCTGCCTCCCTCGCCCAGCACTTCCCCTCCTGCCACAATATCCCCCGCGCACGACACACTCTCCTCTCCATGGGGCACCAATGCGCGCGATTGCTCCTCTGCACGCAGTGCAGCACGCGCTGATGCGTCTCTCACCCCTCCTCTCCTTGCGTCGCTGCCGCCACCTCTTGCTGCCTCCCACTCTTCCTTCACACTCATGACCACATCATCTGCATCACTGGCACCACCAGCACCACCAGCAGCACCAGCATCATGCAGCATGCGCTGTCTCTTGCCCCCTCCCTCCTCCACCGCATCCTCCCACGCGCCTTCTCCTTCTTGCTTCCCACTGCTCTGCCCGCCCTGCCCCTGCCTCCCCTGATCACCAGCAGCAGCAGCGGCAATGGCGGCAGGAATGGCAGAGCCTCCAGTGGCGTCTGTGTCTGGTGCGGAGCGCATGCGCTTGCGGGGATCTCTGTGCCGCACCATGTCCTTGTCCTTGCATGCCTCTGCTGCCACTGCACTAGCCGCAGGGGCCACTGCTGTTGCACTTGTTGATTGTGCCGTTGCAGCTGCAGAACCAGCAGCACTACCACCACCAGCAGCAACAGCAGCAGCAGCAGCAGCATGGGAGGCAGTGGCGGCAGCAGCTGCTGCATGTGTTAGCAGAGGGGGTTGTGGCATGTGTGAGTATGTTGGCGATGGGTGAGCGGGTGGCAGTGCGTGCATTGGAGGGGGGGCATGCACGTCAAGAGAGCTCGTGTTAGGAACAGGAGGGGTGTTACTGCTAGGTGGTGGCGAAGCATGCTTGAACCACACCGGCTGCTGGTGGTGCGGAGCAGGCGAAGGTGTTACACCATCCCCTGCTGTCGTGGATCCCAGGGATGCAGAGTGGTGCAGAGAAGCGAGGTAAGAGAGCAGGTTGGGATTGGACTCGAGAGCATGTTGGAGGGAAGAATAGAGCGAGGAGTGGGGAGGTGGTGGGAGAGAGGATGTGGGAGCAGCAGTGTCACTGGTGGTGGCTGGGGGATCAATATCATCACCAGCAAAGGGATTGTATGAATACCGCACTGCTTCCGCTGCTCCTGCTGTCGCTCCCTCCGCTGCTCCCGCTCCTGATCCCGCTCCTGCTGCAGCGGCAGCTGCGGCAGGCTGTGCTGGTAACACAGACGCTGCTGCTCCACCTGCTGTGCCATTAAGCAGACGAGAGTTTGAGCCCTCCGCCCCAGCTGCAAGGATCTGCTCCAGTGCAGCCATCAAATTCAATGCATCGGGGTGAAAGGCGGGCTGGGCTGTTGTTGAAGGCGCAGGGGAGTAAGGGGACAACCTACCACCACCGCTTCCTCTTGCCACTGCACCACCTGATGCTGCAACCTCCCGTGGTAACGGTGGCGTGGCTGATCGTGGTAGCGGTGGTGTTGCTGATCGTGGTGGGGGGCCGGGGGGGAGTGGTGGCAGCGGCGGCAGCAGAGGCATCATGTTGGGTGGTGGTACTGGTGTGCGTGATGGCAGCGGTGTTGGAACTGGTAACTGCAGCTTTGGCTGTGGCGGTGGCAGTGGCGGCAGCGGTGGCAATGGTGGCAGCGGTGGTGGTGCAGGCAAACAAGGAACCACGCTGGCTGTTGCTCCTGACAGAAGCTCTGGTTGTTCTCTTGCTGCCACCTGTGCTGCCGGCGCCACTGATGGCGTTGCTGGAAGCGGCGGCAGGGGTGGCAGTGGTACCACCGACAGCTGCTGATTCGTTCTGGAATCTGCAAGCGGCAACCACGCTGCTTCTGCTGCTGCTGCTCCGTTGCTGCTCCTCTCCTGCTCTGCTAGCTGCATGTGCCCCATAAAGAATGCAACGCAGACATTCTCCCTGTCTGTGGCATTCTCCTCATCCTCGATCTCCCCCTCCTCCGCCTCACTCCCTTCCTCCCCTTCCTTGTCTCCATGCACAATCTTCCCATCACCAGCTTCAGCAGCAGCAGGAGCAGCAGCGCCGGCAGCAGCAGAACCACAGGCCGCACCACTCCTAGCACTGCTGCCGGCATCATTGCCACCTGCAGTTTTGCTGTCCACATGATAACATGTCCTCGCACTTCTCCATCCTGCTTCCATGCCCATACCTTCTGTGCTGTCCTTTCCCTCCATACGACTGACAGCCTCTCTTTGCCTTTTCGCCTCTTCTTTACCATCGCCTCTGTCTTGCGCCCCCCCTTCCTCCTCACTAGTTCTCCCACCTTCCATGTGCCCTGCTGTGGCCTTCGTCTTCTCATCCTGATCTGGCCCCTTTGCCTCCTTGTTACCGTCAACAGCCAACCCTTTCATCTTCTTCCTTTTTCTTCTCCCCACCTTCAACTGCGCCCCCTTCTCCTCCTCTTTTGTCTTTTCCCTCTCCTCCCCTGCATCTTTCTCCCCCCTTTTCACCTCGTGTGTCTCTTCCTCCTTCTTCCCCACCTCCCGTTTCTCCTTCTCCTCCCCATTCTCGCTCCCCTTCTCCTTCTCTTTCTCCTTTTCCTTCTCTTTCTTCTCCCTCTCCTCCCTCTCCTCCCTCTCCTCCCTCTCCTTCCTCAACTTCTCCTTTTTCTCCTTCCTAAACAGCTTCCTCTTTTCCCTCTTCTTCTCCTTCCTCGATGTCTCCCTATTCTGTCGCTCCTCCTCCTCCGTTGCCTTTGCATCCTTATCCGTCTCCTGCTCCTTCTCCTTCTTGTCATCCGATACTTTCATGACTGCCTTCGCCTCCAATCCTGCATCCTTCTCCTTCTCCTTATTCTTCGCGGCCTCCTTTTCCTTCTCCCTTTCCTTCTCCTTCTCCTTCTCCTTCTCCTTTTCCTTTTCCTTCTCCTTCTCCTTTCCCTTCTCCTTTTCCTTTTCCTTATCTTTCTCCTTTCTCTTCTCCTTCTCCTTCTCCTTATCCCCCACCTCCTTTTTCCTCTCCTTCTCCGTCCCCCGCTCCTTCCCGCTCAACTGCCCCTCCGTCGCGCCAACGTCCGCCAGGCCAAGGCCGAGGTCCACATCGCCCTCCATCTCGTCCCAGCTGCACACGCCACTGGCCCACGCCATACTGTACATATTCCGCATCGACGCCGACCCACTGCCAAGCGACGCACCAGATGCAAGCGAAGGAGCAGCAGCGGTGGCAGCGGCAGCGGTGGCGGCGGCAGCGGTGGCGGCGGCAGCGGTGGCGGCGGCAACAGGGGCGGGAGATGGCTCACGCACAGCAGCAGCGCGAGCAGGTGGAGTGGAAGATGGGCGAGGGGAGAAGGACGGCCGCGAGCGAGAGGGTTTGGGGCTTGCGGGGGCTTGGTGAGTGAATGAGCGGCGACCAGAGGAGCCGGAGCTGAAGGCTCTTGCGTGATTTGACGCGTGGCTGTGCTTTGGAGGGGTGGACTCACGCGGGCTGGACGGATGAGGACTGCAGGAGCGGGGCGAGGGAGATGGGGTCCTGGACGGCATGCGGGCGGCTCGTTGCTTAATGGATGCAGAGCGGTGCAAAGCGGTGGATGGAATTGTGAGACGCGGGGATTGCGAATCAAGGTGAAGAGCGGGGTGCTTTGGAGGCGGAGCAGTGAAAGCGGTAGCGGCAGTGCTTGCAGGGAAATGAGCGTTGGCCTGATTCGATATAAGCAGTTGATTAGGTGTAGGCACAGGATTGGACGCTGAAGGCCGGGTGGGCGAGTGAGACTGAAAAGGCAGCAGCGAAGGAGAGGTGGCGGCGAGGTGAGGGCTTTCCGTGGTAGGGGAGGGAAGGGCAGCGGGCGAAGGGGATGTGACAGCAGTGACCTTCCACGTAAATTTGAACGGAGGGTTGGAGGAGGTTGAGGAGGCATGGTTTGCGGTGGCGGGGTTTGCGGTGGGGGTGGTATTGGGATCGGTTAAGGAAGCAGTAGGGGACGGCATGGGTGCAGATAAGGTGAGGTTAGACGTGTGTGATGCGGATCTTTCTGTAGGGGCGTGAGCATAAGACAACCCGGAGGGCTGTGAAAATATTACGGGGTGAGATGATGGCGATGGTTGCGACGATACGAACGGGTTTAACAGCGACGAAGATGAAGAGTGTGACGACAGAGGAAGATGCGACAATTGCGAAGGGTTAGACAACAGTAACGGATGCAACGAAGAATTCAGCCGCAACGGTGGGATAGATGAGGAGGAGAGGGTAGGAGCCGCTACGAGCGACCCGGAAACGATCGGCATGACTGTCCATTGGCCGACGAAGCTGGAGGCTGAATTGGAAGGCGCGGAAACGGATGCTTGCATCAGCGATGGCGCCAGGGCGCTCGAACCGATAAGGGATGGACTGAAGGAGAAACTTGCAGCGGAGGGGTTCACTTGAGCGGGCTGAGAGCCTGGATTCGGAATATAGAAGACTTGCGATGGCGACGGCTGAGTCGCGATCTGAAGGCCGGCTGGCAGTACGGAGGAAAGCAGATTGATGGATGGCGGATACGCGTTGTTGTAGCCCCTCGCGGTTTGCTCCTCGACTCCTCTCATCATTGATCAACTCCTAGATTCTTGTTGGATAACGTCTCTGCGTCTGTTGGGAGTGATTAATTTCTTGGCCAATGAAATCAACCGGATTCAATCACACAAGGGAAGGGAGGGGGTTGGGACAAATCGCGAAAAAAAAAAAAATTGTTATTTTGCCATCAGAATTGCAGACCTGAAAGTGTGAGTGAGTAAGACGTGGAGTCTATGACTTCCTTCTTCCTAAAAAATCTAACGAGAATCCTCTATACCATGAATCTGAGTCACTCATGAAGCTGAAGCCATGGGGGTATGTAAACCTTGGAGTTTCCAAGGTTGGTTGGTTGTCTGCGGGAGGACGCGGTAGAACCAACCCTTTTAGGACGCGTCTCCTCCAGCTCGTTTTGGCGATCGATCCTGCGGGGGATCGATGTGTTGGGTCTACAGAGCTTTCA
Organism: Closterium sp. Naga37s-1; assembly: GCA_947471745.1. Taxonomy (NCBI): domain Eukaryota; kingdom Viridiplantae; phylum Streptophyta; class Zygnematophyceae; order Desmidiales; family Closteriaceae; genus Closterium; species Closterium sp. Naga37s-1. The sequence goes on along the minus strand of CANJKZ010000238.1, from coordinate 2,527,264 downwards.
CGATGTCGCCAAACTCTCGGGTATCCGCTTTTCACCAAATTGCGAATCAACACAGTAAATCTGGCACTGTAGATCTGTCACCTCTGGCTCACACGATCGATGTGCCTCCTGCCACAGATCGATCGTGCAATAGTGGCGATCGTGTATTTTTTGCCCCATAAATTTGCGATCGTGTTACCTGTGGCTCGGTGTGTCCAGGCGATCGCGAATTTGATGTTGGGCACACTGGTGTGCAGACCGAACGTGGTAGGATCGATGTGAGGCCCCGATTCCCCCGAACCTGCCAAACGAGCTCGAGGTAACGCGTCCTTACCGCGTATGAACGAGGTAGCTCGTTGGTAGATCGAGGTTGGTTCGTTGTCCGCGGGAGTTTCCAAGGTTGGTTGATTGCCCGCGGGAGGACCCGGTAACGACAGGGTTAAAGCGACGGTGCACATTTGCCACCCAAAACCCAGAACCCTGGCGAACTGTTACTGCGGATGGAAAGTGTCCGCACGAAATCCTGGTTTTCGCCAGCCAGCACTTTCGCGCTGGCAAGCCTGGTTCAAAAAAAAAACTTCTGAACCCAACACTGCCAAAAGTTGCCCGTCGCTTTAAAGTGCCCATTTCGTAGGATCGCCGTTGTACTGTAAATCGATTCCAACAACCGATTTTGGCGATTCGTCGCCAATTCGATTCGAAAACCACGCTGTAACGATCGGGAAGATCATCTGAGCTTTATGTGACACATGCGGAATTGCGTAAGCGCGAAGAGGCACGCTGTTTATACGAAAGAAGTCGCAAATCACACAGCAACCAGATTCGCGTAATCTTCTTGGGGCAGCTGGTGCAACGCGAAACCCCGGCGTTGCGAATTGTCTGCGAGTCGCATATGCGTGATCGATCGTCTATGGTACGACCAGTTCGTGTGTATATGTGCTTTGACAAAATCGTGATCGACTTCTTCAGGACGATTCATCGCCAAATCGTGCAAACAACTCGACATGCCAAATTTTTTAACTGTAGTGGGGTTATGAAAAGGAAAATCGGGTAACTAATCCGCAAATGGATCGTGACTGGCGATCGATCGTCAACTTTTACTGAGAAACTGAACGAGAATGGATTGACTAAGGGAAAGTTGGGTACAAATACAAACCCTAGAAAACTGTACCCCATATGTGCTACCCCACTATAGCCTACAGTAGCTATGTCATATAAATCTGACACACCCCCATAGGCAAAGTGGGGGCGAACAAGGGGTCACAAGACCAGTCAAGCAAAGCAAAGCAAGCTCAGGGTGGATCACAAAGTCACCACACATTCCGAGCACAAGTTCAAGGCCACAAGGCCAGTTCACATGCAGGATTACATATATATATAAGGCTGGACAAGCAAGAGCAGGTGTAAATATATATGCAACAGTGCAAACAAGGTCAAGGGGTGAGCAAGTGAGGCAAGGTAGGCACAAGACCCAGCTGAGTACAGAAGCGCTGATGATCACAAGGCGCAAGTGCCTTGGTGAAGATATCAGCAGTGTTGGCCTCAGAGGCCACGTACGCAAGCCGCAGCTGACCACGCTGCTGTAGCTCACGAGCAAGGAAGTAGCGGAGAGCAATGTGCTTCGTTCTGTGCTCCAGCCTCTGCTCTCGACACAAGGCCAACATGGCCTTGTTGTCTACGTACAGCACTGGAGGAGAACGAGGCGGCTCTCCGAGGTCAGTCAGCAGGTAGGTGAGCCAGCGAAGCTCCTGTGCAGCCATGGCCCCGGCGTAGATCTCAGCCTCACAACTGGAGCCGAGAACAGAAGACGAGCGGGTAGCCCGCCACGAAACAGAGCCGGAACCAAGGCTGAAGGTGTAACCCTGTGACGACCGCTGCGTAGCCTGGTCGTCAGCCCAAGAAGCGTCTGCGTGCCCAGTGAGGACCACTGGACTCTGCCCTCCAAGCACAAGCCCCATGCCCGACGTACTGCACAAGTAGCGCAACACCCTCTTCGCTGCAGCCATGTGCTCCGGTCTGTGTCTCCCAGGAGCAACATAGCGTGCGAGAATGCTAAGAGGGTATGCAAGGTCAGGTCGTGTGCAGGTCATCAGGTACATGAGGCAGCCAACAAGGTACGGGCCACTCGACTCTACGGACTCATCCGAAGGCAGAGCTGAGAGCGAGTGGCGAGTAGGCAGAGGAGTGGCCTGAGGCGAGGAGTACGTGAAGCCGAAGCGCTGAAGGACCTGCTGCACCATGTGTGACTGAGTCAGGGTAATGGTGCGGCGTGCTCTGTCCCGAGTGATCTGCAAGCCAAGGTAGCTGCGCAGTTCACCCAGGTCAGTGCACGTGTGTCTCTTCTGCAGCTCGGACTTCACGTGGGCTAGTCCAGCAGTGTCAGCTGTGGCAAAGACCAAGTCGTCGACGTACACGAGGATGTAGAACGGCGGCAGAGAAGTGTCGGTGCGCAGAAACAGCGACGGGTCGGCAGTAGAGGGAGCAAACCCAAGAGCTGCAAGTGTAGTCCTCAGTGTGTCGTGCCACTCACGCGGTGCCTGGCGGAGACCGTAGACTGGCCGCCGTAGGCTCCACTGGGTGCCAGGAGGAAAAGACCCAGTGAAGCCAGGTGGGCGACGCAGCCAGATCTCCTCGTGCAGGCTGCCCTGCAAGAAAGCAGTGCTGAAGTCAAGAGAGTGCAGCTCGTAGTCGCGGTGAGCAGCTATGTGCAGCAGTACCCGAAGAGTGGTCATCTTCGGGGTGGGAGAGAAGGTCTGAAAGTAGTCAACTCCCTGCCGCTGACTGAAGCCACGAGCCACGTAGCGCGCCTTGAAGACAGGCGGAGAACCCGGCGGCCGCTTCACCCTGAAAATCCACATGCCACTGACGATGTTCGCCCCAGGCGGGGGAACCTCGTCAACGTAGGTGCCTGTGGACTTCCAGGAAGCCATCTCTGTGTCCATAGCTGCCTGCCACTGAGAGGAGTAGGGACCCTCTATCGCCTCCGCGTAAGAGCGCGGAGTCGGGATGTCAAGTGTATCCGGGTCTCCCTCAGGGGTAAGCAGTACGGACACAAGATGAGGTGAAGCAGCAGCCAAACACTGGAACTCCTCCTGCCTGTCCTCAAGGACGTCCGTGCCAAGGGCACACTCACCCCCGACGGACGGAGGACAGACAGACTCAGACTCAACGACAAGACTAGCAGCGTAGTCTAGACGACAGCGAGCAGCAAAGTCGACGAGCTCAGCAACAAGGGCAGACGCAGCAGTGGACTCAAAGGAAGGGTCAGTGACGACAGTAGCAAGGAGACGCGTGACAGTAGGACTGGCAGCACGAAGAGAGTCTGACTCCGGGTCGGGAAGAGCAGGAAGAGAGGACTCAGGAGGAGAAGGCAAAGGGGCACGCAGAGGAGCAGTGGACGGACGCAGAGACATCCGGTGCGTGCCAGGGACAGGAGGAGGACGCTGATGCGAACCACGACCACTAGTGCGAGCAGGACGGACAGGCGACACAGGGCGAGACGCAGGCTCACGACGCTCAGCAAGACCTCCAGTAGGACCAGTGTAGGGAGAAGGAGCGGGTAGTGGGGAGGCCGGCTGTAACTGTAACTGTGACGGGACAGGCTGTGGACACTCTAAGGGAGGAGGAGGACCAGTAGAAGGCGGGAGACCAAGAACCTGCTGAAGGAGCGGAACGAAGTACGGCCGAGGCCGCGCGGCGACTCCAGACACAGCAGGGACAGCACCAGTACCCCCAGCGGCAGCACCAGCGCCAGCAGCACCTCCAGCTCCAGTACCTCCAGCAGCACCAGTAGCACCCCCAGCAGGACCGCCTCCAGGACCGACAGCAGTAGCCTCAGCGCCAACACCCTCAGCAGCTCCAGCTCCAGTCGTACCCGCAGGCCCAGCAGCTCCAGTACTCCCAGTACGAGCACCTCCGGGACCCGCGGCACCAGCACCCTCAGCAGCCGAAGAACCTCCAGCTCCAGCAGTACGCCTCCAGCGCCGGGCAAACCACTCGCGCAGCTCCTGTGGAGAGAGTGGCTCCCGCCAGGCTCAGCACCGCCAGACGCCACACGAGCAGGCCCAGCTCCCTCAGGCTCCGCACCCCCAGGCTCAGCACCTCCAGGCGTAGCACCCCCAGGCTCAGCACCCCCAGGCGTAGCACCCCCAGGCTCAGCACCCCCAGGCTCAGCACCCCCAGTAGTAGCACTCCCAAGCTCAGCACCCCCAGGCTCAGCACCCCCAGTAGTAGCACCCTCAGGCTCAGCACCCCCAGGCGTAGCACCCACACGCTCAGCACCCCCAGAGTCAGCACCCCCAGGCTCAGCACCCTCAGCAGCACCAGAGTCACCAGTAACCTCGACAGGCTCGACTGCGTCTACCTGGGACACACCTGAAGGGGCAGGACCTTGAGGGGGGAGGGGGTCTACCGGGGGGGGACCTGGCACAAGGAAGAGCGGTGGCGGGGGGAGGGACGGAGTGCGGTAGGGGAAGAGGCGGTAGTAGGGGACCGACTCGTCAAACGTGACGTCCTGGGAGGACAGAACACGGCGAGAGGTGGGGTGGTAGAACTGCCACCCTGGCGCGTCAGGGGGGAAGCCAAGGAAGACGCAAGGAGCAGCACGAGGGGACAGCTTGTCCGCAGACAAGTCGCGGACAAACGCCCGAGATCCCCAGACACGGAACGCAGACGCATCGCCAACCTTCCCCGTCCACAGCAAAGCTGGGGAGGTCTCCGGCATGGAGACCCTGGGGTGAAGGTTGATCTGATGCGCCGCGTACCGAACCGCAAACGGCCACAGAAAATGGGGGGCAGCCGCATGCATCATGGACGTACGGGCGACGTCCATGACCATGCCAATGCGGCGCTCAGCAATCCCATTTTGCTGTGGAGAGTCCGGAAGCGTGAAGGTCTGGCGGATGCCTCGTGCACGACAGTAGGCTCGCAGAAGGCCAGAGGAGAACTCTCCACCTCTGTCAGAGTGCAGACGCAGAACATGAAAGTCCGAGCCGAAGCTCTGCCTGAGCTGGAGACGAGCTGCGCGGATCCAGTCGATCAACACCTCAGTGACATCACCCTTGCTGCGCAAGGGGAAGACTGTGGTGTAACGCGAGTAGTCGTCAACCACCAGCAGGAAGTAGCGCTCGTGACCCTGTCCACAGACGCGGGCCGGGCCCCACACGTCCATGTGAAGCGTCTGCAGCGGGGCCTCTGTCGGAGGAAACTGGGAGGAGTGAGGGGCAGCCCGCTGCCGCCCCTCGACACAGGGGACGCAGGTAGGGCCAGGCCCCGGAGGAAGGGGAGGGAGGGACCGGGGAAGACCAGAGACAAGGACACGGGAGGCCATGCCTCGGAGACGAAGCAGGGAGGGGTGACCAAGGCGGTGGTGCCAGAGGAGAGTCTCGTGAGACAGGAGGCGACACGAACAGGGGGCAGACTCAGGACCAGACCTGGACGCTGCAGCAAACACCTGACCCGACGCAGCTACCTGACCAGACGCAGTGACTGGAGGAGACGCAGTGGTCAGTGTGTACAGGCTCGACCCCGGCCGACGTGTAAACGTGGCCAGGTGTCGGCCTGTCCGAGCGTCCGTGCAGTGGGTCACCCGCTGACTCGCAGGAGTGAACTGGTGAACCCCCGCATCCTGTAGGTCAGCACCACTCACCAAGTTCGTAGAGAACGAGGGGAGGTAAAGACCAGACAGGGTGCAAGAGGGGGCCGCCGGACACGGGAGGACAGTGGAGAAGTGAGCAAGGACAGGACCCCCAGAGGGGTCTGCCAGAGAGACTGCAACTGGCCGGCCAAGCGGCGTGAGTGTGGTGCGGTCTCGAAAGAAGGAGCGAGAAGCCCCCGAGTCAAGGGTGAAGGTGTGGGAGGCCGAAGCCGACGCAGTACCTGAGAGAGCAGACTCACCAGCACCTGAGGGAGCAGACGCACGAGCACTTAGAGCAGCAGCCTCGCTAGCACCTAGAGCAGCAGCCTCACCAGTACCTAGAGCAGCAGTCTCAATGCCCGGGTCGGGCGGAAAACACCGGTAACAGTCACCCTCATCACTAATAGTCACAGCATACATGGCAGCAAGAATAGCATCAAAGTCAAGGTCAAAGACAGCTACACCCGCCCTAGACAGCTCGCCCCAGCGGGGGATCTCAGTGGCCTCAGGGAACTGGTGACGCCAAGCGTCCGTCAGGCGGCCAAAGCAGCGCTGGGTGGAGTGCGCACCCCCGCACTGCTCACCCGCGCGGTCGCCGGTGCGTAGGACGTAGGTGCACGGACCAGTACCCCAACCCCGCTGGCGTGCAGCGTACCACTCACGGAGCTGCTGAGGGGGGGGGATGTCACGAGTGCGCTGCTGCTGCTGCTGCTGCTGCTGCTGCTGCTGGCGCTGACCACCACCGGAGCCGACCCTCTGCGCAGCGCCACCCCGACCAGTTCCACCTCCTCCGCCGCCGCCTCCTCCACCGCCGCCACCTCCGCCACCTCCGCTCCCACCGCCACCGCCGCCGCCGCCTCCGCCTCCACTGCCGCCACCGACACCTCCACCCCCGCCACCACTCCCACCACCACCCCCACCCCCTCCACTGCCTCCACCGCCACCTCCGCCACCCCCGCCAGCCCCTCCAGCACCCTTGCCCCCCTTGCCCTTGCCGGTGCGGCGTCTCCCGCTCGGGGCAGACGCAGCGCCGACCGACTCGAAACCAACGAGGTCGGCCGCAGCAGCAGAGGCAACAGAGGGCAAAAGGGGGGAGGGGGAACACCCCTCAAAGACGGGGGTGCGAGGGTCACCACGAGAGGCTCCTACAGCGACTATGCTCTTCTCTGCTGCTAGGAGGGCCTTCTCGAGGAGGTCAACGGTGAGAGTGGTGGGGCAAACTGAGAGGAAGTGGTCCCTGACTACGCGAAGGGAGTCAGGGAGCCGGGTGACTATGTAGTAGAGGGTGATGTACATGGGGGGGGGGTTCTTGGCGCAGAACTCAGCAGGAAGCGCAGCGCGGTAGCGAGTGTCACTAGTGCGGAGGTGCGTAATGAGGTCAGCGACTGTGGGAAAGGCAGCAAGGTCAGGGAAGAGGTACGGTAGCATGAGGCGGCTCAGTGCAGCAGTGGCAGGGGAGGAGTAGCGCGCAACTACAGCGTCGTACAAGGTCTGAGCACTCTTGTACTGGCTAAAGTGCGCACGCTCAGAGGTAGGCAGGTGGCGACGCACAGCAAGACGTGCAGCAGCATTGTGTGTGGCCCACTGTGAGCGAACAGTGGCGTCAGCATCAGCAGCAGGGGCAGGAGAGGCACCAGAGGTGAGGTCAAAGAGGGAGAGACCGTCTGCCCTATCGCACTGTAGGAAAAGCTGCAGGTCATCTACCCAGACGTCAAAGTCAATGGCCCGACCCTCAGCGTCAAAAGCGAGGACACTAGGGGTAGCCATGACAGCAGTAGACTAGCAGCGCGAACAGTAGGGTAAGGGCAGTGCAGTGACAGAGGCGCTGCTCTTACCGGACAGGGCGGCTCGGGTGGCTCGGCGGCTCGGCAGCAACAGCGGCTCGGCGACTCGGCGGCTCGGGCGGCTCGGGCGGCTCGGCGGTACGGCGGCTCGGCAGCAACTGCAGCTCGGCGGCTCGGCGACCCGGCGGCTCGGGCGGCTCAGGTGGAGCGGCGGCTCGGGCGGCTCGGGTGGATCGGGCGGCTCGGCAGCAGCTCGGCGGCGCCGGCGGCTCGGTGGTGACGGCGGGGCCGCGTGGGGACGGCGGCGGGGCCGGGTGGAGCGGCGGCGGGGCCGAGTGGAGCGGCGGCGGGGCCAGGTGGAGCGGCGTCGGGGCCAGGTGGAGGCGGCGCCGGGGCCGAGTGGAGCGGCGGCGGGGCCGAGTGGAGCGGCGCCGGGGCCGAGTGGAGCGGCGGCGGGGCCGAGTGGAGCGGCGTCGAGGCCGGGAAGGGCGGCGCCGGGGCCGCAGGGGTAGGCGACGGGGCCGCTAGGGCGGCTAGGAGGGGGGGGTCGCGAGGGCGGCTTGAAGAGGCCGCGAGGGCGGCTAGAAAGGGCCGCGAGGGCGGCGTGAAAGGGCCGCAAGGGCGGCGTGACGCGACGGAGCCGCGAGGGCGGCGGATCGGGGCCGCGAGGGCGGCGCGACGCGGCCGTTAGGGCGGCGCGACGGGAAGGGGCCGCGAGGGCGACGCGACGGGGCCGCAAGCGCGACGCGACGGGGCCGCTAGGGCGGCGCGACAGGGTCGAGAGAGGGGAGCGCGACTCGGGCAGTGTAGAGCGCGCTCCGGGCAGGAAAAAAAAAGGTGGTGGGCCCTAGGAACAGTTCCCACAGGGGAACCTGCTCGATACCATGAGAAACTGAACGAGAATGGATTGACTAAGGGAAAGTTGGGTACAAATACAAACCCTAGAAAACTGTACCCCATATGTGCTACCCCACTATAGCCTACAGTAGCTATGTCATATAAATCTGACATTTACCGCGTCCTAAAAGTGTAGATTGCCTTCCCTCTGGATGCGGTGAAAGTAGACGATCGATCGTCTTTCGCGATCGATGTGCGGATTGGTTACCCTATTCACAAACAAGTAGCCCAGCTACAGTGACAATTTTAGATAAAATACACATACATTCAGACGGGACGACTGATCGTCTTTCAATCGCGGCATCGCTGGGAAGCAAATGCTGACGAAACGAGCATTACAGTGACGACTGATCCAAATGCTTGCGACGTGACAGTGTTTCGCTAAGCTGGTGAAATGGGTCGCACAATTTCACAGGGCCATCGGTTCGCTGACCGGGTTGCCCTGTGAGTTGCGAAATTCGCACGTGTGCTTGTACAAAATTGTATAAAGCAGGTGACCTCTGCGCGCCAAAGTGATCCCGGCGAATGAAACACATTGCTCAACATTTTTTCCGATCGTTACAACGCCAGGTGTGCATCGTTTCACCGATCAATTCCCCAAAACGATCGTGAGAATTTATATTCTCTCACGATCCTCCGAATATGTCACTTTCACCGCGTCTTCGGATCGTTTTTACCCTGGATTGAAAGAGGTTCCTTGTGGTGCATAAGCTTTAAGCAAGATAATAGTGCGGTGGCGGATCGATATCGGCGATCGATCTACACTTGTACCGCGTATTAACATCGCTTTTCGCATCCACAGGAGTACAGAACCTATTCTAACCGCGTTAAATTACGATCCTGAGGCGATCGATCATGAGCGGTAGGCTGTATCGTCGCCCCACCAGGTTGGTACTGTTGTTGAGCTTTCTCTGTCAGATTTATATGACAGAGCTACTGTAGGCTATAGTGGGGTAGCACATATGGGGTACAGTTTTCCAGGGTTTGCATTTGTACCCAACTTTCCCTTAGTCATTTTCATTCCTCGTTTCTTCTCATGGTATCGAGCAGGTTCCCTAGTGGGAACGATTCCTAGGGCCCACCACCACGAATTTTTTTTTTCCTGCCCGGAGCGCGCTTCGCTCAGGCCCGAGTCGCGCCCTGTGTGCTCTCCCTACCGTCGCGCCCTCGCTAGGCCCCTCACGGCCCCGTCGCGTCGCCCTTAGCGGCCCCCTCACGGCTCGTCGCGCCGCCCCCTACGGCCCTTCGCGCCGCCCTTACGACCCTTCGTGCCGCCCTTACGGCCCGTCGCGCCCGTCGCGCCGCCCTTACGGCCCCTCGTGCCGCCCCTTACGGCCCCTCGCGCCGTCACTTACGGCCCCTCCCGCGGCCCCTCACGGCCCCCCTACGGCTCGTCGCCGCCCTCCGCGGCCCCGCCACCTACCTGTGAGGCCCCGCCACCTACCTGTGCGGCCCCGCCACCTACCTGCGGCCCCGCCACCTACTAGCGGCCCCGCCACCTACCTGCGGCCCCGCCACCTACCTGCGGCCCCGCCACCTACCAGCGGCCCCGCCACCTACCCGCGGCCCCGCCACCTACCTGTGCTGGCCCCGCCACCTACCTGCGGCCCCGCCACCTACCAGCGGCCCCGCCACCTACCTGCGGCCCCGCCACCTACTAGCGGCCCCGCCACCTACCTGCGGCCCCGCCGCCTCCTCTCAGCGGCCTCGCCGCCTCCTCCCAGCGGCCCCGGAAGCCGCCCTCTCAGTGGCCCCGCCGCGCCGCCAAGCAGCCGAGCCGCCCAGCCGCCGAGCCGCCCAGCAGCCGAGCCGCCCAGAAGCCGAGCCGCCGAGCCGCCCAGCAGCCGAGCCGCCGAGCCTCCCAGCAGCCGAGCCGCCGAGCCGCCCAACAGCCGAGCCACCGAGCCGCCCTGCAGCCGAGCCGCCGAGCCGCCCAGCAGCCGAGCCGCCGAGCCGCCCTGCAGCCGAGCCACCCGAGCCGCCCTGTCCGGTAAGAGCAGCGCCTCTTTCACAGCACTGCCCTCACCCTACTGTTTGCGCTGCTAGTCTACTGCTGTCATGGCTACCCCTAGTGTCCTCGCTTTTGACGCTGAGGGTCGGGCCATTGACTTTGACGTCTGGATAGATGACCTGCAGCTTTTCTTACAGTGCGACAGAGCAGACGGCCTCTCCCTCTTTGACCTCACTTCTGGTGCCTCTCCTGCCCCCGCTGCTGCTGCTGACGCCACTGTTCGCTCCGAGTGGGCCACGCGCGATGCTGCTGCACGTCTTGCTGTGCGTCGCCACCTACCTACCTCTGAGCGTGCGCACTTTAGCCAGTACAAGAGTGCTCAGACCTTGTACGACGCTGTAGTTGCGCGCTACTCCTCCCCTGCCACTGCTGCACTGAGCCGCCTCATGCTACCGTACCTCTTCCCTGACCTTGCTGCCTTTCCCACAGTCGCTGACCTCATTACGCACCTCCGCACTAGTGACACTCGCTACCGCGCTGCGCTTCCTGCTGAGTTCTGCGCCAAGAACCCCCCCCCCATGTACATCACCCTCTACTACATAGTCACCCGGCTCCCTGACTCCCTTCGCGTAGTCAGGGACCACTTCCTCTCAGTTTGCCCCACCACTCTCACCGTTGACCTCCTCGAGAAGTCCCTCCTAGCGGCAGAGAAGAGCATAGTCGCTGTAGGAGCCTTTCGTGGTGACCCTCGCACCCCCATCTTTGAGGGGTGTTCCCCCTCCCCCCTTTTGCCCTCTGTTGCCTCTGCTGCTGCGGCCGACCTCGTTGGGCTTGAGTCGGTCGGTGCGGCGTCTACCCCTAGCGGGAGACGCCGCCCTGGCAAGGGCAAGGGGGGCAGGGGCACTGGAGGAGCTAGCGGGGGCGGTGGAGGCGGCGGTGGAGGCAGTGGAGGGGGTGGGGGTGGCGGTGGGGGTGGTGGTGGGGGTGGAGGTGTCGGTGGCGGTGGTGGAGGCGGAGGCGGCGGCGGCGGTGGCGGTGGGAGCGGAGGTAGCGGCGGTGGAGGAGGCGGCGGCGGAGGAGGTGGAGCTGGTCGGGGTGGCGCTGCGCAGAGGGTCGGCTCCGGTGGTGGTCACCGCCAGCAGCAGCAGCAGCAGCAGCAGCGCACTCGTGACATCCCCCCCCCTCAGCAGCTCCGTGAGTGGTACGCTGCACGCCAGCGGGGTGGGGGTACTGGTCCGTGCACCTACGTCCTCCGCACCGGCGACCGCGCGGGTGAGCAGTGCGGGGGTGCGCACTCCACCCAGCGCTGCTTTGGCCGCCTGACGGACGCTTGGCGTCACCAGTTCCCTGAGGCCACTGAGATCCCCCGCTGGGGTGAGCTGTCTAGGGCGGGTGTCGCTGTCTTTGACCTTGACTTTGATGCTATTCTTGCTGCTATGTATACTGTGACTATTAGTGATGAGGGTGACTGTTACCGGTGTTTTCCGCCCGACCCGGGCATTGAGACTGCTGCTCTAGGTACTGGTGAGGCTGCTGCTCTAGGTGCTAGCGAGGCTGCTGCTCTAGGTGCGTCTGCTCCCTCAGGTGCTGGTGAGTCTGCTCTCTCAGGTTCTGCGTCGGCTTCGGCCTCCCACACCTTCACCCTTGACTCGGGGGCTTCTCGCTCCTTCTTTCGAGACCGCACCACACTCACGCCGCTTGGCCGGCCAGTTGCGGTCTCTCTGGCAGACCCCTCTGGGGGTCCTGTCCTTGCTCACTTCTCCACTGTCCTCCCGTGTCCGGCGGCCCCCTCTGGCACCCTGTCTGGTCTTTACCTCCCCTCGTTCTCTACAAACTTGGTGAGTGGTGCTGACCTACAGGATGCGGGGGTTCACCAGTTCACTCCTGCGAGTCAGCGGGTGACCCACTGCACGGACGCTCGGACTGGCCGACACCTGGCCACGTTTACCCGTCGGCCGGGGTCGAGCCTGTACACCCTGACCACTGCGTCTCCTCCAGTCACTGCGTCTGGTCAGGTAGCTGTGTCGGGTCAGGTGTTTGCTGCAGCGTCCAGGTCTGGTCCTGAGTCTGCCCCCTGTTCGTGTCGCCTCCTGTCTCACGAGACTCTCCTCTGGCACCACCGCCTTGGTCACCCCTCCCTGCTTCGTCTCCGAGGCATGGCCTCCCGTGTCCTTGTCTCTGGTCTTCCCCGGTCCCTCCCTCCCCTTCCTCCGGGGCCTGGCCCTACCTGCGTCCCCTGTGTCGAGGGGCGGCAGCGGGCTGCCCCTCACTCCTCCCAGTTTTCTCCGACAGAGGCCCCGCTGCAGACACTTCACATGGACGTGTGGGGCCCGGCCCGCGTCCGTGGACAGGGTCACGAGCGCTACTTCCTGCTGGTGGTTGACGACTACTCGCGTTACACCACAGTCTTCCCCTTGCGCAGCAAGGGTGATGTCACTGAGGTGTTGATCGACTGGATCCGCGCAGCTCGTCTCCAGCTCAGGCAGAGCTTCGGCTCGGACTTTCCTGTTCTGCGTCTGCACTCTGACAGAGGTGGAGAGTTCTCCTCTGGCCTTCTGCGAGCCTACTGTCGTGCACGAGGCATCCGCCAGACCTTCACGCTTCCGGACTCTCCACAGCAAAATGGGAGTGCTGAGCGCCGCATTGGCATGGTCATGGACGTCGCCCGTACGTCCATGATGCATGCGCCTGCCCCCCATTTTCTGTGGCCGTTTGCGGTTCGGTACGCGGCGCATCAGATCAACCTTCACCCTAGGGTCTCCAGGCCGGAGACCTCCCCAGCTTTGCTGTGGACGGGGAAGGTTGGCGATGCGTCTGCGTTCCGTGTCTGGGGATCTCGGGCGTTTGTCCGCGACTTGTCTGCGGACAAGCTGTCCCCTCGTGCTGCTCCTTGCGTCTTCCTTGGCTTCCCCCCTGACGCGCCAGGGTGGCAGTTCTACCACCCCACCTCTCGCCGTGTTCTGTCCTCCCAGGACGTCACGTTTGACGAGTCGGTCCCCTACTACCGCCTCTTCCCCTACCGCACTCCGTCCCTCCCCCCACCACCGCTCTTCCTTGTGCCAGGTCCCCCCCCGGTAGACCCCCTCCCCCCTCAGGGTCCTGCCCCTTCAGGTGTGTCCCAGGTAGACGCAGTCGAGCCTGTCAAGGTTACTGGTGACTCTGGTGCTGCTGAGGGTGCTGAGCCTGGGGGTGCTGACTCTGGGGGTGCTGAGCGTGTGGGTGCTACGCCTGGGGGTGCTGAGCCTGAGGGTGCTACTACTGGGGGTGCTGAGCCTGGGGGTACTGAGTCTGGAGGTGCTACTACTGGGGGTGCTGAGCCTGGGGGTGCTGAGCCTGGGGGTGCTACGCCTGGAGGTGCTGAGCCTGGGGGTGCGGAGCCTGAGGGAGATGGGCCTGCTTGTGTGGCCTCTGGCGGTGCTGAGCCTGGAGGTTCTCCGGGTGCTTCGTCTCAGCGGGAGCCACCCTCTCCACAGGAGCTGCGCGAGTGGTTTGCCCGGCGCTGGAGGCGTGCTGCTGGAGCTGGAGGTTCTTCGGCTACTGAGGGTGCTGGTGCCGCGGGTCCCGGAGGTGCTCGTACTGGGAGTACTGGAGCTGCTGGGCCTACGGGTACGACTGGAGCTGGAGCTGCTGAGGGTGTTGACGCTGAGGCTACTGCTGTCGGTCCTGGAGGCGGTCCTGCTGGGGGTGCTACTGGTGCTGCTGGAGGTACTGGAGCTGGAGGTGCTGCTGGCGCTGGTGCTGCCGCTGGGGGTACTGGTGCTGTCCCTGCTGTGTCTGGAGTCGCCGCGCGGCCTCGGCCGTACTTCGTTCCGCTCCTTCAGCAGGTTCTTGGTCTCCCGCCTTCTACTGGTCCTCCTCCTCCCTTAGAGTGTCCACAGCCTGTCCTGTCACAGTTACAGTTACAGCCGGCCTCCCCACTGCCCGCTCCTTCTCCCTACACTGGTCCTACTGGAGGTCTTGCTGAGCGTCGTGAGCCTGCGTCGCGTCCTGCGTCGCCTGTCCGTACTGCTCGCGCTAGTGGTCGTGGTTCGCGTCAGCGTCCTCCTCCTGTCCCTGGCACGCACCGGATGTCTCTGCGTCCGTCCACTGCTCCTCTGCGTGCCCCTTTGCCTTCTCCTCCTGAGTCCTCTCTTCCTGCTCTTCCTGACCCGGAGTCGGACTCTCTTCGTGCTGCCAGTCCTACTGTCACGCGTCTCCTTGCTACTGTCGTCACTGACCCTTCCTTTGCGTCCACTGCTGCGTCTGCCCTAGTTGCTGAGCTCGTCGACTTTGCTGCTCGCTGTCGTCTAGACTACGCTGCTTGTCTTGTCGCTGAGTCTGAGTCTGTCTGTCCTCCGTCCGTTGGGGGTGAGTGTGCCCTTGGCACGGACGTCCTTGAGGACAGGCAGGAGGAGTTCCAGTGTTTGGCTGCTGCTTCACCTCATCTCGTGTCCGTACTGCTTACCCCTGAGGGAGACCCGGATGCACTTGACATCCCGACTCCGCGCTCTTACGCGGAGGCGATAGAGGGTCCCTACTCCTCTCAGTGGCAGGCAGCTATGGACACAGAGATGGCTTCCTGGAAGTCCACAGGCACCTACGTTGACGAGGTTCCCCCGCCTGGGGCGAACATCGTCAGTGGCATGTGGATTTTCAGGGTGAAGCGGCCGCCGGGTTCTCCGCCTGTCTTCAAGGCGCGTTACGTGGCTCGTGGCTTCAGTCAGCGGCAGGGAGTTGACTACTTTCAGACCTTCTCTCCCACCCCGAAGATGACCACTCTTCGGGTACTGCTGCACATAGCTGCTCACCGCGACTACGAGCTGCACTCTCTTGACTTCAGCACTGCTTTCTTGCAGGGCAGCCTGCACGAGGAGATCTGGCTGCGTCGCCCACCTGGCTTCACTGGGTCTTTTCCTCCTGGCACCCAGTGGAGCCTCCGGCGGCCAGTCTACGGTCTCCGCCAGGCACCGCGTGAGTGGCACGACACACTGAGGACTACACTTGCGGCTCTTGGGTCTGCTCCCTCTACTGCCGACCCGTCGCTGTTTCTGCGCACCGACACTTCTTTGACGCCGTTCTACATCCTCGTGTACGTCGACGACTTGGTCTTTGCCACAGCTGACACTGCTGGACTCGCCCACGTGAAGTCCGAGCTGCAGAAGAGACACACGTGCACAGACCTGGGTGAACTACGCAGCTACCTTGGCTTGCAGATCACCCGGGACAGAGCACGCCGCACCATTACCCTGACTCAGTCACACATGGTGCAGCAGGTCCTTCAGCGCTTCGGCTTCACGTACTCCTCGCCTCAGGCCACTCCTCTGCCTACTCGCCACTCGCTCTCAGCTCTGCCTTCGGATGAGTCCGTAGAGTCGAGTGGCCCGTACCCAGAGCTTGTTGGCTGCCTCATGTACCTGATGACCTGCACACGACCTGACCTTGCATACCCTCTTAGCATTCTCGCACGCTATGTTGCTCCTGGGAGACACAGACCGGAGCACATGGCTGCAGCAAAGAGGGTGTTGCGCTACTTGTGCAGTACGTCGGGCATGGGGCTTGTGCTTGGAGGGCAGAGTCCAGTGGTCCTCACTGGGCACGCAGACGCTTCTTGGGCTGACGACCAGGCTACGCAGCGGTCGTCACAGGGTTACACCTTCAGCCTTGGTTCCGGCTCTGTTTCGTGGCGGGCTACCCGCTCGTCTTCTGTTCTCGGCTCCAGTTGTGAGGCTGAGATCTACGCCGGGGCCATGGCTGCACAGGAGCTTCGCTGGCTCACCTACCTGCTGACTGACCTCGGAGAGCCGCCTCGTTCTCCTCCAGTGCTGTACGTAGACAACAAGGCCATGCTGGCCTTGTGTCGAGAGCAGAGACTAGAGCACAGAACGAAGCACATTGCTCTCCGCTACTTCCTTGCTCGTGAGCTACAGCAGCGTGGTCAGCTGCGGCTTGCGTACGTGGCCTCTCAGGCCAACACTGCTGATATCTTCACCAAGGCACTTGCGCCTTGTGATCATCAGCGTTTCTGTACTCAGCTGGGCCTTGTGCCTACCTTGCCTCACTTGCTCACCCCTTGACCTTGTTTGTACTGTTGCATATATATGTACACCTGCTCTTGCTTGTCTAGCCTTATATATATATGTGATCCTGCATGTGAACTGGCCTTGTGGCCTTGAACTTGTGCTCGGAATGTGTGGTGACTTTGTGATCCACCCTGAGCTTGCTTTGCTTTGCTTGACTGGTCTTGTGACCCCTTGTTCTCCCCCACTTTGCCTATGGGGGTGTGTCAGATTTATATGACAGAGCTACTGTAGGCTATAGTGGGGTAGCACATATGGGGTACAGTTTTCCAGGGTTTGCATTTGTACCCAACTTTCTCTTAGTCATTTTCATTCCTCGTTTCTTCTCATTCTCCATGTGTTGAGCGAACATATATAGCGAAGTTAAGCAAACGGTAATGCAGTGCGTGCGAGCTAGCTATTGCGAGGCTGGCGCGAGGTTTGGGCTAGTCCAGAAGCGTAGGCCGACTCGCCAAGTCGAGCGTTGCAAGGTTTGGTAACTGTGGCGCGCGAAGGCGACGAAACACCATTGGCAGTAACGGGCGAAGAAACGGTTGGATCCGTACGCTATGTTATGTTGAGGTTAGTGGTAAGGAACGCGGGAAAGAAACTTACGCTATTCTTCTCCCCAATAAGCCCCTCCGCAACGTGAGTGCGCATATATCGCGGAATCCCCGGCTTCGTAGGTACACTTGGAAGACAAGGTTGTTCTCGATGTTGCCCAGGGGCACCCAGCTGTCTTCGGGCTTGCTCTGCAGGAAGTCGTTCTTCATGTCGAGCTGCATCAGGTTCAGGTCGAAGACAGCGACGATGCTGAGGAAGATCCTCAGCGTGACATAGCTGCTCATCGGCACGTACGTCTCATCGTAGTCGGCGCCATACACCTGCGTAAAGCCCTTCATGACCAGCCTCGCCTTCTCCCTATGGTCGATGTGGTACTTGGTCATCAGGACCCACCGGTTCTTCATGGTGTTCACCCCGCGTGGGCGTTCGACCAGCTCCCAGGTGCCCATGCCGATGAGGCTGCGGATCTCCTCGTCCATGGCGGCTTTCATCGCCTTGCCCTTCCAGCTCGCCAACGCCTCCTTCACCGTCATCGTCGCGATGTCCCAACGGTGTTCGAGGTTAGCGTGCATGTCGGGGTCGAGCTCTGGCAGATCGACGTCATTCTCGGCGTCGTCGTACAGCATGTCATCATCGGGGTCGTCGTGCACCGTGGTGAAGGCGGCTGGCGGGAGGCCGACGTGGTAGGTCAGCCGCTCAGGCGGCCCTCGTCGTACAGCATGTCATCATCGGGGTCGTCGTGCACCGTGGTGAAGGCGGTTGGCGGGAGGCCGACGTGGTAGGTCAGCCGCTCAGGCGGCCCTCGAATTCGACCTGAACGCCGTAGTCCAGGCTGGTCGACCTGGACCTCCACCACATCGCTGTCGGTGGACTCCACGGCGCCCGACTGCTCCCCTCCATCGTCACTGGCTTCGCTGCCCTCGACGTCGTGCTGCACTAAAGTCGGCGTCCCTGACGACTTCGCCCCTGTCGTCGGCTCCCCTGCCGACCGCCTGGTCGCCGACGGCTCCTTGGTCGGCTGCGCTGCAGGCTGCTCCCCTGTCGGTGGCTTCCCTGCCGACACCTCCTTCGCCGGCTCCACCAAATTCGGCTGCACTTCCTCTGCCTGCTGCTCCCCTGTCGGCGTCGACTCCTTTCCCACGCCGACTAGCTTGACGTCACGTCGGCCACCGGCGATGCCTCACTGCTCCCCTCATCGCCGCTGGCCGACGTCGATGTCGGCTTACGCAGGTCAGCTACAAGGGGTGGGGCAGGAGGGGCAGGTGAAGGGGAAGGAGGGCGGACGTCCTCGGCGTCCTCATCAGCAAGCTTACCGACCTCGGCGAGCAGTGGGAGTGTCGTCGTCGAGGTGTCCGTCCGCAGGTTGACCTGCGTCCGCCCCGACGCCGGCCCGTGCTCCGACTTCCACACCTCCAGCGACATTGTCTCGTAGAACACCCGTCCGACGTGGTGACCACCCGGTTGTCGGTGAGGTCGAGGAGCTCCCAGCCCTTGCTCTCCTCCGACAGACCGAGGTGAAGGCCCCACCTGGCCTTCGGCTTCAACTTTCCACCACTCTGCTGCTCGGGGACCAAGAACTGCGCCATGCAGCCCCACACACGGCCCCAGCATCAAGTCGGGCTTCTTGTTGGTCAGCAGCTAATACGGAGTCGTCCCCGGCGGCAGCGTCGACCTCTCCAGGCAGTTGCGCACCCAGACGGCCTGCCGCAGGGCGAGGTGCCACCAGTGGTGCTGCACACCCATGTGCAGCAGCATCGTCCGCACCGACTCCACCACCGCCCGCATCTCCCGCTCCGCCATGCCGTTCTTCTGTGGTGTGTAGGGGTGGACGATGCCCTTGCTGTCCACAAAGGCGGTGAACTCCTTCCCAAGGAACTCCCCTCCCAGGTCAGAACGCAGCATCAGCACCGAATCTTCGTCTGCCGCTCAACCACCACCAGCCGCTTCTCGAACTCCCGCAGCACGTCGGAAGTCTTGGCGACCGGACTCACCCACACGCAGCGGGTCTTGCGGTCCTTCAGCACCAAGAAATACAGGCTCCCGTCCTTGGCAGCCACCCGAAACGGCCCGCACAGGTCGATGTGCACGACAGCCAGAGCGTCGTCGGCGTCCGAGCCCTTGTTGGGGAAGGTGTGCCGCTCCAGCTTCCCTCCAACGCATGAGACACAAGGAGCGTCGGTGCCGGCCGACGGCTTGATGTTGAGGCCGGTGGCGACCTCGTGCTTCGCCGATCTCGTGATGGTGTCGACGCCAACATGTGCAAGCCTTGCGTGCCACCTGGCCGGCGTCGACTTCGTCGCCGTAGCAATGGTCCGCAGAGCCACCGTCTCCGTCGTGGTCGACGTCGACGTCGCCGTGCACGGATGAAGGTCGGTGCAGAAGACCCGGCCGGTGTATGTTGCCCGACCTAGGACGTCCCCCGCCGCCGAGACGAGGAGCATCCCGTCACCGTCGTCCTGCAGCTTCACGCCGCTCTCCTTCAGCTGGCCGGCTGACAGCAGGTTCGCCTGCACGCCTGGGACGTAGAGCACGTCGGGGATGAGAACTTGCTTCCCGGCTTCTCCTTTCAGGGCGTTGGTGCCTCGACCCTGGACGTCCTGCAGCGCTCCATTGAAGCCGGGCACGTGCTTGACGTCGCCGCTCGGCCCCAAGTCAACGAAGGCTGCCTTCGTCCCCATCAGGTGGTGCGAGCAGCCGCTGTCGAGCAGGACCACCGCCGGGTTCGCCTGCACGGGTGCTGCCACCGTGTGGAAATCCTCGCCAGCCTCTGGCGCCAGCGAGATGGTCGACTCCACGACGCCGACCAGCGAGCAGGACGCCTCACCGTCGCCTCGCCCTTTGCCGGCTGAGGAGAAATCGGCGTCCTTCGCCGAGGTCGACTGCTTCTCCTTGCGCGGCTTGCTCTCCCGACGAGGGCGACGCCCGACCGACCTCCCTCGGCCACCCTTGGTGTCGTCTTCATCGGAGTCATCACATTCGGGGCACTCGAAGGAGAGGTGGTCAGGGTCGCCGCACAGCCAGCACTTCCGACGCCGACTTCCTCCTCCACGACCACTGTCCTTGGCCGACTTCCCCTTGTCGGCATCCTTGGCCGGTTTCCCAACTCCGCTACCACCGCCGCCAGGCTTGCCGCGTTGCCCCGATCGACTTCCTTGCTTCGTCGGGGCGACGTAGTTCGACTGCGGCAGGAGCTCTGTGGACCTCTCGGCCTCCTGCATCGCCTCGTCCCTCAGGATGTACGAGGTCAGCGAGTCCTCGTTGAGCGACTCCCTCGTGCCCGGCACCACCGTCAGTTGCTTCATCAGGTTGTAGCTGCTCGGGAGCCCCTTGATGGCATGCGTGATGTATGACGTCGTCGAGTACTCGACGCCGGCCATCCTCATGCAGGCAAGGAGACGCCGAGCTCGGTTGCAATAGTCGGTCGCCGTCTCCTGCTCGCCCATCCGCAGGTGCGTCATCTGCTCCTCCAGCTGGCCTATGTACAGGTCGTCAGTGACCTGGTACGTCGACGTGATGAACTGCCACGCCCCGTGGCCGGCGTCCAAGTGACGCCGGCACGACTTCAGGGCGATCTGCACCACAGGCGAGCAGCACCGCGAGATGACGGTGAAGGTCAGCAGGTGCACGGCGCGGAACTCCGCACGCAGCTGGGGGTTGCTCTCCGGCGGCGTCACCACGGAACCATTGGCGAAGCACATCAACCCGGCCATCTCCAGCTGGGGCTCGATGGCCTCCTTCCACGTGAGGAGGTCATGCCGACCGACCAGCGCCGCCGTGACGGAGACCTTGTCCGGCGGGAACTTGAATTACCCGCAGGACGGTGTGATGCCCTCTGCAGTCACGTGAGTCGCCGACGCCGGCGTCACACTGCTTCGACGTCCTTCGACGTCGCCCTGCGAGGAGCCTTCAGCCGCCGACAACTGCAGCCCTCGCGCCTGAACGCCGTCGACTTCATCGTCGGACGTCTTGAAACACCCCTCTCTGCCTCGACGTGCCTCCCGCACCGCTGCCGACTTGGTTACCGGCTTTGACGCCCACGTCGACGCCGCCTTCGTTGTTCACCGGTCGAGGAGAGGCAGGTCGAGAAGGGTGCTCAGTTGCCCACTTTGCGCGGATGCCCAGATCAACGACCTCCTAGGGGAGCGTCTCCCCGTACTCGCCATCTGCGGGGCGTCTCCTCGCATCAGCCAGCCGTGTCTCCAGGGTGTCCACTACGCCTGCGTCACCTACGGCGCCCACCATAGTGACTAACACAGCTGCCGGCCTACGAACACGATAGGTAATGTGGGACTAAGTCGACTAGACTGAAGGTAAGTCGCGGTGCCGTCCACGCTCACCGCACCATGCGGAAATAACTTGTACAACGGGAGCTAGTCTACGGGGTAGGCACGGAGTAGGAGTGATTGTAGCGTTCGTTCGTTAGTCGTTCACTTGTGCTCTCTCTACTTGCGCATTCACGGAGAAAGTTGGCAAGAGTTTCACTAGCAAAAGTTCACAACAATGGTTGAACAAGGCAAAGCAACAATGACTACATCAGCTGCTAGCATGCAAGCTGGTCGAATGCCAGCGCAGCACAGTCAACCGCGTTCCAGCACGACAAGGTAGACCGCGCTCCAGCAGTGCAATGACGCGGTCTGCCAACGCTGCAAGTCGACGGCGTGCCAACGCTGCAGCAAGGCGGCTGCACAGCGTTGCACCTGCAAGACAGCAGCGCACCCTCTTCGCAGGTGCTCGCAGCTGGTTGGCGTGCTGTGCCTCGTCACGTGCACAGCGTAGACGCCAAGCCGACCACGTGCCCACGTCTACACCTGATCCTCCACGTCGACCTTGAGATACCACACCGAGGTCGGCTTCGCCAGATCCACCTGGGCGAATGTCGCGCACCTCCACAGATCCCTGTCGCCCAGGTAACTTGGTCGACCGGGCAACCACCAAGCCGGCGTCGACTTGTGCAGCCGACATCGACCAACTGCTGTACGTATCCGTCGACCACCTAGGTCGACGATCACCAGCCGGCTTCACCAATTCGGCTTCCCCATGTTGGCGCCATGAAGTCGGCGCCCCTCAGGTCGATGCCCCGAAGTCGGCGTCATCCCAGGTCGACCTCGCCAGATCGACCACCCGTACTCGGCGCCCTCCGAGGTCGGCGCCCTTCCCCTCGTCGACCACCGGGTCGAAGTCGGCTGCCGACATCCCAAAGTCGGCGGCGTTGCAGTGGCCCCGTGCAGGTCGACCAAGCCCGTCGACCTGCGCGCCTAGCGTCAGTGGCTAGCTCAATTGGACGATGAGGATCGGCAATGTGCAGAACGGGCGGCGAGCACAAAAGAATTTTTGAAGGCCGGAAAATGCCAGCTTCCTCTTTCTCCCCCCACATGTACTCAACCCCCTTCCTCCGCAAGTCGGTCAGCAGGGCAGTCAGCTTAAACATGTGGGGACGAACCGACGCACGTAGTTGACAAACCCCACAAAACGCTGCAGCTCGCTCAGATTTTTTCGGCCCGTGCCAAGCCTGAACGCCAGGTTTTTCATCGCGTTTTTTTTTTTTTTTTTTTTTTTTTTTTTTTTTTTTTTTTGTCTACTTCCCCGCCTGGCTGAAATTACATGGCCCAAAAACTTGAGTCTGTCCTGTAGGAACTCACACTTGGAGGCTTTCGTTAGTTGGCGGTTCTCTGTTAAAAAACTGAAAATTGCTTCCATGTCCTGTAGATGCTGTGTCCTGTAGGTGCAGTGTTCAAATCTGAAAACCAACATTGGGGATGCCCGATTGATTCTAGGGAAGGGTTACAGGCTCGCTAGCCTGGGGGGTTATGGGCGCACTGAACCGCTACTTAAACTTTTATCCTAGTGGTCTAATGGCTGGGATTCTGACATGGTATCTGAGCGAATGTCTCGGGTTCGAATCCCCATGTGTGCACATGCTGGCGGTGCCGCTGAGCCGTGTCCTAGGGCATCCCTGTGCGGGGGGGTGTCTGAAAACCAACACTGGGGATGCCCGATTGATCATAGGGAAGGTTTACAGGCTCGCTGGCCTTGGGGGTTATGGGTGCACTGACCCGCTACTTAACAAGCCCTTTTATCCCAGTGGTCTAGTGGCTGGGATTCTAACAGCCATGTCATCCGGTACGTTGGCAAGCAGTTTCTGTAAATCGCTTGGTCTGTCTGTTGCATCGTCTTCCCAGACGTCGACCGCGTACACGTCATCTCTTGCAGCTACAGCGCGTTTCATCGTGATGGCGTTGACTCGAATCGACGTAGAGTCAGGCGAACTCCAGCGAGGTAGGGCGATGCTGTTACCATTGACTTGCACGCTGCAGACACCTGTCATCCAGACTATCAGTGGGTTGTGTTGTCGCAGCCAATCACTGTCGAGTAAAATGTCGATTCCGTCAAGGGTTGTCGCTAGCATTTCCTGGGTCAAGGTGAAATTACCCCCCCATCGGATCCGATCTCGGTCTACCCACTCCCGTGTAGCTAGTGGCGTGCCATCGACCAGTCTTGGCGACCCTCGAAATTTATTTCGAGGCTGTTGGCTGTAGGACCCCGACACACGACGCGATGCGGATTCGGCTCGCGACCACACTGCTGCGAGGCCCGGCACTAGAATGGATCTGCAGGAGCAGTGAAATCCGAGGAGAGGGTTTGTGGGCGCAGTTTTGGCCAGCCCTCATCAAACGTTTCGAGCCGATAAATTCATCCTACATGGCGCGGCAGCAGTTTCATCGTCACCGACAATTCGGCAGTGTAGCGCAGTGCACACATCAGATGAAATATCTCGTCAACAGGGTCAACGATCTGACCGAAGGCGAAAAAATCCAGGTGTACACCGAGGGACTAAAAAACGAAGTCTGCCGACAGGTGATCGCAACGAAGTACAGTAACTATCGCGACATGGTCTGCGCAGCAGAAAGGTTCGATGCGTTGACCACGGGTCAACACGAAACACGACGCAACATGCCGAACATGAATTTCGGAACCGAGCGATCGGCACCCCCCACAACCGCCGACCAGATGGATATCGACAATATCGACGTGAAGCAGCGGCCGGGAAAATATGAAACGTGCGAGTTTTGCGGCGTAGCCGGACATCGAATCTTGGCGTGTTGGAAGATGAACCGAGCACGTGCGGAACTTCAGGTCAAGAACAGTGCGGCACCTCCAAAGTAAAAAAACGAGAATCGCCAGTAGCCGCAGATCGACCTGGTGATTGCGAAAAGATCCGGAAAAGGGGAAGTAGCGACGACGTGCCGACTTTGGAGCGGGCAAAAAAAGGAGGAAATGATGGCGCGAATTTAAAACTTCACGACCGGCTGGCACCAGGGGAAATCGCCGAGACGAAGGGAGACTCCGCGAAAAAATACTCTGCACCGACCGGGAAACTCCAGCCGAAAACCCCAGGGAGTTATCCAATAAGTATACTTTAACTAAGAATATTATTTATCATGGTTTTAAAGCCTTTCATAATTTTAAGGGAGAGTTAGAGGGTAAGAGAAAGCCTTCAAAAATAGTACTGATACCAGATAAGTTGGGGACCCAACTCCGGAGCGCTGAAAAGGGACGAGCTTTTCGAGGAGTTAATATTCTCTCCCATCGTCACAATGTTGAGGCTCCCCGTTCCCCACAAGTGAAGCCTACACAGCTGCAATGGCTTAGGGGAAGGTTAGAGGCCCAAGAGAAGTTGTATCAGCCTCGGAAAAATCCTTCTACCCCCCAGGTGAAGTTGGAAGTAGAGAGTGCAACTATGGGTGTAGAGAATAGGAATGATTACTTTGATGTACCCTATGACCCTATTAACGAGACCATCTTTGGTTGCTCAGAGCGGCAGCAGCCACTACTCCTCGAGGTGCTCTTCAAAGGGCGACGCCTCAAGGCATTGGTGGACAGTGGTGCGTCCCACTCGGTGTACGATCGCGGGATGTTGGAGAGAATTGGAGAGTCCTCGGAGGAGAGCCAATTTACAACAACGATGGTGGACGGTACGAAGCTTCCCATCCACGGCGAGTCAACACTGCAGCTGCAGATAGGTGCGACGTTGGATATTAGATTCCAACTTGGGGCGAGATTTTATGAAGCGGTTCAATCCGAAGATAGACTGCGTCAACCGGAAAGCCAGCATCTACAACAACGGGAAACATGTGCAGCTGCGAAGCTGGACGGATACAGGGGATGTTCCAGAAACGACACTTGCACGGTTCAAACGGACGGTGAATGAGAGTAGTATGGGTTACCTAGCACTGGCGATGGCATTAGCAGAGGAGGAGAAACCGAACTCGAAGCTACCCGCAGCAGTACAGGAGGTGTTAGAGGAGTACAAAGACATCATGCCGGATGACCTGCAGGAGTGCCTCCAGCCTGAACTCACGAACACGAGATCGTGAAGGAACCAGGTGCGAAACCCGTCGCCCGTGCACCATACCGCCTTAGTCCTACCGAACTGACAGACATGAAGAAACAGATTGAATACCTACTGGGCAGAAACCTGATCTGCCCTTCCACCTCTCCCTAGGGCGCACCGGTTCTCTTCACTCCGAAGCCGGACGCCAGTTTACGGATGTGCATCGACTACCGGGCACTGAACAAACAGACAGTTAAGAACAAGTACCCCATACTGCGCATAGACGATCTTCTAGACCAACTGCGTGGTGCAACGGTGTTTTCGAAGCTGGACCTACGGTCGGGTTACTAGCAAATCAACTCAGTTCACAAGACGGCGTTCCGTACCAGATACGGCTCATACAAAAACTTAGTGATGCCGTTTGGACTCTGCAACGCACCAGCAGCGTTCCAGGCGGAGATGAATCACATCTTACGGCCCCTTCTGGACAAGTGCATGGTAGTGAACCTGGACAACATTCTCATGTATTCGAAAAACATGAAGGAGCATGTGGAGAATATGCGGAAAGTCTTCGAGATCCTGCGGGAGAACAAGTTCTAAGTGAAGCTGTCAAAAAGCGACTTCGCATTGAAGAAGGTTCAGTTTTGCACGCACATGGTGAGTGCTGAGGGCGTACACGTGGACCCGCGGAAGATCGAAGCCGTCAAGTTCCTGGAAACGTGAAGGAGTTGCAGCAGCTCCTAGGCTTCGCCAATTACTACAACAGGTTTGTGCCATAGTACGCTAAGATAGCAGCACAACTGACGCTTACTGAAAAAAAGATACGCCCTACAAATGGGATACTCCTCAACAGCAAGCCATGGAGCAGCTACAGAAAGCACTAATTATTGCCCCAGTACTCATCGTACGGGATCCAGACAGAGATTACGTGGTGGAAGCAGACGCTAGTGACTAGGCAGTCGGAACAGTACTGATGCAGGATCACGGATGCGGTTTGCAGCCCATCGCTTACCTCAGTAAGAAGCTACACTGAGCAGAATTGAATTACCCAATCCATGACAACGAAGCCTTAGCAATAGTCACAGTCTTCAAAGCGTTGAGGTGTTACCTAGAGGGAGCCAAAACTACGGTCTCCACTGACCACTGTAGTCTTAAATACCTCAAGCCGAAGCCCACGCTCCCATGACGACAGGTGCGGTGGATGGACTTCCTGGAAACTCACTTCCACTACGACATCGTCTACAAGCCAGGGCTACACAACAAGGCCGACGCACTTAGCCGCCCAGGGCACCTAAGAGGCATTCAGATCGACGGGATGAACCCTCTGCTCAAGGGTCTATTCCAACATGGGTACTCCGTGGACGCAGACATCGCTACAGCACAGAAACAGAAGCTATTACAATGGGAGCAAGGCTTAGCGGTAAAGAAAGGTTCAGGAAACTTTTGGGTACCGAACTATGCCCCGCTCCAACAAAACTTTATGGAGGAGTTTCACGACGTAGCGTACGCGGGACATTTTGGGAGCAACAAGACGATAGCAGGAATAGCAAAACATTACTACCGGTTACGGATGGCAGCTGACGTGCAGCACTTCGTCACCTGATGCGACACATGCCAACGGATGAAGAGTAGCAAGCAGAATATAGCAGGTTTAGTTCAGCCTCTACCCGTACTGGAGCAGCCTTGGTAAGTCATTAGCCTCGACTTCATAACTGGGCTTCCTTCGACCTCACGAGGGCATGATGCTATACTCGTGGTGATCGATAAGTTCTCTAAAATGGGACACTTCATCCCGACCAACTCCACGGCCACTACTGAAGCAACTGCTCGCCTCTTCTTCGACCGCATCGTCACCATCCACGGCATCCCCGCTACACTCATCTCGGACAGGGACCCAATTCACTAGTAAGTTTTTGGAGGGAGCTCATGGGTTTGTTGGGGACAAAGCTTGCGATGTCTTCAGCGTACCACCCCCAAACTGAAGGACACACATAGCGACTCAATCAGGTGGTTGAACAGTTACTACGCACAGATTGCAAAGACCACAGCAGCCACTGGGATCTATAGTTACCGGCATTTGAGTTTGCTTACAACAATGCTTCACATGTGGCCACATGAAAATCTCAATTCTTCTTGTGTGATAGACGGAAACCGTTTACACCACACCAGCTAACCACACAGGCACAACGAGTTCTCACTCATCGACGCAGACGCGGCATCACGCTCGAGTTCCTGATACGCTAGAAGGGATATGACCCCTCGGAGGACAGTTGGGTTGCAGAAGCTGATATGGGCAACGCACGCCGCGCTCTCAAGGATGATCTTGTCAAGCAGGGTGTTTCTCACGCCACCCAACTTTGAGGTGTTAAAGTTTAGAAGAAAGAAGAGGGTTGCACTAGCAAGAATGAGGATACAAATAGCAAACCCTAGAAGGGTTGTACTCGCTATAGAGCACCCCACTACAGGCTAGAGCATAAGATAACATTCTGACACACCCCCATAGCCAAAGTGGGGTGTAATCAGCAGAGTAAGCAAAGGAGTACAAGCTCAGGGTGGATCACAATGTCACCACACATTCTGAGCACAAGTTCAAGAAGCAATAGTTTAAGTTCACAATTATGAGCAAAGCTAGTGGTAGTCACAACGGGCAAGTGAGGAGGAGGAGAGAGAGTGAGAGGAGAGGAGATAGGAGGCGACGGCTGAAGCTGCAGACACACAGGCAACAGGAGGCAGACTGGCACAGCGGCTACCGGACGAAGTCCCCGGAATACAGGAGTAACAGGCCCCGCGGCTAAAGTAGCGGCAGACGAGCAACGGACCCACGGGCGGCTGGCACAGCTGGCTACGACTGGGCTACCGGACGAAGTCCCCGGAATACAGGTGCTGCTGTCGACACGACGGCAACCTCCATTCAGCTTCCCCAAACTATCCCACTCCCCCCTGGCACATACCCGCTGCTACACCGCTAGCTCCACTCCCCCTTCACCCCCCCTTAGTACCACTCCACCGGCTCCAACACGTCCACCCCCCCTCAGCGGCAGCTGCAGCACAGGGAGACGGAGGAGGAGGAGGAGCAGGGAACAGTACACAGTGGGTGCACCCCCATACCCCGCACCCCCAAACCCTAATACAGGAGAATGGGGAGTAGGAGGGGTGGGGCACGAGTAGAAGCGCTGGGGGACAGTAGGGAGGGCAGGGGCAGCAAGGAGCGGGCCCACCACGGGCCTGGTAGGGTCGCCCGAACCGCGCGTAGGCGGCCTGAGCCGCGCGCGGGCCTGGCGCCGCCCGTACGGGCCGCGCGCGGGCCTGGCGCAGCCCGTACGGGTGGCGCGCGGGCCTGGCGCAGCCCGTACGGGTGGCGCGCGGGCCTGGCGCAGCCCGTACGGGTCGCGCGCGGGCCTGGCGCAGCCCGTACGGGTCGCGCGCTGGCCTGGCGCAGCCCGTACGGGTCGCGCGCTGCCTGTACGGGCCGCGCGCAGGCCACGACGGGTGACGGGGGGCGACGAACGGGTCCCCGTCGCCCGTCGCGGCGCCTCCCGAGGGCGACGCGACGGTTGACGGGGCCGAAGCCCGCCGCGCGCCTCGGGGCGCACAGCGGGCAGAGAACCGCCGCGCGCCTCGGGGCGCACGGCGGGCAAAAAACCGCCGCGCGCCTCGGGGCGCACGGCGGGAAGAAAACCGCCGCGCGCCTCGGGGCGCACGGCGGGAAGAAAACTGCCACACGCCACGGGGCGTGCGGCACCGAGTGTAGTGGTAGGAGTTGCAGCGGAAGCTAGGAGGTGGTAAGCCCACCCACAGGATCGATCCAAGGGGATCGACCTACTCTGATAGCATGTTAAAGTTTAGAAGAAAGAAGAGGGTTGCACTAGCAAGAATGAGGATACAAATAGCAAACCCTAGAAGGGTTGTACTCGCTATAGAGCACCCCACTACAGGCTAGAGCATAAGATAACATTCTGACATGAGGGGGGGACGTGTGAGAGTACGACGGCTCTGCCTACTAGGATTTACCTTATTATACTGTACATGGCTTAGTTATATTTTCTTATGCATGCTTTTGCTCGTTCTCCTTAGAATCGTTGCTTACGATATATTATTATCGTTATAGCACCGTTCTAGGTTGCGCGCACCGAATTCTGAGCTTTTCGGTTGCCACCGAATTGCTTCTACCGAATTCGGGAAGGGCCCGTTTGGGACGCTTCGCGACCCGCGGAAGCTCCTAGTAACACCCGGGTTACTGGCCTGTCAGAATGTTATTATTGTCTAGCCTGCAGTGGGTTACTCTATAGCGAGTATAACCCAATTAGGGTTTCCTATATGTATGCCAACTGCTGCTAGTGCAAACCCCTCCTTTCTTCATTCTTGTTTCTGCTGCTAGTTCTGACATGGCCCTGTATCGAGCCTATATATAGCCTCGTGTTGTACCCAGGTGATCGTAATATATTTTCCGAACCAGCTCTTCGATTCTCACACTATCTACCTCAGATCCTCATTGTTCAGCCGATTGTGGTCGACTGCGTGAATCGGCACCGTCACTCGGTGAGGGTCGATTGGGTCGGGCGAGCGGTGTGACCTGTTAGTATAGGGCCCGTCTGCAACTGAGTTCCAGCGTTTCCCTGCTGCTTGGTCTGTTTCTGCTGCTTTGCTCCTTCATTTCCCTTAGCTTCCGGGCATTCGCTTTTGCCGTGCCCTGCCGATTGCACGCGAAGCAGCGCCCTTTGAATTGTGCGGCAGCGGCATTCGCGGCGAGGGCGCGTATCCCGCGTAGACACGTGCACCACGCGTCCCACATGCGATACTAGGCGACCTCTACGAAATACGACGATGCACTGGGTCTAGAAGGTCCTTCCCGTGGCGGTAGAGTCTCGTAGTCGCTCGGCTTCGTGACGATGACACGCCACCAATCCATGACGGGTCCTCGCAGCAACGACACGGCATATAGAAAAAAATCACCGCATCCGATGAGTCGTAGTTGGCGTCGAATAAAACGTTCATCGCGAACAGCCATGCCTGAACCGTCGTCACCCCGTTGACTCTGGTCGAAGCATGGCAGACGCTGTAGCTTGAGCGACATCGGTGAAGGGACTGACGAGTCATAAGTCGGCGCCGTAATGTTGACACGACGCTGACTTCCAGCCGCGTTCGTCGCCCCGGGGTGTGTCGTCACGTGGTCGTCGCGAACGTCGTTGCACGTAACGCCATCACTAGCAGCGCTCGAGGGTTGTCCCACGCTATTCTGTCAGGATGTGGATGGTGCTGCCTATGATACCGTCCCTTGCGTCTGTGTTTGCGCTTGTTGTGCCCGGGTGATGTCGTTTTGCAGTGACGCGCGTTTTGCCGTTAATGCCGCAATTTCTTCGCTGCTTTCATGCAATTGACGAGTCAGCTCATCCACGCGCCAGGCTGGCGAGGTTGATATGCTCATGGAGGTAATGGTGTGTCAGGAGGAGGTGGCTCTGGAGGCGGGGTCGGCCCTACAGGTACGATGTGCTAGATTTAAATATCCTAGCATGCTAAGATTGTGACTATACACCAGGTGTACACTTTGTAAATGGGGTGCCAATCCAACACGATGTGGTGGGGCCCCCAATTTACAACCAAGTGGGGTGGTTTGTCCCATCCCCCATGCCCCCTTCTTGTGGTTGGTTAATCCAACCACAATCAAGGACCAATGGTGGGTGGTTCCTTCCACCACTTTGTCCCAACCACCTCTTCTCTTTCACCCTTCTCTTGAGTTCTATGCATGCCCTCGTTCCTATCAATCAATCACTTGATTAAATTATTTCCATACGACGCTGTCAGACTATAATTATATAGTTTGTATTTTTCTAGTCTAGTTGTATTCTTTTTGTCCGAAGTTTAGGGTAAGGGCTGACCTATATCTTGCTTGTTTGTTCATTTGCTAGTCATTCTTACGTTCTCATATTCTAACATGGTATCAGAGCTAGGTTTCCCCTATGCGATTTTAACTTAGGCAATTTTTCTCTCCGATAGCCATGGGCCCACCACCCGCGCACCTCTTACATCCCGTTCACGCCTCCTCGCCCCGCGCCCTGTTCCTCCCGTCGTCCCTTAGAAGGCCAAGGGACCTTCCTTAGAAGGCCCCGCGGCCTCCCTTAGAAGACCCCGCGGCCTCCCTTAGAAGGCCCCGCGCCCCCCTCTTGTAAGGCCTCGTGACCTTCGTTAGCGGGTCGTTCATAAGCGCCCGCCTGCCCGTAAGCGCCCGTCCACCCGTTCGTACGCGTCCGCCCGTAGACACACGCGCGCCCGCATCTGCCCGTACGCACCCGCCCGAACGTACGCATCCGCTCGTCCCCCCCCGCTTCCCGGACGCCAGCACGAGTAGTGGCGACTACAGCGCGCCACTAGCACCGCAGCAGCTAGCGCCAAGTGCAGCAGCTAGCGCCAGCAGCAGCAGCTAGCGCCAGCAGCAGCAGCTAGCGCCAGCAGTAGCAACTGCGCCAGCAACAACAGCAACTAGTGGACGTTCCTTACCACGCTCCACAACACTCAACCTGTCTCACCACTCCAAAACCACTTGTACCGCACAAGGACCGCACCAGAACCACACCAGGCAGGTCCTAGCCCCGTTCTCTACCGCTCCCTACCACTCTAGACCTGTCCCAACCGCACTCGAACTATCTCAACCGCAGCAGGCAGCTCTTAGCCGCACCTGACCGTCCCTAGCCCCACCCGGCCACTCTTAGCTGCACCCGAGCGCTTGTTCCTAGCCCGCCAGCCCTAGCGGCGCACCAGCCCGCCGCTAGCAGCGCCAGCAGCTACTAGAAACGTGCCAGCAGTGCTAGAAGCTCAACAGTTCACGCCCCCACCGCACTAGACCGCGCCCCACCACTCTCCGCCGCATCCGATCGCTCCTAGCCGCTCTCGACCGCACCTGACCACTTCTAGCCCCTACCATGGCGACCACTGAAGTTCTGCAGCACTCCCGGCAGTGGGGCCCTGATGGTCCAAGGAGCGTCAGCCCCAGCAGTGGCCCATCCAGCTGGGGAAATATCCGCGGTGGCCGCGGCGTCAGTACCTGCAAGTACCGGGTCCTGACTGACCCTGGACGTGGCACTACTTGCTGGCGTCCTGACCACTCCGCGTCCAGCTATTACCGTCGCCTCGATAACCTCTACCGTGAACGTTTTGGACCTGACTCGACTCTCCCGCACTGGCCTACTCTGACTCGCCATGGTCATGATATTTATTTGATGTCGATGTCTGAAATTTCTTCTGTGACGTATGCTGATAACTTTAGTACTATCAGGTCTGCTGATCTGCGTGTACCTAGTTTAGGACCTTTGCCGATTGCTAGTGTAGGGACGTGAGCTTCAAGTCTTGGTGCTTGTGTAGTTTCTAGCGTAGATGCTCTTGAGGGTCCTTTTGTAGGACTTGCAGCTACCGCTAGCCTAGTACCTGCCTTTGTCGCTGGCATGGGTACGACCTCAGCGACTGCGCCGCTGTCGTTCACGCTCGACTCTAGGGCGTCCAGCTGTTTCTTCCGCGACTGCACCGACCTTACGCCGCTGCGCACTCCACTCACTATCGCCTTGGCTGACCCCATAGTGGGACCTGTCGTTGCTCACAGTTCACTACTTTCCCGTGTCCGGCGGCCCCCTCTGGGGTCATTACAGGTTACTACACCCCCTCGTTCTCTAGGAACTTGGTGGGTGTCAGTCACCTCCATGAACTCGGTGTCGCCACCCTCTTCCCTACGGACGAGCCTGTTGCCACCTGCACAGACGGTGCCACTGGGGCGCCTCTGGCTAGTTTTCACAGGGAGGTAGGCTTCGGTCTGTACTCGCTACACGCTGGGTCCCACCACACTGTGTTACGAGAGTGACTTAAATATGGCGCCGGGTTTAACTAAGGGCCTAGGCTAGAAGCCTAGGCCAAGCGGGAGTCGAGAGGTTTGTGCCAAGAGAGAATATCGAGAATGAGTGGGTTTCACTATAGCACACAAGGTACATATAGCAAAATGAACAAAGGTGCACCACCAAACAATAGGACCTACACTACAGTAAATCCTACAGGCAATTATATAACATAACATTATCATTATAATGTCTGACACACCCCCGTAACTGCGTGCAGGAGAAAACCTGTGTAGAACACCCCTTGAAGGGGTACACCTGGCGCAGCGGAAGACAGTAGAGGGGTAAGTGAGGAGGAGGAGGCGAGAGAGAGAGAGAGAGAGAGAGAGAGAGAGAGAGAGAGAGAGAGAGAGGGTTCACTGGTGAGTTGGGTTCACTCTCCAAAACCGGCGGCTTGTGCGAGAGAGAGCGAGAGAGAGAGAGAGAGATGGTAAGGTTTCAGTCCTTAGCCGTTTTTAGGCCTCTCTAGTCCTAGACCCAGTCCTTAACCGTTTTTAGCCTAGTTTCCTTAGTATAAAGCACCTGGAGCTAGCCCTTTGAGCTCATTCTTCACTGGTGAGTTGGGTTCACTCTCCAAAACCGGCGGCTCGTGCGAGAGAGAGCGAGAGAGAGGGAGAGAGAGAGAGAGAGAGAGAGAGAGAGAGAGAGAGAGAGAGAGAGAGAGAGAGATGGTAGTAACTCCCTTGTTCTAGGCTCTATACTTGCATGTGTGTACCTCTTTGACATATCAATACAAGGACCATTAGAGAGAGATGGTAAGGTTTCAGTCCTTAGCCGTTTTTAGGCCTCTCTAGTCCTAGACCCAGTCCTTAGCCGTTTTTAGCCTAGTTTCCTTAGTATAAAGCACCTGGAGCTAGCCCTTTGAGCTCATTCTTCACTGGTGAGTTGGGTTCACTCTCCAAAACCGGCGGCTCGCGTCGGCCGCCTTCGGCGGCCGCCGCTCGCCGGCGCGGCCTTCGGCCGCGCGTGAGGTGTGGCAAGGAAAGCTGGGATCCAAATTCACGACGGGTGCAACTAAGGCAACAAGTGCATCATGGAATACTAGGCAAGCGGAGTCACCCGCACAGGTAAGCCCCCACAATGGGGAAAAAGAAACAAGCGCCACGGTCGGCGCCAGGGGCGGCATCTACATCATCCTCACCCGCTGCCCAACCCACTGGAGCAACGAAGCGACCGCAGGGACGAGATCCAACGGGGACTCTTCAGCCGCCGTGGCTACCCGGCGGAAGGCCAAGGCACCAGGGCCTTCGTCCAGCTCAGCATCTTCCGGCTCCAGCGGCAAGTGGAGCATCTCCCACATCGCCTCCGACAGTGCCACCCGGACAACACCCTGCTGAATCTCATCAAGCTGAGGGTCACGCGCGACGAGCATCCGCTCCTGCACTGCGAGGTGGTACTGCTCAAGAACCGTCGCAAGACGTGTCACGAAGCACCGGAGCTGAGACAGGCGCTCCCCACGCTCAAGGTACTCCGTCTCGCCCGGGGCCTCCTCCGCCCACCCGCTCCCCCACCTCCCCACTCGGGGATCATTCGGCCAACCCATGTTCCACCACTCCAATTGCGGGTCCCGGGCGGTCCCAGGCATTGCAAACTCGTCCCACCCGCGGTGCCGCTCGTTTGGCTGCGACGACACCTGGACAGGAGTCACACCAAGGTGTCAGTGATGGGAAGGAGAACCAGACCCAGAGACAAGGGGCAAACGCACGAGGAAAGGCAACGGCAAGGGAGGGAGCGACGGGAGGTAAGGACTCACCACACCCCATCGAGCTGCGGAAGGACGGGACCGAGGAACAAGGGGATGCTGGCGCTGAGGCGGCGGGAGAGAAGGAGCAACCGGAGGAGGAGCGTGAGCGGCGGGAGGGGCTGCGACTGACGGAGCGATCAAAAGGGAAGGCGCCGATGGAGGAGGCGCCGACGGTGGAGGCGCAAGAGGTGGCGCAGGGACCGGCTGGATCTGAGAGGGAGCTAGCACAGGCGGAACGAGCGCCGGAGGCTGCAGAGGCGGCGGGAGAATGGACGTCGGTGGGGGTGCTGGGGATGGCGGCTGGGGAGCGCGCCCACGAGGAGGATGGAACGGACTGGATCACCATGGCTGATGGCGGGGACGCCGGGATTGACGGAAGGGCTGGCCGCGGGGACGCAGGTAGTAAGGCGTTCGACCAGGAGGGGGGTGATACACTGGACCGCCGCGAGAGTCCGGCAGATGACGCGGCTCACGGCCCGATCCGCCGCTCGATTCGGCTTCAACCAAGTCTGCGGCGGCTCGGAGCAGGGCTGGCACCTGGCCTCCCTGGCCCCCTTCGGGGGTGGGAGCGTCAGACCGTCCAACCACGACCTCACGACGAGGGGCCCTCGCGGCCTTACCCGTCATCGGCGTGGGCGGACGAGGAGGGCGAGTTAGAGCTACCGGCGGAGGAAGCGAACCAGGAGGAAGAAGTGCTACGCCTAGCGGAGGCAGAACGCAGGCGGAGGACTGGAACGAGCCGCCAGCGAGCACTGCAGGACCAGGCCGATGATCGCGCAGCAGGCCGTCAGCCGGCAAACGCGGCACCGAGGGCGGCGGGTAGAGGCAGGGGGAGAGGGCGGACCAGGGGGAGAGGCAGCCGAGATCTGGCGGGAGCTGTGGCGAGGGAGAAATCCAGATCTGGTTTCTGGCGGGAACGACACGGGAGGCCAGAGGAACAAGGTGAAGAGCCAATGAATGAAGAAGAGGGGGGGGAAGGGTCAGACTATATGGCATCACAGGAGGCGGAATCAGAAGATGCCTCGCTGGAGGCCGAACGAGGGGTGCCCATCCCAGCCACAGAGAGGGGACAGGGGTCGGGACAGGGACGGAGAGAGGAGGGTGCCGACGTGGGGGAATCCACACCGCAGCAGCCCAACGAGGCTGCCAGCAAGGAGCGTAACCCCACCACCATCGTGGATGATGAGGGCACGTGGCTGAGGGTGCACGCATGGGATCTGGGGCCACTGCAGTCCAGCGCGCAACCCTTCTTGGTCCGGAAGCTTCCACCCGAAATCCTGAAAACTTATAGCATTTGCCTCACCCTCCCACTCCTCCGACTAGCGAAATTTCCGAGTTGCCTGGCGGCGTGGCGAATCTTGCAATACCTCCCGAGGCTGACACTTCGGGCGAACCTCGAGAAAAGTGTCCGTCCGTCCGTCCGTCCGTCCGTCCGTCCGTCCATCCTCTGGCATGACTGGTCGCCAGCGGGTATTCATTCCTCATTGTTGTAAGTGCAAGTGCCAAGCTCATGGCTCTTTCAATGAATGAATGCAATGGATTGTTGATTCCACTGTCCAGCACCCATCTTGGCTGGTTGTCATGCCAGTCTCCTATGCAGCGCAGCACTTCAATATCACCGGACTGTCAGGAACACAGGTACAGTATGGCTTGCACTTGTCAGCCCAACTTTATAAATCAGTTACTTGCATCCAAGTCTCAACAAGTACCGTACAATCACCGAAGTGCTGCACACACTGTATCGCACATGTAAAACCCTTGTGCTCTTACCCCTACTGCTACTCATGTAATGGTTCGGTAGTTCCGTGCTAAACAGCCCACATGTATTCACCATGGGCAAACTCATCGCCCTTTGGTTGGCGTCAGTTGCAGCCAACTCTTGACGCCATCACTTGTCCCTTCCGTTTCTTACAGCTGCTTCCGTTTCTGGATGCTAGCGTCTTGGCAGATTTTGTATGGACGCTAGCATTCACGAAATTGAGTGTGCTTTGACAACGTGGAAGCGGAGCAGACGTGGCAGGTGCGAGAGTGTGGCACATGTACGGTGCGGCGTTTGTGGGAGTGTGTGTTGTGCGAGCGCACACAGTGTGTGCCACTCACAATGTGTCAGCACTCACAGTGTCCTGAGTGGCGTGCGCCTCCCCCAGTGCCATCACCAGGTTCCTCACGCGCACTGCCTCCGCCTCCTGCTGCGCGCCCCCCATCATGCCCGCTGCCACGCCATCACCCGCCCACGACACCTGCAGGCGCCGAGACAAGGGCGGAGTGAACCACAGGGCAGTTGTTTCCCCCCCCACTGCTGCTGCTGCTGCCGCTGCTGCGCTTCGTCGGCTCAGCGCCGTCTCGCCCCGCATGTCCTCTTGCTGCTCCTCCTCACGAGGCTCCCGCGCTGACCGCCCCGTCTGCCCTAACTCTCCCTCTCCCCGCCTGTGCGCTGCCCGTCCCTCTGCTGCCACCGCCTGTGCGTGTGCCAGCAGCGCCACGCCCTCCTGTGCTGCTGCGCCTGCCAGCGCCGCTGCCTGTTCCGCCATACCTGCTGCCTCCGCCTCCCCCGCCGCCACTACTGCTGCTACCCCGCCCTGCGCTGCGCACACCACCGCCGCCCCGCCCACGCGCGCGCCTCCATTCTGCTCGCCCTCTCTCCCCGTGCTCCCCACGCACGTCCTCTTCCGCCGCTCCCCCTCTCCATCGCCGTTCCGCGCCTCACGCCAGCCCCGCCGCCCATCCACGTCCCTCTTTGCCCCCGTCGCCGCCCCCCATGCGTCTCCCCGCACCTCCGCCCCGTCCCGCCCGTCACTTCGCGCAAGTTCCGCCGCGCGTCTATTCCCGTCGCGCGCGCCCTCCGCCAGTCCCTTGAGCACCGCCGCCAGTCGCCCCGTCAGGTCCGCGGGTCGGCAGGCGCTCCCGCGCGGGGCAGCAGCGCGCGCGTAGCTCTGCGCGTCCGAATTGGCGGAGGCCGTCGCGGGCGGCGGCACGACGCCGCGGTGCAGCGGCGCCGCTGCGCCGCGAGGTGGATGCTCTAACTGTTCCGCTACATTCCCGCCTTCCCCCGCCTGCTCCCGTCCTCCCGCGCCCCCGCTGCCGTTGCTGCTGGTGCACACGACTGTCTCGGGAAGGGCCGCGGCGGAAATGAGAGAGGCGGGGCCGCCGCGGGGTAGGGACGAGGCGGATGCCGCTGTTAATGCGGGCGGGGGTTGGAGCTGCTGCGACGGGCACGGGTGGCGCACGGGCGAGCGGGGAGCGGCGACGGCGTGGGGAATGGGCTGGTCGGCAGAGAGGGAATCGCGGCAAGGGAGCTGATGGTGTTGATGGTCGCCGGGGAAGGCCCCGGAACACGAGTCGAAGAACGACGCGTCTAAGGGAGTTGAGTCGAAGAGAAACGCACTGGGGGGAAAGGGATCGAGGGGGAAGTCGAGCGGGAAGGGGTCGATGGGGGGGCAGGCGAAGAGCGCGTCGACGCACACCTCGGCGTCGGCGTAATCCATGGCGCGGGATCGCAAGGGGTCAGTCACGATGACACGGTGGGGCAGGCCCGCAGTTGAGGAGTGGGGATGGAGCGAGCAGTGGTGAGTGAGGTGTCCAGAATTCGAATGGTGCTCCGTGCCTTGGAACGCACAACGGGTGGGTAGCTTTTATGCGCAACGGGCAACACGGGAATCCTGGGCCCAAGGAATGTGACGTCACAATGACGAAAGCACGCTAAATGTCTGAACTGGGGAAGGTAGCATTGACCCAAGTAATTCCCTTACAAATGCGATAATAAAACAGTTTAGGTGCAGAATGCAATAGTTACAAATTTATGTACTTACTAAACTATTTGGACTCTCCTTGTGATAGTACCCACTTTGATCAAAGTATTACAGTTGATGACTCTGACCCATTCAGGCTTCAAGTCTGATACAACATTGATATACGGTGATACCCGTACATCTTGAACTACAAATTATCGACAACAAACTCTCTAACTACCGGTATTGTTGGCCCATTCCTTCTCATTTCATTTTGAAGTCTTATACTAATAACTGACCGCATAAGCTTGACAAGTAGTGGCATGCTACTAGAACTGTACAGGGGCGGCTATGGCAGCAGCAGGCAGATGTGTAGAAAGAGGTCAGGCGCAAGCATGTTGTGTGCGAGCCATGAGAGGGGTGTGTGAGGAGGGATGACCACACCCTGACACACCACCACACACGAGCACACCTCACCGCCATTGCTGCTGCCATCCCCACCGCCACTCACACCACCATTGCCTGGAGCACTGGCAGCAGCAGCCCTACCCTCCCCCTCTGCTGCTCACTGCACCGCCTGCCCTTGTTGATCATCTATAAGCTTCCTCCCTGCTCCTTGCTGCTCTCGCTCACTGCCCTCATCTCCACGCTCTTCGACCCTCTCCGCTCCTACTGGCCCTGCATCCACTGCTGCCGGTGCTGCTGCCGCTGCTGCTGCACTGGCAGCACTGCTGTGCGCGACAAGGGGCACTTCTTCAGCTGCAGCCATGCCGCGCACAGGCAGTGGGGCGAAGCACCGGGCGAGGTGGGGCAGTGCTGCCGCACGAGCCGCACCGATGGTCAGCTCTGTGGGGAATGGGCGAGGGAGGGAGAGCGCGGTGACGCTTGGGGAGCACACATGGGGATGCGGTGGTGAGTGATCCATCATTGCATCATGCCTCCATTCACCATCACCTCAACACCGCCCCGCCCAGTCCCCCTTCTCCCTCATGCACACAGATGAGCATGACCAGGCTGCGCCATGCATTCATACACCATCCTGCTGCCTCGCCCCCACACCCCCCCCCCCCCCCCCCCCCCTCCCCCTCCCTCCCCCCCATATTCCACCGCACTTCTCTCAGTACCTTCCATGCCAGTGCCTGCGGCCCCTCCTGCATGCTCCGCCTGCACCCCCGGCACCACACGCATGGCCATCTCCACTTCCCGCCAGCTCCTCACCCCCCCCACCTCCGCCACCAACCTCCCCTCTCCCGCTGATGCGTCTGCTTCTGTGGCCGCGCCTGCTGCGCTGTGAGGGTTGTGGTGGTGTGGAGAAGCAGCGGCGGAAGGGGGGTTGGAGGGCAGCACCCCGTGGCCGCAGGAGGAGGCGCATGGGGACAGGCGGGAGAGGTGGCGAGGTGGACGCTTGACCGGGGGCTGGGAGAGGGGAGGGGTGGGGTGGAGCAGGGGATAGGGGGAAGGGAGGAAGCGAGGCACGCGGTGGGAAAGTGTGGAGTGGCATGGCAAGCGATGCAAGAGATGGAGTGACAATTTGATGCGGGCTTGGCATTTGCAGTTGCGGCGAGCGGCAGGTCTGCATGGGCTACGGATGGAGGTGGGGGTGGCGCAGAGGTGGTTACCTTGCGAGCCACTGAGAGGGTGCGTGGAGTGGTGGAGGGCAAGCGAGCGCATCGAGGGGGAGGAGGAGATGGAGAGCGGTGGGAGGAAGAGAGTGATGTTGAGCAGCGATAGCACTCGCTGTAATGACTCCAGGTCGCCTGCCAACGAGGCAGGGCGAGGTGCACAAGGCGGGACCAAGGAGAAGAAGGTAGGGAATCTGGCCAATAACAAAGGGATAAAGCTGTGGTGAAGCAGGCACGTGAGAGAATGTGCAAGATGCAGAGGATGCAGGTAGAGTGCACGAGGGCATAGAAGGATGAATGGGTGAGAGCATGAAGAGGAGAGGCCGGGGTGGGCAGGGGGGAAAGAAGCTGGGAGGAGGAGAGGGCAGGGCAGGAGGCGTTACCCCAGAGGAATGGGCTGCTTGGACAGTGGGGGGGGGGGGGGGGGGGGGAGGGTGGCTTGCGAGGGCACCTGAGGTGACGGCGGTCCAGAGGTGTGATTGGTTGGCCTGGGATAGCTGCATGATGGCTTTGACACTGCCCTGTAGCACACTCACTACCTGTACACGCACGTGCACACCCCCCCATGCACTCACGCATGCACACACACATGCGCGCGCACGCATTCACACACATATTTACAACCACCCACACACGCACGCACGCACACACGCACACACGAGGGTGCATACTGGATGACACATCAACCCAGCACCATGCTGCGCCACCCAGCATTCCCCTCAAAAGAAATAAATGGGTGCACACTCCAAGCATGCTGGCGCTGTAAAGCCAGGCTTGCACCTCACCATGCCCCCTCAAGTCAACCACATGGGTGTGTGCATGTGTGGAGCGTGCATGTGTGGTGCGTGCATGTGTGGTGCGTGCATGTGTGGTGCGTGTATGTGCGGTGCGTGCACGTGTGGTGCGTGCACGTGTGGTGCGTGCATGTGTGGTGCGTGCATGTGTGGTGCGTGTATGTGCGGTGCGTGCATGTGTGATGCGTGAATGTGTGGTGCGTGAATGTGTGGTGCGTGCATGTGTGGTGCGTGCATGTGTGGTGCGTGAATGTGTGGTGCGTGCATGTGTGGTGCGTGCATGTGTGGTGCGTGCATGTGTGGTGCGTACATGTGTGGTGCGTGCATGTGTGGTGCGTGCATGTGTAATGTGTGCATGTGTGGTGCATGCGTGAGCACGTGCCTGCTTGAGAGCGTGCATGTAGGTGTGCGGGAGCGTGTCAGGGTGGTCCAATGGCAGCAGCATGTCTTATGGGTACGAGCGAAAGTGCACCTGCACAGGGGGGTAGGGACAGAGGTTGGGACGGGAGGGAAGGCGAAAACATTGACAAAGGTGAAGAAGAGCATGCAGAGGGATGGTGATCAGACGGGGGAGATGATGAGGAGGGGGGATTGATGAGGACGGGGGGATGAGGAGGAGGGGGAGATGATGAGGAGGGGGAGAAAATGAGAAGCGAAGGTGCAAGTGAGTGAGGCATGTGGGCGAGTGCAGGTGATGTCAATGAATAAAGCACGGAACAGGGTGGCTGACCGTGAGGTTCCAGGGCAGCTGTTGCTCGGGGCACAGCAGGTCGAAGAGCACTCCACACCAGATGTTCCTGGCACACACACACACACACACACACACACACACACACACACACAACACACACACGCACGCACGCACGCACGCACGCACGCACAACACGCACGCACGCGCACGCGTGCGCACGCACGCGCACGCGCGCGCACGCACGCACGCGCACGCACGCGCACGCACGCGCACGCACGCGCACGCACGCACGCACGCACGCACGCACGCACACGCACGCACACACGCACACGCACGCACGCTCGCACACGCACACGCACACGCACACGCACACGCACACGCACACGCACACGCACACACACACACACACACACACACACACACGCACACACACACACACACACACATACACACACACACACACACTCACACACACACACACACACACACACACACACACACACACACACACACACACACACACACACACATACACACACACACACATACACACACACACACACACACACACACACACATACACACACACACACACACACACACACACACACACACACACACGTCAAAACGCCACGTTTTGACGCTTGACGCTTCAATCCGTTTTGACGATTGACACTACTGGTGATTTTTTTTGGCAGCCCGATTTCGAAAGAAAAGAAAGTAAAAAAAAAAGCTGGAATCGAAATTCCGCGCTCAAAACGCGACCCGCCAAATTGAACTCGACATTTTGAGGCCCCAACCAAACCAGCACCCAAATCACCCTCCACCCCTTTGAAACTACTCAACCCAACCCATCTCCTAGTACTTCACCACAATTCTCCTTTGGAAACCCCATGCATGACTGCCCCACATGTCCTACAACTCCTGCCCCACCAGCCCCTCCAAACTCTCTTACTAACCCCCCTGTTCCCAGTTTTTTTTTACCCCTGCCCTTGCCTGCCCGCTAGAGCATCAGACTGGGTACCCGTGACCAATCATTCTTGCTTCACTCCCGGACACTTTCCAGCATAATTGCAGGTCCGTTAACTCACAGATGACATCTTTACATTAAATAAATATGCTCATTTTGGGCGTTTGTAGCCCGGAGACACGGAAACATCCGCACCGGTATAGAAAATGAAGCATGCCGTTTTCTGTCGTGGGTACCCGTAACCAATCATTCTTGCTTCACTCCTAGGCACTTTCCAGCATAATTGCAGATCCGTGAACTCACCAATAACATATATACATTAGATAAAAACGCTCATTTTGGGCGAGGAGGGGCGAGCAACAACACACGTTCACAAAAGCGTGGGGGCTCCAAGCCTGAATGTAAGGTTCGGATGGTGTGTGATTGGCAAACGAGGCAGCAGGCTTGGGAGAGGTTCAGAGGGGAGTGGTGGGAGCAGCTAAGTGCGACATGGACTGAGTGGCCTGGGCAGGGCAAGGCAGAGACGAGGGGGGAAAGCGGAGGGACGAGTGGAAGGCAGGGAGGAGGGGAGGTGGAGGATGGAAAGAGTGGTTTTGGTGTGGGCATAGTGGGTGAGGGGGGCGTGGGGGGCGTACAAGAAAGGGGGCAAGGGGAGGGAGTGGGAGCAGAGTATGCAGGGTGGGAGGAGCAGTAGGTGCGATCGCTGCTAATGCTGGACAAGTTTGGGCTCACCCACCCGCCCGTGCTGGCCCTCATAGAGGGGCAGAGCGGTGCTCAAGGCTAAGTTGGTCATTTAAGTTTACGTGTACGTCGTTTTACGTTACGTACGTGTACGTGTACGTACGTTTACGTAGCTGACTGATTTTGCCTTAACGTACGGGCAGCTGAAAATGTTTTTTGATCTGCCCGAATATGAGTTTATCCTTCTTAGTACTCCCTTGTTACTAAGAAGGATCTGCAGGGGCGGTGCCGTGGCCGTGCCCCCCGGTGCCGTGGCCGTACCGTGAGAAGCCGCGCATCGTCATCGTGGGGATGCGCGCTACCGAACCAGCACCCGCCGCATCCCATCCTCGCCGCACTGCCCTCACTGTTTGTTGTCGCCAATGGACTCGTCTCTGGGCGGCATGCTCGCTTAGCTGCGCCACGTGGCTGCTGTTGTGGCTAGACGGGCAGCAGAACAGGTGAGGATTTGTTATCGACGCGCCCCTCTGTTTGTGCCACACGCATGTAACTGTGCTGACATGGCACATGACATCACACGGTGCGCATGTGATTCTTCCTGGAGATTTCATCCTGACCATTCCGCATCCAGACAACTCTTCCCACCCGTCCCCAATTGACAGCGCCACCGCCTTCTCCTCACTGCGTCCCGTTAAGATCCTCATTCGGGTGTTGTCAGTTGGCCTCGTGGACTCCCGCCCTCCATACCACTCCGCCAGTGAAATCTGGCCACGTGGATATCATGCAATGTAAGAGGACCCTTTAGGGGGGCTGTGCCATAGCGAGGTGGTGCAGGGGGGCATCGAGGGCGAGGGGGCAGGGCATGGGGTGGATGGTGTTATAGTCACAATTGGCTTGAATGTGCCTAAAACGAAAGATAGAGTGCACAGTTAGATTTCAGCACAGCGGCTTCAAACGTTCATAGAGTTCTTTTCACAGATCCAAATAACATGCTATAAAGTGGATCTGGCGCGTCTTGATGTCGCCTACAATAGGCAATTTTAATCGCACGATTTCATCAAGTATTGACGACGCAACGTCGGTTTGAACGAACGGCACTATGGCAGCCACTATAGTCTTAGAACACAAATTATGAAGAGTTACGAGTTGGGAATGCCTCCCACCCTCTACAAACCCCAAGAGCCGAGGTACAGTAATGTGGAACAGTGCAAACTATCCCCAACCAATAAGGCTCTCGAAACTACCC
Source organism: Closterium sp. Naga37s-1 (assembly GCA_947471745.1). Lineage (NCBI taxonomy): Eukaryota > Viridiplantae > Streptophyta > Zygnematophyceae > Desmidiales > Closteriaceae > Closterium > Closterium sp. Naga37s-1. The sequence goes on along the minus strand of CANJKZ010000238.1, from coordinate 2,482,734 downwards.
TCCACAAGGGCCTACACCAAGAGAAATGTTACACTACATATTGTAATGTAAATATTCTCACTATCTTTAAGTTTACCCTTTTGGCGAGCTTCGAAATCACTTAGATTTTGAAACCAAGGCTCTGGTTTGTCACCATAAACTCATCCTTGAGTTCTTGAATGTCTGTTGCTCACACCTGCGACACGCCGAACGTTCGACACACGACAAAATAGAAAACGCGCACGGCACACAAACGACGACGTGACAAGCGAATATCAATATCTTGCTATTGACTTGACACACACATTTGACATCATGACTCATCATTCACACACTATTATAAGCATAAATTAAATATTATCTCATGCCCTCATACCATTCCATGCACACACGCATGCCCTACAAACCGTAGGGTTGCACCAACAAACTCCCCCTCAGATTGTTGGCCTGAGTATCTGCTCCTCTCAGTTCAGAGCCATCCCAGCCAGCTTGCAACACTTCCAATGCTGCTGTTCCACCAGCCTTTTCGTCATCATGTCAGTTGGCTGCCCCGTCGTCTTCACGTAGTGCAAATCAACTTCACCCGCGGCCACCATGCTCCTCGTCCAATGCCATTTCACCCTCATGTGCTTGGTGAGGCCGTGCAACACAGGGTTCTTAGGGCGTGTAACTTTGTACCGACCAACCCAAAAATACGACCATTGGGCGGCTCTGACGATTGCGAAACAAATGGGGTAACATCCTACGTGGTAGTCACACTGACTAGAGAAAACTTTCAGGTGCTATTTTCATCTAATTTTGTGTCACGGACTTACGCGACCTGTACTACTACTAGTCCTGGGCAGGGGAAGTGTTGTGACTTCCAGTTATTTCCTCCGAATTTGTTTCGATAAGGCCTATGAACTTGCTAAACACTACTCTCTCTCTTTGCCCCGTATATTCCACACTCCATCCGAATGCTAAAACTTGGATTCAACCTTTGAATTATAAATACGGGGGTAGTTAAGGGTGGGTGCCCCACAGCTCGCGAACAGAATGGTCATTCTGTTCGAAATGTGTGGCGGGGTTCGTTCAGACGTTACACCATTCGCACTCGCATGACCCAACCATTTGGTCGGATTTTAGGCATGGTCACTACAAAGTTACACGCCCTTAGCAAGTGCAATGACACCATGGCTGTCACAGTAGAGTGGGGTAGGTCCGTGCTGCTCCTCCCCTAGCTCAGCCAACAAATGCCGCTGCCACACAATTTCCCGTACGGCACGGAAGAGTGCCATGTACTCGGACTCCACCGTGCTCAATGCTTGGTCCACCTGCTTCTTGCTCTCCCAAGTAATTGGGCCTCCACCAACACAGCAATTGAAGCCTCCTACACTTGTCATGTCCTCTTGTTCCGATGCATAAGAGGCATCGGAGAAGGCGGTGAGGAACAAACGCCCGGTTTCAACACCATCCGCGCCCTTTTGGCGCCTTTGTGCCGTCGCCGAGTATTGCAGCCCAACGGTCGGTGTTTGGCCAAGTTACCTGGCCACCCTCATTCCAGCTACTACTTGCTCCTCATTAGGGCATTGAACAACCCTAGCCAGCTGCCCAGTAGCAAACGCGACGTCCGGTCGGGTGTTGACCGCCGCATACATGAGGCTGCCCACCGACGAGTGAAATCGACGCCTCTCCTCTTCGCCAACGCTCTCCTCCTCTGGTCCCTTCACACAATTGAACCCAGAGGGAAAGGGAGTAGCCACATGGCCTTCACTCTGCCCAAAGTTGGCAACCAATGCCTCCAGGTACTTGCGTTGATGCACTCGCATCCACCGCTTCTCCACGTAACGTTCGATATGAAGCCCGAGGTAGAAGTTCACGTCACCAAGGGCCTTGCACTTGAATTTGTCTTGAAGATTCAGCATCACCTCCTTCACAAGGTCAGATCAGGGTGAGAATATGAGGATATCATCCACATAAACCACCATGAAACTCCTCTGCCCCCCCTCGCCAAGCATGAACAAGGAATGATCGGCCGTCGAGGGAGTGAAGCCGATCTCCTCCAAGACTTCACGGAGCTTCAAGTACCACTGCCTAGGGGTTTGCTTGAGCCCACAGAGGGCCTTCTTCAGCTTCCACACTCTGGCTGCACCATGAAAATCTCTTCCTCAAGGATGCCGTTGAGGAACGCGGTTGTCACATCCATTTGCTTCACCACCCATCCTTTGATTGTAACTCCCGCGAGTAGGGTTCGCAGTGTCGTTGGCTTCACCACAGGAGCAAACAACTCCTTATAGTCCACCTTCTCCTTCTGCTGGTACCCCTTCGCCACAAGCCTAGACTTGTAGCGCTCAATTTTGCCGTCGGCGTCGGACTTGATCTTGAAGAGCCACTTGGACGTAATCGCCTTACGCCCCTCCGGTAGCTCCACCAATTCCCACGTGTCATTCTCCTCAATACTCTTCAGCTCACTGTCGCACGAAACAAGAAAGTAAATGCGTTTCTGTTACGAACGACGTGAGGTGTAGAAGCGCGGCAGGGATGGACTCTATCGAGGCAGTGGGTAACGAGGTTGCAAGGGACATTCCATATGACAGCTGTAGTCGGACAGCTGGAGTAGCACCGAGCAAGGTTAGGAGAAATGCAGACGCCTCGCGTGTACAGTGATGGCAGCGAGGCTGGGGTTTCACGTGGACAAAGAGGCGGAGGATGAGGGCGACGAGAGGAGGGGTGAGGGGAGAGGCACGAACGGCGAGGATCTTGCATGTACATAAGTGGGCTGCTTGAGCGGTTGCGATGGAAAGTATGTCGGATGGTGTGATGCTGTGTGCGTTTGATGTTGGCGTGTGTGTGCAGGTTTCAGCCTAAGCCTCACGCCCTCTGCAAGAAGTCAGCAGCTAGCCAAGATTTGCACTGTACATAGGTTGCTAGCCTGCTCTAGACTCCTTGCTTGTTTGTTTGTTTTCTCGTATAGTGGAGTGAGTTTGTGCTATCTTCCTAGCAGAAGCCAGCCATATGAGAGGAGCCGGTCGTTAGATCAGTGGATTTTTCGACAAACAAACAAGGATGTGCGGTTAGATATCCTGCCGGTGAGAAGACGACATCTCGCGAACCATTACCGAGGACGTAGACATGGACACGAGTGGAACGCAGGGAGAACCGCGGGGAGAAGCGCCAAGCGCGCCGGAAACCGGGAGGGTCTCGATCGGGACTGAGTCCGATCGTAGCGGAGTATATCGCCCGCCACCGCGGAGGCATAGTCACAGCGACCTACTGGGCAGATCCTCCGAGGAGTTGCGGAAGGCGCCCAGCGAAGGGGAAAACCGGCGCCTACAGCGAACCGGCTCGGTCGAGCGCCGAAGGTGGACGGAGGACGATGAACTCCGGGGAGTCACCACGCGAGCAGCGAGGTCAACGGGAGCGGCGAAGCGCGAAGGCTCGGCACAGGCGAGCGAGCGTTGGCGCTACACGAATTTGCCGGAGATCAAAGTGCCTGAGAGGTTCACGGGGCAGCCGGGCGTAGGGGCAGATCTCCGCAACTATCTCATGCAGATAGACAACGTGCGGCATCGCTGGACTCGAGATGGCTTGGAGGCAGAGGAATTCTTCCGAGGGCTCTCGAATACGCTGGCCGGGGAAGCCGAGACGTATTATCGCATCGCGAAGCCGAACGTGCTGGTCAAATACCGCTACATGGGAAGCGATGACTGGGGGATCGTCAAAGAATTCCTGGAGAATCTGAAGTGGCAGTTCCCGGTGCAGACGCCGGAGAAGATACGCGAGTTCGCGTACTTCGAGCGGAAGGGGGAGGAGTCCCTGCTGGGGTATTACGGAAGGCTGCGGGAGCTCGCAGTGGACCTGGAGTGTACCGACGAACGACGGTTGATAGGGAAATTCCTGGGCGGCCTGGAGCAAAGCATGGTGAAAGAGCTCCGAAGTAAGGTGTTCGAAATGGGACGGGAGGCATCTCTCCAGCAGGTCTACGAAGTGGCATGCCGGTACGAGATGGGGCTGAAGCTCTACGAGCTGGAGAGAGCGGAGACAAGGGGAGGAGAAAGGCGGCGAGGGGTGTGGGTAGCTAACACGGCACCAGAGCAGCCGCGTCGAGAAGAAGCGGGGGTTGGAGATCGGCGGAAGTGCCATCGGTGCGGACAACCGGGGCATATCCAGCGCGACTGCACTCAGGCGCCCCGCTGCGATACCTGCGGGGAGGCAGGACACCTGCGACGGGAGTGCCCACGCGCGCCGACCTGCAAGCACTACGGGAAGAAAGGACATAAAGAGGCGGACTGCTACGCGAAGAAGCCACCCAAGGGAAGGAGTAAGACAAGAGGCGAGATTGAAGACGAAATGCGGAAGCTACGAGCACAGCTGGAGGAGCTGGGAGAGGAGGAGAAACCAGCCAAAGCATTCTACATAGGTGCGGAAGAGGACGAGGAGACCAGCAGTCAAGTCTCCTTCCAGCTAATGGCGAGGCCTGGAACGCGGAGAGAGGCGGCACGGCAGCAGGGCGAAGGGTTCATCCGAGCCAGCATTCCAGGAAGCCCGTGGGTGAAAGAGCAGAGATGCGCGGAGGATCCGGACTTCGAGGATTCAGCATACCGCCACCCAAAGGAGAGGATGGTCTGCCAGTCCACGGTGCTGGCGGCCGCCAAGGGTTCCATCACAGTGGGAGGCATCCCTGTGGACCTGGCCATCATCGACACCGGAGCGCATCACGTGCTCATCGGAAAGGGACTCGCGGAACAGATGAGGCTGCACGAGGATGGGCGCCTACTGGAGCGGGGGTTTTCGGTCATGACTGCGGAGGGAGGAGAGCCAAAGTGGCTGCCGCGCACGCGGAACAGAGTGGAGATCGTGTTGAAGCCTGGGGAAAAGGACGAGTGCCGGGTGAAGCTGCTGTGCGGAGTCACTGAATCCGAAGACTACGACCTGCTCGTAGGCATGAGGCTGCTGTACGCAGTGGGCGCCATAATCTGCACATGGCAGGAGAAAGTGGTGTACCGCCCCCAATTATGGGACCCGAGGGGACCGAGGGGCACCTTGCCGGTCCGCTTCGTCTACCAAGAACCAAAGGCAGCGTACCAGGCACGCATGGTGGATCTAGAGGACCAATTCGGAGAAATGAGCTGGTACGAAGCGGAGGCAGAACTGCAGGTCCGCCAACGTCGAGAAGTGTGGGCAGAGAGAAAGGAGGTCGTCCCGGGAGAGCTGCTAGACAAACGCATCTTACAGAAGCCGATCAGGATGCTGGAGCTGTTCGGAGGGCTCGGCACTGGGCTGGCCGCAGCGCTAAAGGCAGGGTGGAGGATCGAGAAGTGGAGCTACGTGGAGGCGAACCCAAGGGTGCGCGAAATGGCCCGGTATCACGTGGAGATGCTCAGGCGGACGTACCTGGGGCAAATACTGGACGGGGCGACGGATGGAAACTGGGAAGACGCGGTGCACGACGTCCAGGGAATCACCAAGGCGCAGGTGGGCAAATGGGGAAAGGTGGACGTGCTCATCGCCGGGTGGGAGTGCCAAGGAGTGTCATGGGCAGGCCTAGGCGAGGGCATGGAGGATGAACGAACGGCGCTGTTCGGACACCTGATACGCATCATGAAGCTGATACACAAGCAGCACGGAGAATACCTGTATGTCCTGGAGAATCTGAACTTCGCGGCGGACCCACGAGAGAAGGTGCGGGCAGCGCACGAGCGGGTAACCACCGAGCTGGGGGCAGGGGTAGCCCTGGATGCTGCGCAGGCAGGGTCGCGAGGACACCGCGACCGGTGGTACTGGCAGAACGGCATCTCGGAGGAGCGACTGAGGCTGGAGCTGTCACGGCTGGAGAGGCCGGCAGGGCGACTGGTCAGAGACATACTGGAGCCAAACAGAACGGAGACACCGGTACTATACCCCGATCACCCGGCACAGTACCCCTGCAACGAACCAGGAGAGCCAAGGCGGTCGTGGCCGACCCTAGTGGCACACTACGGATCTCATGCGTTCCAAATGAAGGGAGGGGTACCAGGACCGGGAATGGTCAAGGATCTGAGGACAAGGGAGTGGGGGGAGCCAACGGCGCTGGAACGAGAGCTAGCCATGGGCTTCCTACCGGGGGCAACGGCGGCGCCAAGAATCAGAGAATGGGAACGACAGAGAGCCCTAGGGCAAGGGATGGATGTCCAGGCCATGGAATGGCTGCTACACACAATAGAAGTGCAGTTGCTCCTGTGGGACATGGACACGAGGGTGGAAGAGAAGGAGTGGTGGGCAGAAGGAGGCAAGGAGAACAGTGAAGCGCAACTGCAGCTCAAGGAGGAGAAACGCAAACTGGAGGCGCTGCTGGAAAGCGAATGTTATAGTCACAATAGGCTTGAATGTGCCTAAAACGAAAGATAGAGAGCACAGACGGATTTCTGCACAGCGGCTTCAAACGTTGATAGCGTTCTGCTCACAGCTGCAAATGACTTGATTCAAATTGGATCTGGAGCGTCTTCACGTCGTCTACAATTATCAATTTAGATTGCACGATTTGATAAAGAATTGACGACACAGCGTCGGTTTGAACGAACGGTACTATGGCAGCCACTATAGTCTTAGAACACAAGATAGGAAGAGTTACGAGTTGGGAATGACTCCCAGCTCCTACAAACCCCAAGAGCCGAGGTACAGTGATGTGGAACAGTGCCACACTGTCCCCAACCACGAAGGGTCTCGAAACTACCCTTCACTAGGGCCTACACCAAGTGAAATGTTACACTACACAAAGTAATGTAACTATCTTCAATATCTTGAGGTGTACCCTTTTGGCAAGCTTCGAAATCACTTGAGGCTTGACACCAAGGCTCGGGCTCTTCATCACAAACTCATCCTTGAGTTCTTGATGGGTCTGCTGCACACACCTGCGACACGCCGAACGTTCGACACAGGACAAAATAGAAACCGCGCACGACAAAATAAAAACCGCGCGCGAGACACAAACGACCGCGTAACACGCGTCTAGCGATAACTCGCTATTGACTCGACACACACACTCGACATCATGACTCAACATTCACACACAATTATAAGCATGAAATATATATTATCCCATGCCCTCATACCATTCCATACACACACACATTCACGCACACGGACAACAAGCCGAGTGCAAACCGTAGGGTTGCACCAACAAACTCCCCCTCGGATTGTTGGCCTTAGGATATGTTGCTCTCTCAGTTCAGAGCCATCCCAGCCAGCTTGCAACACTTCCAATGCTGCTGCTCCACCAGCCTCTTGGTCATCATGTCAGCCGGCTGCCCCGTGGTCTTCACGTAGCGCAACTCAACTTCACCCGCGGTTACCATGCTCCTCGTCCAATGCCACTTCACCCTCATGTGCTTCGTGAGTCCATGCAACACAGGGTTCTTAGCAAGAGCAATGGCACCCTGGCTGTCACAGTACAGTGGGGTAGGTCCTTGCTGCTCCTCCCCCAATTCAGCCAACAAACGCCGCTGCCACACAATCTCCCGTACGGCACGGAAGAGTGCCATGTACTCGGACTCCACCGAGCTCAAAGCTTGGTCAACCTGCTTCTTGCTCTCCCAAGCAGTTGGGCCTCCACCAACACAGCATATGAAGCCTCCCACACTTGTCATGTCCTCTGGTTCTGATGCATATGAAGCATCCGAGTAGGCGGTGAGGAACAAACGCCCGGGTTCAACACCATCCGCGCCCTTTTGGCGCCTTTGTGCCGCCGCCGAGTATTGCAGCCCAACGGTCGGTGTTTGGCCAAGATACTTGGCCACCCTCATTCCAGCTGCTACCTGCTCCTCATTAGGGCATTGCACAACCCTAGCCAGCTGCCCGGTAGCAAACGCGACGTCCGGTCGGGTGTTTACCGCCGCATACATGAGGCTGCCCACCAACGAGTGAAATCGGCGCCTCTCCTCTTCACCAACGCTCTCCTCCTCTGGTCCCTTCACACACTTGAACCCAGAGGGAAAGGGTGTAGCCACATGGCCTTCACTCTGCCCAAAGTTGGCAGCCAATGCCTCCAGGTACTTTCGTTGATGCACCCGCATGCACCGCTTCTCCACATCTCGTTCGATGTGGAGCCCAAGGTAGAAGCTCACGTCACCAAGGGCCTTGCACTTGAACTTGTCTTGAAGCTTCAGCATCACCTCCTTCACAAGGTCAGAAGAGGGTGAGAAAATGAGGATGTCATCCACATAAACCACCATGAAACTCTTCTGCTCCCCCTCGCCAAGCATGAACAAGGAGTGATCGGCCGTTGAGGGAGTGAAGCCGATCCCCTCCAACACTTCGCGCAACTTCATGTACCATTGCCTAGGGGCCTGCTTCAGCCCATAGAGGGCCTTCTTCAGCTTCCACACTCTGCCACTACCATCATCAAACCCCTCTGGCTGCGCCATAAAAATCTCCTCCTCAAGGATGCCGTTAAGGAATGCCGTTACGATGTCCATTTGCTTTACTACCCATCCTTTGATGGCGGTTCCCGCGAATAGGGTTCGCAGCGTCGTCGGCTTCACCACAGGGGCAAACAGCTCCTTGAAGTCCACCTTCTCCTTCTGCTGGTACCCCTTGGCTACAAGCCTAGACTTGTAGCGCTCGATCTTGCCGTCGGCATCCGACTTGATTTTGAAGAGCCACTTGGACGTTATCGCCGTACGCCCCTCCGGTAGCTCCACCAATTCAAACGTGTCATTCTCCTCGATGCTCTTCAGCTCACTCTCCATGGCCTTCTTCCACTCCTCAGCATCACTACTCTCCAAAGCCTCCTTGAGAGTTGCTGGTTCTCCCGGCATCTCCACCGGAGAGAAGAACGCGAAGGCACACTCCTCGTAGTCACTCTCCTCGTCGTCTCCGACCATCATTGCCGCTCCGGCCAGGGCTGTCTTGCCCTGCTTTCCCGACGCATCATAGGTCAGCCTATTAGGGGGTTGAACTCTCCTCTTCCCCCTTCCTTCCTCCTCAGATGCAGGGACTTGAAGGCCTTGGCGTTGCTGCGGTTCCTCCCCAAACCGCACGCCTATCTTCGCCTCATTCTCCGCCTTCCAATCCTTGTACATGAAGTTCTCCATGAACTTGCAGTCCCTGCTCACCAAGAACTTCTTGGTGAATGGGTCCCAAAGAAGCCATCCCTTGCTTTTTTGAGCCATGCCCAAGTGCACGGCCCACACCGCCTTGGTACCAAGCTTGTTGTGCCGAAGATGCTTAGGCACGAGCGCCATGCACATGCACCCGAACACCCGAAGCATATCCAACTTTGGCTTCCTTCCTAGCCACTCCACATAGGGCACCCATTTATCTGCTCCCACATGAGTCAAGGCTCTGTTCTTGGCCACACACGCGCTCCGCACCGCATCAGGCCAGAAATAGTCGGGTAGCCCGGCTTCAATGAGCAACCCGCGTGCCGCCTCCGTGATTGTGCGGTTCGCTCGCTCGGCGATGCCGTTCATTGCAGGGGAGTATGGCATGGTGAGGGAGTGCCGAATACCATTCTTCTTCAGCCACAACCCAAACTCCTTGCTCAGGAACTCTCCCCCTCGATCGGTGCGGATTGACTTGACTAGACGGTCTTGTTGCCGCTCCACCATCGGGAACCAATCCGTCTTCAACGTTTCAGCCACGTCGCTCTTCTTGGCCAGCACGTACACCCAAGTCATGCGGGTGTAGACGTCGACAATGGTGAGAAAATACTCAGCTCCAGCAGCTCCAAGCTTCAGGGGGCCCACCACGTCCATCACCACCTCATCAAGCGGTGCCTTTGCCGTTGCCTCCGAACTAGGGAACGGAAACCGGGTGAACTTGGCTTGAATGCACGTCGGGCAGCCAAGCACCTCATCGGGCTCCCCCTTCACACGTATGCCAGCAACCATCTCATTCTTCACTAGCTGCTGCAAGATGGGTAGGGCCACATGCCCCATGCGCCGATGCAAGGTGAGCCAATCATACTCCCCCGTAGCCGAAGTTGGATTGGAGAATGCCGCGCTCGCAATAGCGCCCCACATACTCTCTCCGTAGTCCTCCTCCGCTGCTGCCTCTGGGTTCTCCTCACCCTTTTGCTGCTCCTTGGTTGCTGCACCACTCTCCTTAGGTTCACTGAACTTGCTGGTCCCTCCAGGTTTGCTCTTCTTGAGCTCATTCTCCTTAGCGCGACCGTTCGCGCCATCGTCGCTACCGACCGCTCCATCCTTGGTGCTGATGCTTGCTGCCACTTGCCTCTCCTTAGGCATAGGGACCACTGGGATCTGCCACATCTCGTTGTAGACATCCCTGTCCTCATGAAGGTCCCAGAGAATTCGATCGCCAAGCCTTGCGGTGTAGGTCTTGGCTCCCTTCGAGTTCGTGTCCATGCCGGCCTTTGCCAACCGCCGCACGGAAATCAGGTTTGCAGCAAGGCTGGGCACCCAAATCACGTTCTTGAGGCCCACCATCTTCCCATCAGCACCCTTGAACATGGCCTTGCCCATGCCTTTCACCTCTGCTCGCTGCCCCAAAGCCGATGTGACATGCTTCACCGGTGACGGCTCGAGTTCGGTGAGCAAGTCCGGGCGAGGTGTCATGCTATAGGTAGCGCCACTATCAATCACCCAATAGTCCAGGGGGTGTAGGGTCACCTTCCCCACAGCTGCTGGCTCCTCAAAGCCTTCATCCTTCTCTGGACCAGCCGGTACTTGCGTCGACACGAAGTAGAATAGACCCGGGTATCGATCGTCGCTCGGGTCCTTGTCGTTGTCTCCGCTCTTCATGTTTGCAGCTCCGCCACCGCGACCGCCACGGCCTCCACGGCCTCGTCCTCTCCCTCCTCCTGCTCCTCTACCCTCTTGGCCTTGAGCAGGGGTCCAACCATCAGGGAGTTTGTAGCAGTTGCGCCACATGTGTCCGCTCTTGTGGCAATAGTGACACTCGCCATCGAGTCGGCCGCGACCGCGTCCGTAGCTCTTGTCGTCGTTGCCGTAACCGCCACTCCTGCGGCCTCCGCCGAAGTTGCTGCCACCAAACCTTCCTCCCCCTCGTCCTCTGCCTCTTCCTCGACCATATCCACGGCCGATGCTCGCTGCCCCAGCGCCATCCGCACTCGCCAACTCACGGCGGCGGAAATCCTCTTGAAGGATAGCTCGCTTCACGTCTTCAAGCGAGAGGCGGGGCAAGTCGCGATTAAGGTTGATGATGAGCGAGGACCATGACTCTGGGAGTAAGGCCAGCAACTTGGTCTTCTTTTGGAGCTCACTGTAGTTCAAATCAGCTCCCTCAAGCCGCGTCAACAAGTCGAAGAATTTCTGCACCCCTTCTTCAATCGCTTCGTTTTCTTCAATTCGTAGTGCCGCCATTTGCCGTTCCAACACCACCGCTACCGCTGCTGTTGCAGGAGCATGTACACCCTTGAGAGCAGCCCATGCCTTTGGTCCTTTCTCTGGTTCACGCTGGAATGGCTTGATGTGACGGATCTGACTGCTCCCCAACGCTTGCCCAAGAGATAGCCTTGTGCGCTCTTCCGCACCCACGGGCTCTTCTCCGGGTCGTTCTCGGGGCGCTTCTCCGTTCCTTCCATCACCTCCAGCAGGTCATAGTGGTCAAAGATGTTCTCCATCTTGAAGGATCATTCAGCAAAGTTGTCACCGTTGAACTTGTCAAGCCCAAACACCCTAGGCTCATCCCTAGGTGGGCCAAGACTTGGTTGCATGGGCGCCATGGCTGAATCACGGGGTTGGCCTTGAGCTTGAGCTTCTCCACTGCCACCAGCACCTCTGCCACCCCTTTCCTCAGGTCCAGACATTGTCGAAACTGCTCCAAGGGGCTCTGATACCACTTGTTATAGTCACAATAGGCTTGAATGTGCCTAAAACGAAAGATAGAGAGCACAGACGGATTTCTGCACAGCCGCTTCAAACGTTGATAGCGTTCTGCTCACAGCTGCAAATGACTTGATTCAAATTGGATCTGGAGCGTCTTTACGTCGTCTACAATTATCAATTTAGATTGCACTATTTGATAAAGAATTGACGACACAGCGTCGGTTTGAACGAACGGTACTATGGCAGCCACTATAGTCTTAGAACACAAGATAGGAAGAGTTACGAGTTGGGAATGACTCCCAGCTCCTACAAACCCCAAGAGCCGAGGTACAGTGATGTGGAACAGTGCCACACTGTCCCCAACCACGAAGGGTCTCGAAACTACCCTTCACTAGGGCCTACACCAAGTGAAATGTTACACTACACAAAGTAATGTAACTATCTTCAATATCTTGAGGTGTACCCTTTTGGCAAGCTTCGAAATCACTTGAGGCTTGACACCAAGGCTCGGGCTCTTCATCACAAACTCATCCTTGAGTTCTTGATGGGTCTGCTGCACACACCTGCGACACGCCGAACGTTCGACACAGGACAAAATAGAAACCGCGCACGACAAAATAGAAACCGCGCGCGAGACACAAACGACCGCGTAACACGCGTCTAGCGATAACTCGCTATTGACTCGACACACACACTCGACATCATGACTCAACATTCACACACAATTATAAGCATGAAATATATATTATCCCATGCCCTCATACCATTCCATACACACACACATTCACGCACACGGACAACAAGCCGAGTGCAAACCGTAGGGTTGCACCAACAGCGAAGAGGCGATCAGGAGAAGGGGGTGGCCTCCAGGGGAGGACAGCGAGGCAGTGCACAGCCGGCTGGCGAAACGGGGCTGCGCGAAGTCGTACATGGTGCTGGAAGCACCAACAAGGGAGATCCCTGCAGAGCAAGCTGCCGCGGGAGCGGGACAAGAGGAAGAGGAGTGGGCTGTCGGGGCGGGACTGACAGCAGAGCAGGCGGGACGCATGCGAGAGATGCTGAAGCGACACAGGAGAGCCTTCGCCTACACACTGAAGGAACTGGGGAAGAGCAAGATCGGAGAGATGAGGATTGAGCTCACGTCAGACACACCCACCTTCCAACGGAAAAGGAGGATGACCAGGGCGGACGAGGAGCTGTGCAAAGAGAAGTGCAAAGAGCTGCTCGAGGCGGGCCTGATACGACGGTCCACGTCCGAATACGCAGCTGCTACGGTGATCGCCGCACGCAAGGATGCGGCGGGAGAGGTCCTGTCCAGGCGCATGTGCGGGGACTATCGCGACCTGAACAAGATAACCAAGGCCAACAGGTATCCAATGCCCACCCCGGAGGACATATTCGACAATCTGGTGGGAGCGGTGGTGTTCACCACTCTGGATTTGAGGCAGGGGTTCAACCAGATTCAGATCAGGGAGGAGGACCGCGCCAAAACGTCGTTTCATGGCGTGGACGGACTATGGGAGTGGAACGGGATGCCGTTCGGGATGCGCAACTCCTCCGCCTTCTTCCAGCAAGTGATGGACACGGTGCTGAGAGGGATAGACTGCGCCGCCTGTTATATCGATGACGTGGTCATCTACAGCACGGATCCCGAGTCGCATGTGGTGGACGTTGAAAGTGTTATAGTCACAATAGGCTTGAATGTGCCTAAAACGAAAGATAGAGAGCACAAACGGATTTCTGCACAGCGGCTTCAAACGTTGATAGCGTTCTGCTCACAGCTGAAAATGACTTGATTCAAATTGGATCTGGAGCGTCTTCACGTCGTCTACAATTAGCAATTTAGATTGCACGATTTGATAAAGAATTGACGACACAGCGTCGGTTTGAACGAACGGTACTATGGCAGCCACTATAGTCTTAGAACACAAGATAGGAAGAGTTACGAGTTGGGAATGACTCCCAGCTCCTACAAACCCCAAGAGCCGAGGTACAGTGATGTGGAACAGTGCCACACTGTCCCCAACCACGAAGGGTCTCGAAACTACCCTTCACTAGGGCCTACACCAAGTGAAATGTTACACTACACAAAGTAATGTAACTATCTTCAATATCTTGAGGTGTACCCTTTTGGCAAGCTTCGAAATCACTTGAGGCTTGACACCAAGGCTCGGGCTCTTCATCACAAACTCATCCTTGAGTTCTTGATGGGTCTGCTGCACACACCTGCGACACGCCGAACGTTCGACACAGGACAAAATAGAAACCGCGCACGACAAAATAAAAACCGCGCGCGAGACACAAACGACCGCGTAACACGCGTCTAGCGATAACTCGCTATTGACTCGACACACACACTCGACATCATGACTCAACATTCACACACAATTATAAGCATGAAATATATATTATCCCATGCCCTCATACCATTCCATACACACACACATTCACGCACACGGACAACAAGCCGAGTGCAAACCGTAGGGTTGCACCAACAAACTCCCCCTCGGATTGTTGGCCTTAGGATATGTTGCTCTCTCAGTTCAGAGCCATCCCAGCCAGCTTGCAACACTTCCAATGCTGCTGCTCCACCAGCCTCTTGGTCATCATGTCAGCCGGCTGCCCCGTGGTCTTCACGTAGCGCAACTCAACTTCACCCGCGGTTACCATGCTCCTCGTCCAATGCCACTTCACCCTCATGTGCTTCGTGAGTCCATGCAACACAGGGTTCTTAGCAAGAGCAATGGCACCCTGGCTGTCACAGTACAGTGGGGTAGGTCCTTGCTGCTCCTCCCCCAATTCAGCCAACAAACGCCGCTGCCACACAATCTCCCGTACGGCACGGAAGAGTGCCATGTACTCGGACTCCACCGAGCTCAAAGCTTGGTCAACCTGCTTCTTGCTCTCCCAAGCAGTTGGGCCTCCACCAACACAGCATATGAAGCCTCCCACACTTGTCATGTCCTCTGGTTCTGATGCATATGAAGCATCCGAGTAGGCGGTGAGGAACAAACGCCCGGGTTCAACACCATCCGCGCCCTTTTGGCGCCTTTGTGCCGCCGCGGAGTATTGCAGCCCAACGGTCGGTGTTTGGCCAAGATACTTGGCCACCCTCATTCCAGCTGCTACCTGCTCCTCATTAGGGCATTGCACAACCCTAGCCAGCTGCCCGGTAGCAAACGCGACGTCCGGTCGGGTGTTTACCGCCGCATACATGAGGCTGCCCACCAACGAGTGAAATCGGCGCCTCTCCTCTTCACCAACGCTCTCCTCCTCTGGTCCCTTCACACACTTGAACCCAGAGGGAAAGGGTGTAGCCACATGGCCTTCACTCTGCCCAAAGTTGGCAGCCAATGCCTCCAGGTACTTTCGTTGATGCACCCGCATGCACCGCTTCTCCACATCTCGTTCGATGTGGAGCCCAAGGTAGAAGCTCACGTCACCAAGGGCCTTGCACTTGAACTTGTCTTGAAGCTTCAGCATCACCTCCTTCACAAGGTCAGAAGAGGGTGAGAAAATGAGGATGTCATCCACATAAACCACCATGAAACTCCTCTGCTCCCCCTCGCCAAGCATGAACAAGGAGTGATCGGCCGTTGAGGGAGTGAAGCCGATCCCCTCCAACACTTCGCGCAGCTTCATGTACCATTGCCTAGGGGCCTGCTTCAGCCCATAGAGGGCCTTCTTCAGCTTCCACACTCTGCCACTACCATCATCAAACCCCTCTGGCTGCGCCATAAAAATCTCCTCCTCAAGGATGCCGTTAAGGAATGCCGTTACGATGTCCATTTGCTTTACTACCCATCCTTTGATGGCGGCTCCCGCGAATAGGGTTCGCAGCGTCGTCGGCTTCACCACAGGGGCAAACAGCTCCTTGAAGTCTACCTTCTCCTTCTGCTGGTACCCCTTGGCTACAAGCCTAGACTTGTAGCGCTCGATCTTGCCGTCGGCATCCGACTTGATTTTGAAGAGCCACTTGGACGTTATCGCCGTACGCCCCTCCGGTAGCTCCACCAATTCAAACGTGTCATTCTCCTCGATGCTCTTCAGCTCACTCTCCATGGCCTTCTTCCACTCCTCAGCATCACTACTCTCCAAAGCCTCCTTGAGAGTTGCTGGTTCTCCCGGCATCTCCACCGGAGAGAAGAACGCGAAGGCACACTCCTCGTAGTCACTCTCCTCGTCGTCTCCGACCATCATTGCCGCTCCGGCCAGGGCTGTCTTGCCCTGCTTTCCCGGCGCATCATAGGTCAGCCTATTAGGGGGTTGAACTCTCCTCTTCCCCCTTCCTTCCTCCTCAGATGCAGGGACTTGAAGGCCTTGGCGTTGCTGCGGTGTGGCTCGAATCCGTGGAGCACTCGTAGTACGGGAAGGGAGTGACGGTGCACGCTCGCTCACTTGCTGCACCTCCTCCTCTTCTTCCTCTGCATCATTGGCCTCCTCTCCCCCATTCACAAGGGAGGATTGCCTTGTGGTTGTGCTGCCGCTGCTCAGCTCCAAAGGCAGCTCCACATGCTCCAAACCGGAACTCTTCACCTCCCCAAACCGCACGCCTATCTTCGCCTCATTCTCCGCCTTCCAATCCTTGTACATGAAGTTCTCCATGAACTTGCAGTCCCTGCTCACCAAGAACTTCTTGGTGAATGGGTCCCAAAGAAGCCATCCCTTGCTGTTTTGAGCCATGCCCAAGTGCACGGCCCACACCGCCTTGGCACCAAGCTTGTTGTGCCGAAGATGCTTAGGCACGAGCGCCATGCACATGCACCCGAACACCCGAAGCATATCCACCTTTGGCTTCCTTCCTAGCCACTCCACATAGGGCACCCATTTTTCTGCTCCCACATGAGTCAAGGCTCTGTTCTTGGCCACACACGCGCTCCGCACCGCATCAGGCCAGAAATAGTCGGGTAGCCCGGCTTCAATGAGCAACCCGCGTGCCGCCTCCGTGATTGTGCGGTTCGCTCGCTCGGCGATGCCGTTCATTGCAGGGGAGTATGGCATGGTGAGGGAGTGCCGAATACCATTCTTCTTCAGCCACAACCCAAACTCCTTGCTCAGGAACTCTCCCCCTCGATCGGTGCGGATTGACTTGACTAGACGGTCTTGTTGCCGCTCCACCATCGGGAACCAATCCGTCTTCAACGTTTCAGCCACGTCGCTCTTCTTGGCCAGCACGTACACCCAAGTCATGCGGGTGTAGACGTCGACAATGGTGACAAAATACTCAGCTCCAGCAGCTCCAAGCTTCAGGGGGCCCACCACGTCCATCACCACCTCATCAAGCGGTGCCTTTGCCGTTGCCTCCGAACTAGGGAACGGAAACCGGGTGAACTTGGCTTGAATGCACGTCGGGCAGCCAAGCACCTCATCGGGCTCCCCCTTCACACGTATGCCAGCAACCATCTCATTCTTCACTAGCTGCTGCAAGATGGGCAGGGCCACATGCCCCATGCGCCGATGCAAGGTGAGCCAATCACACTCCCCCGTAGCCGAAGTTGGATTGGAGAATGCCGCGCTCGCAATAGCGCCCCACATACTCTCTCCGTAGTCCTCCTCCGCTGTTGCCTCTGGGTTCTCCTCACCCTTTTGCTGCTCCTTGGTTGCTGCACCACTCTCCTTAGGTTCACTGAACTTGCTGGTCCCTCCAGGTTTGCTCTTCTTGAGCTCATTCTCCTTAGCGCGACCGTTCGCGCCATCGTCGCTACCGACCGCTCCATCCTTGGTGCTGATGCTTGCTGCCACTTGCCTCTCCTTAGGCATAGGGACCACTGGGATCTGCCACATCTCGTTGTAGACATCCCTGTCCTCATGAAGGTCCCAAAGAATTCGATCGCCAAGCCTTGCGGTGTAGGTCTTGGCTCCCTTCGAGTTCGTGTCCATGCCGGCCTTTGCCAACCGCCGCACGGAAATCAGGTTTGCAGCAAGGCTGGGAACCCAAAGCACGTTCTTGAGGCCCACCATCTTCCCATCAGCACCCTTGAACATGGCCTTGCCCATGCCTTTCACCTCTGCTCGCTGCCCCAAAGCCGATGTGACATGCTTCACCGGTGACGGCTCGAGTTCGGTGAGCAAGTCCGGGCGAGGTGTCATGCTATAGGTAGCGCCACTATCAATCACCCAATAGTCCAGGGGGTGTAGGGTCACCTTCCCCACAGCTGCTGGCTCCTCAAAGCCTTCATCCTTCTCTGGACCAGCCGGTACTTGCGTCGACACGAAGTAGAATAGACCCGGGTATCGATCGTCGCTCGGGTCCTTGTCGTTGTCTCCGCTCTTCATGTTTGCAGCTCCGCCACCGCGACCGCCACGGCCTCCACGGCCTCGTCCTCTCCCTCCTCCTGCTCCTCTACCCTCTTGGCCTTGAGCAGGGGTCCAACCATCAGGTTTGAAGCAGTCGCGCCACATGTGTCCGCTCTTGTGGCAATAGTGACACTCGCCGTCGAATCGGCCGCGACCGCGTCCGTAGCTCTTGTCGTCGCTGCCGTAACCGCCACTCCTGCGGCCTCCGCCGAAGTTGCTGCCACCAAACCTTCCTCCCCCTCGTCCTCTGCCTCTTCCTCGACCATATCCACGGCCGATGCTCGCTGCCCCAGCGCCATCCGCACTCGCCAACTCACGGCGGCGGAAATCCTCTTGAAGGATAGCTCGCTTCACGTCTTCAAGCGAGAGGCGGGGCAAGTCGCGATTAAGGTTGATGATGAGCGAGGACCATGACTCTGGGAGTAAGGCCAGCAACTTGGTCTTCTTTTGGAGCTCACTGTAGTTCAAATCAGCTCCCTCAAGCCGCGTCAACAAGTCGAAGAATTTCTGCACCCCTTCTTCAACCGCTTCGTCTTCTTCAATTCGTAGTGCCGCCATTTGCCGTTCCAACACCACCGCTACCGCCGCTGTTGCAGGAGCATGTACACCCTTGAGAGCAGCCCATGCCTTTGGTCCTTTCTCTGGTTCACGCTGGAATGGCTTGATGTGACGGATCTGACTGCTCCCCAACGCTTGCCCAAGTAAGAGATAGCCTTGTGCGCTCTTCCGCACCCACGGGCTCTTCTCCGGGTCGTTCTCGGGGCGCTTCTCCGTTCCTTCCATCACCTCCAGCAGGTCATAGTGGTCAAAGATGTTCTCCATCTTGAAGGATCATTCAGCAAAGTTGTCACCGTTGAACTTGTCAAGCCCAAACACCCTAGGCTCATCCCTAGGTGGGCCAAGACTTGGTTGCATGGGCGCCATGGCTGAATCACGGGGTTGGCCTTGAGCTTGAGCTTCTCCACTGCCACCAGCACCTCTGCCACCCCTTTCCTCAGGTCCAGACATTGTCGAAACTGCTCCAAGGGGCTCTGATACCACTTGTTATAGTCACAATAGGCTTGAATGTGCCTAAAACGAAAGATAGAGAGCACAGACGGATTTCTGCACAGCGGCTTCAAACGTTGATAGCGTTCTGCTCACAGCTGAAAATGACTTGATTCAAATTGGATCTGGAGCGTCTTCACGTCGTCTACAATTAGCAATTTAGATTGCACGATTTGATAAAGAATTGACGACACAGCGTCGGTTTGAACGAACGGTACTATGGCAGCCACTATAGTCTTAGAACACAAGATAGGAAGAGTTACGAGTTGGGAATGACTCCCAGCTCCTACAAACCCCAAGAGCCGAGGTACAGTGATGTGGAACAGTGCCACACTGTCCCCAACCACGAAGGGTCTCGAAACTACCCTTCACTAGGGCCTACACCAAGTGAAATGTTACACTACACAAAGTAATGTAACTATCTTCAATATCTTGAGGTGTACCCTTTTGGCAAGCTTCGAAATCACTTGAGGCTTGACACCAAGGCTCGGGCTCTTCATCACAAACTCATCCTTGAGTTCTTGATGGGTCTGCTGCACACACCTGCGACACGCCGAACGTTCGACACAGGACAAAATAGAAACCGCGCACGACAAAATAGAAACCGCGCGCGAGACACAAACGACCGCGTAACACGCGTCTAGCGATAACTCGCTATTGACTCGACACACACACTCGACATCATGACTCAACATTCACACACAATTATAAGCATGAAATATATATTATCCCATGCCCTCATACCATTCCATACACACACACATTCACGCACACGGACAACAAGCCGAGTGCAAACCGTAGGGTTGCACCAACAGAAAGGGTCTTGGGGGCAATCATGAACGCAGGCCTGACATGCCACCCGGGGAAATGCAAGTTTGGAGAGAGCACGGTGAAGTACCTGGGGTTCGAAGTGTCAGACGGGACCCTGTCGGTCCAAGAGGCGAAGGTGGCGGTCCTGGACAAGGTGGCAGTACCCTCGGACCGGAGCAGGCTGAGGGCAGTTCTGGGGTTCTTGAACTACTATCGAAAGTTCGTGCCCAACTTCAGCAAGCGGGCCAGCGTGTTGAACCAGCTGCTGAAGGAGAGCACAGCGTGGAAGTGGGGAAAGGAGGAAGACGCCGCGCTGAAAGACCTGCTGGGGGCAGTGAAGACGGGCCCGGTGCTGCTGCTCCCAGAGCGGGATAAGCCATTCGTGCTGTACACCGACTGGAGCAGCTTAGGCATGGGGGCTGTGCTGTGCCAGGAGACCGAGCGGGGTGAAAGAGTGGTGGCGTTCGCCAGCAGGAGCTGCAGCCCCACAGAGGCCAACTACAGCTCATACGAGGGCGAGGGACTAGCGGCGGTGTGGGCAGTGGAGCATTTCCGGGTCTACCTGCAGGACAGCCCGTTCACCCTGGTGACAGATCACCAGCCGCTGACGTGGCTGATGACAAACCAGACCCTCACGGGGAGGAACGCGAGGTGGGCTATGAGGCTGCAGGAATACGAGTTCAAGATACGGCATCGCCCGGGAAAAACCCTACAGCATGTGGACGGGTTGTCGAGAAACCCTCCCCCGCGAGAGGGAGGCTCACCCTCAGCATGTCTCGTGGCGCTGGCCAGCGGGATGCGGGAGGCAGAAGAAGCGAGGCATCGGGGAAAGGGGCCCGAAGATGTGTGGGAAGACGCGGACGTACTACGGTGGGTGAAGGGAGAAACCGAGGCGGAGGAGGACGTGGGAGAAAGGGCAAGAGCGCGGGGCAGGCACTACCGATGGTTTCAGCAGCAGTTGCAGGTGCAGTCCAAGGACGGCTGGAAGTTGGTGCCGGCTCCAGAGCTCCGGAAAGCGCTCGTAGAGAAGGTGCACGCCCAGCTAGGACATTACGGACACGTAAGGACAGCACAACTACTGACCACAGGCTGGTGGTGGGCAGGCCTTCAGCGAGACGTGAAGAAGACGGTGGCCGAGTGCGAACTGTGCAGCCGGAACAAGGCCACGCTGGAGAAGGAGCAACAGGAGCTGCAGGCACTCCCAATCCGCGGGCTGGGATACCGGTGGTCACTAGATCTGGCAGGAGAACTGCCGCTGAGCCGCAAGAACAAGCGATACGTGCTCGTCATGATCGAGCATGTCTCCAAGTGGGTGGAAGTACGAGCGCTCAGCAGCAAGAACTCTGAGTTGATTGCCGAGGCATTCACCGATCAGGTGCTGACACGCTTCGGAGCGTGCGGAGAAGTGCTCACGGACCAGGGAACAGAGTTCAAAGGGGCGTTCGACCAGCTGCTGAAGCGAGTGGGGATCACGCACCGCCGAACCTCGAGGTATCACCCGCAGGCGGATGGGCTGACAGAACGCATGGTGCAGACGATCAAAAAGGGGCTGCGCGCTTACGGGGAAGAGCACAAGAGAGACTGGGACCAGGAGCTGCACTGGGTCGTGGCAGGATACCGGTTCAGCAAGCAGGCAGCACTCAGGGACTACTCGCCGTATTACCTCCTGTATGGGAAGGAGCCAATGCTGCCTGTGAACGCCCCGAAGGTGCTGACGGGGATAGTGCGGGCTGGAAGCCCGGAGAAGTGGGCAGCACTGGCGGACTGCAGAGCAAGGTACTTGAAGAAGATCATGCCAGCAGCGCTTGAGAACCTGCACACGGCGCAGCTACGGGACGCGAAGAGGTATCAACAGAGGTTGCTGCAGACCGGGAAAGGAGCCACCAAGGCTGTAGACAGCGGCACGGAAGTGTACATTTGTAAGGCCAGGAAGGACACTCTGGATGTGGGCCTTTCGACCGAACGGTGGGTGGTCAAGGAGGTGAAGGCGTCAGGAGTGCTGGTGCTTGAGTCAGAGGAGGGCAAGCAGAGAGATGATCACGTGACGAACGTGGCACGAGCGACAGGACACAAGATGCGAGGGGTTCCTGAGGACCAGCAGCAGGAGCCAAGCGGGTCTCGGAAGGGGGCAAGTGGGTAGGTCAGTCGGGAGAGCATGAACCTGAGCAGGGGAGCAGGAGAGACAAGGCAAAGAAGGGCATCACGTTCAGTCAACAGAGTAAGCAAAGGGACGAGCAGACTGATTCTCAGAAGCATGTGGAGGTAGACAGCAGAGGCCTATGGCATCCGACAGCTGTCGCACGAAACAAGAAAGTAAATGCGTTTCTGTTACGAACGACGTGAGGTGTAGAAGCACGGCAGGGATGGACTCTATCGAGGCAGTGGGTAACGAGGTTGCAAGGGACATTCCATATGACAGCTGTAGTCGGACAGCTGGAGTAGCACCGAGCAAGGTCAGGAGAAATGCAGACGCCTCGCGTGTACAGTGATGGCAGCGAGGCTGGGGTTTCACGTGGACAAAGAGGCGGAGGATGAGGGCGACGAGAGGAGGGGTGAGGGGAGAGGCACGAACGGCGAGGATCTTGCATGTACATAAGTGGGCTGCTTGAGCGGTTGCGATGGAAAGTATGTCGGATGGTGTGATGCTGTGTGCGTTTGATGTTGGCGTGTGTGTGCAGGTTTCAGCCTAAGCCTCACGCCCTCTGCAAGAAGTCAGCAGCTAGCCAAGATTTGCACTGTACATAGGTTGCTAGCCTGCTCTAGACTCCTTGCTTGTTTGTTTGTTTTCTCGTATAGTGGAGTGAGTTTGTGCTATCTTCCTAGCAGAAGCCAGCCATATGAGAGGAGCCGGTCGTTAGATCAGTGGATTTTTCGAGTGGGTAGGTCAGTCGGGAGAGCATGAACCTGAGCAGGGGAGCAGGAGAGACAAGGCAAAGAAGGGCATCACGTTCAGTCAACAGAGTAAGCAAAGGGACGAGCAGACTGATTCTCAGAAGCACGTAGGGGAGGTAGACAGCAGAGGCCTATGGCATCCGACATCACTCTCCATGGCCTTCTTCCACTCCTCAGCATCACTACTCTCCAAGGCCTCCTTGAGAGTTGCTAGTTCCCCCGGCATCTCCACCGGAGAGAAGAACGCGAAAGCACACTCCTCGTACTCACTTTCCTCGTCGTCTCCAACCATAAGCGCTGCTCCGGCCAAGGCTGACATGGCTGACTTTCCCTTGTGCATCATAGGTCAGCCTAGTAGGGGCTTGAATTCTCCTCTTGCCCCTTCCTTCCTCCTCAGCTGCAGGGACATGAAGGCTCTCATGTCGTTGGTGCGGGGTGACTCGAATCCGTGGAGCACTCGTAGTGTGAGGTGGAAGTGTCGGTGCACGCTCGCTTACTTGCTGCACCTCCTCCCCCTCTTCCTCTCCATTCCTGGTCTCCTCTCCCCCATTCAAAAGAGGATATTGCCTTGTGATGGTGCTGCCGCTGCTCAGCTCCAAAGGCAACTCCACATGTTCCAAACCGGATCTCAAGTCGCACGCCTATCTTCGCCTCATTTCCCGCCTTAAAATCCTTCTACATCAGATTTTCCATGAACTTGCAGTCCCTGCTCACCAAGAATTTCTTGGTGAATGGGTCCCAAAGAAGCCATCCCTTGCTGTTTTGAGCCATGCCCAAATGCACAGCCCATATCGCCTTTGCACCAAGTTTGTTGTGCCGAAGATTCTTAGGCACGAGCGCCATGCACATGCACCCGAACACCCGAAGCATATCCACATTTGGCTTCCTTCCAATCCACTCCACATAGGGCACCCATTCGTCTGCTCCCACATGAGTCAAGGCTCTGTTCTTGGCCACACACGCACTCCGCACCGCATCTGGCCATAAATAGTCGGGTAGCCCGGCTTCAATGAGCAACCCGTGTGCCGTCTCCGTGATTGTCTGGTTCGCTCGCTCGGATGGGAGCGAGGGAGGGGAGGGCACAATGGGGGAGAAGGTGCAGGCGCTGCTGTGGGATGGGGAGGGGGTGGCGGACAGGGGCCGACTCTTGGGCGAAGGGAGCGCATGGGCGGGGGAATTGGCGGGGAGATTGTGAGGGGAGTTGAGATGGGGGGAGGAGGGGCGAGCAATGACACACGTTCACAAAAGCGTGGAGGCTCCAAGCCTGAATGTAAGGTTCGGATAGTGTGCGAAGGGCAAACGAGGCAACAGGCTTGGGAGAGGTTCGGAGGGGAGAGGTGGGAGCAGCTGGGTGCGACATGGATGGAGCGGGCTGAGCAGGGCAAGGCAGAGACGAGGGGGGAAAGCGGAGGGACGAGTGGAAGGCAGGGAGGAGGGGAGGTGGAGGATGGAAATAGTGGTTTTGGTGTGGGCATGGTGGGTGAGGGGGGCGTGGGGGGCGTACAAGAAAAGGGGCAAGGGGAGGGAGTGGGAGCAGAGTATGCAGGGTGGGATCGCTGCTGCTGCTGGACAAGTTTGGGCTCACCCACCCGCCCGTGCTGGCCCTCATAGAGGGGCAGAGCGGTGCAGAGCAGGGACAACTCTAAATGGTATGAAATTCCAGACAATTTGTTTGATATACTTATACTTTGTTTCCTTATACGAGGGAAGTGAGACGCCCACTAAGCCAGTGAATGCAAAAAAACCGAATTTGCTGTATAACAAATCCAACGGTCCGCAATCCAACTTCACATCGACGGCTTAAATCGCACCAAATGTTCATTCGGCGTTAGGGTAGGCTGCTAGAGAAATTTCTGAGTCAGACGAAGAAAAACTCGTTGTCGATATATTCAGATGAACGCTTATAGAACGTCTGAAAAATCAGATGAAAATATTCTTCATATCTGAACGTTCAGATGAATAAAGCACCTTGTCTACGGCATCAGATGAACACATAAAAGTAGGTTTGACAATCAGAAAATCAGACGACTTTTGTCTGATAACGATGTCCCTGGTGCAGAGCGGTGCTAAGGGCTAAGTTGGTCATCTACGTTTACGTGTACGTCGTTTTACGTTACGTACGTGTACGTGTACGCACGTTTTCGTAGCTGACTGGTTTTGCCTTAATGTACGGGCACTTGAAAATGTTTTGTTGGTCTGTTCGAATATGACTTTATTTCTTTGCCTCCAGAGGCAAGTGATAAGAATGATATCCAGGTTTACCAGCGCATGCCCCCTGCATGGGATGACCCTGTCATCCCCCAAGTGGATAGAACAAGATGGTCCTTGAACAGGAACATTCAAATATCCCATCCACTTCTCATCGTGCATCGTGCTTCATGTTCTTAATCTCAACTTCCAAGTACTTGATTTTGTTGTCTTGGTTAGAGAGCCCTCCCCTGAGCGTGGAGATGAGTGACTGCTGCTGCTGGATGCACGTATCCTGCTCAGCACCATGATCTTGCAGCTTAGCAATTTCAGCATGCAAGAGGTCCTCTTCGTCCTCCAACTCAATCTCCTCCTCCTGAGACCCCTCTTCCTGCCCCTTGGAGTTTTCAGCAGCTGGAGAGTTCTTAGCCGGGGAGTTTTCAGCTGCTTCCTTTTCAGCCATCTCCTCATCCATATTATTCAAGTCAATGTTCTGCACAGAAGCTTCCAGTCCAGCATGGGAGTTGTTGCCTTCATCACCACCAGATGGGAGTTGGAAGCCATTGTGGAGTAGAATCACTGTATTATAAAGGAAGGTTACAGATCTATTGCAATTTGTTACCACCGCAGTGAATAACCAAGATTTTCTCCAAAGGAGAAATTTCTTCAATAAATCTTACAACCACAATTGTAGGAAAACCAATCTGCTGCAAAATATCCTTACCACCGCAGTGGATAAGGCAAGACTGATCACATAGTGATTGTCTTAAACATAATGATAAGACCAGCAGGGGAGGAGGGAGGGGGTTGAAGTCTTCAAGAAGCTTGCAGTTGCAGATCTTGAAAATTTGAGCTCTCTGCTTGAGATCTTGATGACATTGTAATCTTCATAGCTTATAATAAAGATTACAAAGAAAATCACAAGTCCTCCAAGAAAAATAAAAATCAGAAATCTTTGTGGATGCCCACAAGGTGAGGATCTCCTTATAGCTCTGGATACCAATATAACGTATCTGCTAATATAAAGGGCATTTACCCATATATCAAAGAGCTCTTGTATAAACCAGAGAGTAGTAGCTACAAAAACTGTCTAAGTTTGGAAACCAGTGGAGAAGTGAGTCACAAACTGTGGAGGAGAACTGGAGCAAGAACAGTCCCTTTTCCAACTTGACTTGTTGGGGAAAGGAAATGGAGAATGAGCTGGGAAGGTTCAGACCCCTTCCTACTACCCCTTGGGGTGCAACCACCTTCCCCATGGCAAGGAGGGGTGCACCTCTATGGGATTTGCCCATGTGGCAATAATTGAGATCCTCAACCAATTGTATTTCAGACAGCATGGATAAACAAAGCATAGTTATCACAAACATGTGTTTGATGTTATTGGTTGCAATTACAGGGAGCGGCGGAAATGTTGTCGACTCACTTTGGGGCTGCTTTCTGATTGGCTAGACAGGGGTTGTGTTGAACTTACGTGGGTTGTGTTTGAATCAACTCAAACCAATCGCGTAGGTTCAAATTTGTAGCAATGTTCTGATTGGTTGGTTCCAACCAAGCCAATTCCAACCCAAGTCTCGCTTCCATTAAAATTTCATCCAATCATGTTTCCCCCCGTTTCCCCCTCACAGCTGGTTCGATGTATCGAGACCAGGGGGAGTTAGGTAGGATGTTACAGCTGTCTACCTCCTTTCCATCTCCCTCTCTCCATCGCTCTACCTCCTGCCCGCCGACCCCATGCAGGTGCACCACGTGCTGCACTCCTTCCTGCCCTGCCTTCCGCCGCCTTCCCCTCATTCCCCCTCCCTTCCCCGCGCTCTCCCTCCCAGCCCTCGCCCACCACCTCATCTACTCGTGCACCCATCCTCCCGCGTCAGCTGGTGCAGCGAGCGCAGGCAGCGCCGTCACTGCTGGCGTGTGTGGCCCGCGGCCCCTCGTGGCCCACATGCACGTGGCGCTACTGCACCTGCTGCTGCCCGCCTCCATGCCTGCTGAGGCCGCACGCGAGGAAATCGGAGCAAGGGAGAGGGACGGCAGAGGGAAGGAGAGGGAAGCAACTGGAACCGAAGCGAGAGTTGGCGTTGTGAGTGGTAGTAATGGTGCAACCTCTGCTGCTGCTGCTGCAATGGGCTCTCCTGCTTCCCTCACAGGCGAGAAAATGGGCTTGAGTGCTGCTGTTGTCAGTGATGCCAGCTCCGACCTGCTCATGTGTCCCATTGATGAGCTGACGTGGCCTGAGGTGGCGTGCAGGGTGCTTGCCGTCAGCACTGTTTTGCTGCAGGAGGAGAGGAATGAATGGAGGGCGCATGGAGGGGATAGAGAGGAGGGGAGACAAGGGAAGCGTGGAGCGGAAAGGCGGAGGAGGGGAGCAAGCAAGGGGGGCAGAGCGCATGGGGAGGAGGAAGTCACCCGAGGCAGCGGTAGGGAGGGTGGGAGGCAAGGCCAAGGGGGAGCAGGGGGGCAAGGCGGGCGGGGGGTGGGCAGAAGGGAGCAGGGTGGTCGCAGCCCGAGGGAGCAGGGGCGGCTGACACGGTGCATTGCGGGCGATGGCGGGCTGCTGTTGGGCACTGGCTGGGCACCCCTGGGGCCATGCAGGATGCTGCTGTGAGTGCATTCCATTGTCTCAGTACTTTTGTTTGCTATGAAAGCAGGGTGGTTTGTCAGGTGTAAATGAGGTGTTTTATGAAAAAAAAAATGTAATAGAAGAGATGTATGGTCAGGCGAATTGGTCGATAACTCACACTAGTGACATCACCTGAGCGTGTTGGTCAACCACCGTGTATGGCTGTAGATTAGTCCACCAACACTGTTCACATTCTCGAATATGCCCGAGTCTTCCCGTGTGGCCGTGTGCCCATGTGCCGCCTGGCATGCCCTGGCTGCAGCGGAGAAGCAGCTGGCGCTGGTGACCGCATCCCACCTGTTAGAGACTAAGGACGGAGTCTATGAAGATTAGGTGCCTAAATTTCTCAAAATCGTTGGCTTAGAATTCTGGACAGAATCGTCGCGCTCACAAGAAACGCCGTCGACGAAACACGCACTGTCGAAACTTCACCTATTTCGGATATGTTGTAGCTTTGGAGCGTAGCTACAATTCCCAATTTGAATCGTATCAAGAGGTGAAGTATAACTTGAGTTATCAATTTCGGCGCACAGGGGGGTATGCTGCCATAAGAACTTAACTCAATCGCAAGTCTCACAAGATTCACACAAGGATGATAGAGTAGCACTAAACCAGGTAGGAGGGGATGAGGAGGACGAGAGGGAAGGTCCTCAAGGAGTCCCCAACCAAGGAAATCCCATAAGCACATCAAATCCCCTCTCTATAGCAACCCCACTTTGACCTTTGTCACTTTCCCAACCTCCACAATCCACCTCACCCAACTTGGCCACACTTGCCAACCTGGTTTGGCATCTCCTAACCACTACAGTGATGTTGACGAATTTCCCAACCCCCAAGAGTCTATACCCCTTATGGAGTCAACCCCACAACTTCCCATAGTCACCACAACCAAATATCAAAAGCATACGAACTTCAAATGTTCGTAACTTTCTTGTTCGTGCTCCGATTGAAGCGATACTTGGTTCGTCGGAAAGCTCTTGAGCAGAGGAGTCACTCCAGATATCTGCTCAAGCCAAACAACATTCACACATACTCAAAAAATCCAAACGACACCGAATACAAGTTCTTGCACACGCTCACACAACGCATGCAACGCACGAACATATGATGGGAGGCAGACAGACGTGAATGCAAATGATAGCATCACATAACAAACTCCCCCTCTGGCTGCCCACCATCATCCCACATGCCATAGCTCAAGCATGCACCCTCAATGCACACTCATTCAAGCAATTGTCATTTCCTTCCAATGTTCTTCCGTCACTCATCCCAACGAACAATCAAACATCTCTGTTATGCCCAACTATGCAGCACCCCTCTGCAGCCTCTGTCTCATGGCGTTAAGCTCCACACCCTCTCAATATAGCCCCATAGCAGTAGGCTATCGCATCCCCAACAATCTGCTCGGCCACACTCCCAGCTGGTACCACACTTGGCGTGCCACGGCTCGCATAGGTCAGCGTGGTAGGAGGGCGCACATCCCTCCTAGGACGCTCAGGCGGGTGTGGGGCACGTGGTGGAGCACCTTGCTCCTCCTGCAGCAGCTGCTGCTGCTGCTGCTCCACCTCACAGTCTCCCCCATCACCAGCCACCCCAGATATTTCCTCCTCCGACACAGAGACATCCACCTGCTGCTGCTGCACCTCATCGGCCTCAATGATCAGCGGTGTCGTAGGAAGCTTCTGCTGCTGCTGCTTCCACTCCTTGTAGTACAAGGACTCGAGGAACTTCACATCCCTTTAAACAGTCAGTTTCTGGCTGGTCAAGTCCCATAGCAGCCAGCCCTTGTGGTCCTTCGCGATTCCCAAGTGCACACCCCATCTCCCAGAAGCTTCCAGCTTTCCCCTCTTCTCCTTCGGCACATGAAACACCACCATGCAGCCGTAGGCTCTCAGCATGTTGACTGCTGGTGCACTCCCATACCACTTGGCGTAGGGGACCCACTGCTTGTCCCCCACAATTGCCAGCACCCTGTTCTTCACAAGGGCGACCTGCCGCAGTGCAGTCACCCAAAACGGATCCGGCAGCCCTGCACGCCCAAGGAGAGTGCGAGCACCTTCCTGCAGGGTCCGGTTGAACCGCTCAGCCACGCCGTTCTGCTGAGGGTTGTAGGGCACCGTGAGCTGATGCTGGATCCCCTTCTTCTTAAGCACCGCCTCAAAATCAGCGCCAATGTATTCTCCCCCGTTGTCAGTGCGGATCACCTTCACCTTGTGTCCGCTCTCCCTTTGAGCTCTCGGCATCCACTCCTTGAGAACAGCCGCTGCCACCTCCCCCTTGGTCTTGAGAGGGTAGACCCACACCGCACGCGTGTGGTCATCCACAATGGTCAGGAAGTAGCGGCTGCCCGAGAGAGAAAGGGCCCTCGTGGGGCCCACCACATCCATGTGCACAAGTGCAAGTGGAGCCTTGGCTGGTCCCGTGCTGCTGCTGAAAGGGAACTTGGTGAATTTAGTTTCAAGGCATGTAGGGCAGCTTCCAATCTCCTTCGCTGCCCCCTTCACCTCCAACCCCTTCAAGCTCCCATCCTTAACCAACTTCTGCAGCATAGGAAAATTCACATGGCATAGCCTTTCATGCCATGTCTCCCAATCGGCATCACCATGAGGAGAGTAGAACGAGGATGAATGAACTATGAATGAAGTGAGTACATATGGGAAACCCTAATTGGGTTGTACCCCCTATGGGATACCCCACTATAGCCTACACAACAGCATAAGCTATATATATATGTTCTGACACACCCCCATAGGCAAAGTGGGGGAGAACAAGGGGTCACAAGACCAGTCAAGCAAAGCAGAGCAAGCTCAGGGTGGATCACAAAGTCACCACACAGTCCGAGCACAACGACAGGGCAACAGGGCCAGTTCACATGCAGGAGTACACATATATATATAGAGCTAGACAAGCAAGAGCAGGAATATATATGTGACAGTACAAGCAAGGTCAAGAAGAGAGCAAGTGAGGCAAGACAGGTACAAGACCCAGCTGGGTGCAGAAGCGCTGATGGTCACAAGGCGCAAGTGCCTTGGTGAACACATCAGCAGTGTTGGCCTCAGAGGCCACGTACGCAAGTCGCAACTGACCACGCTGCTGCAGCTCACGAGCAAGAAAGTAACGGAGAGCAATGTGCTTCGTTCTGTGCTCCAAGCGCTGCTCTCGACACAAGGCCAGCATGGCCTTGTTGTCTACGTACAACACTGGAGGAGAACGAGGCGGCTCTCCAAGGTCAGTCAGCAGGTAGGTGAGCCAACGAAGCTCCTGTGCAGCCATGGCCCCGGCGTAGATCTCAGCCTCACAACTGGAGCTGAGAACAGAGGACGAGCGAGTAGCCCGCCACGAGACAGAGCCGGAACCAAGACTGAAGGTGTAACCCTGCGACGACCGCTGTGTAGCCTGGTCGTCTGCCCAAGAAGCGTCCGCGTGCCCAGTGAGGACCACTGGACTCCGCCCTCCAAGCACTAGCCCCATGCCCGACGTACTGCACAAGTAGCGCAACACCCTCTTCGCTGCAGCCATGTGCTCTGGTCGGTGTCTCCCAGGAGCAACATAGCGTGAAAGAATGCTAAGAGGGTATGCAAGGTCAGGTCGTGTGCAGGTCATCAGGTACATGAGGCAGCCAACAAGCTCTGGGTACGGGCCACTCGACTCTACGGACTCATCCGAAGGCAGAGCTGAGAGCGAGTGGCGAGTAGACAGAGGAGTGGCCTGAGGCGAGGAGTACGTGAAGCCGAAGCGTTGAAGGACCTGCTGCACCATGTGTGACTGAGTCAAGGTAATGGTGCGGCGTGCTCTGTCCCGAGTGATCTGCAAGCCAAGGTAGCTGCGCAGTTCACCGAGGTCTGTGCACGTGTGTCTCTTCTGCAGCTCGGACTTCACGTAGGCTAGTCCAGCAGTGTCAGCTGTGGCAAAGACCAAGTCGTCGACGTACACGAGGACGTAGAACGGCGGCAAAGAAGTGTCGGTGCGCAGAAACAACGACGGGTCAGCAGTAGAGGGAGCAAACCCAAGAGCCGCAAGCGTAGTCCTCAGTGTGTCGTGCCACTCACGCGGTGCCTGGCGGAGACCGTAGACTGGCCGTCGGAGGCTCCACTGGGTGCCAGGAGGAAAAGTCCCAGTGAAGCCAGGTGGACGGCGCAGCCAGATCTCCTCGTGGAGGCTACCCTGCAAGAAAGCAGTACTGAAGTCAAGAGAGTGGAGCTCGTAGTCGCGCTGAGCGGCTATGTGCAGCAGCACCCGAAGAGTGGTCATCTTCGGGGTGGGAGAGAAGGTCTGAAAGTAGTCAACTCCCTGCCGCTGACTGAAGCCACGAGCGACGTACCGCGCCTTGAAGACAGGTGGAGAGCCCGGCGGCCGCTTCACCCTGAAGATCCACATGCCACTGACGATGTTCGCCCCAGGAGGGGGAACCGCGTCAACGTAGGTGCCTGTGGACTTCCAGGACGCCATCTCTGCATCCATAGCTGCCTGCCACTGAGAGGAGTAGGGACCCTCTACGGCCTCCGCGTAAGAGCGCGGAGTCGGGATGTCTAGTGCATCCGGGTCTCCCTCAGGGGCAAGTAGTACGGACGCGAGATGAGGTGAAGCAGCAGCCAGACACCTGAACTCCTCCTGCCTGTCCTCAAGGACGTCCGTGCCAAGAGCACACTCACCCCCGACGGACGGAGGACAGACAGACGCAGACTCAGCAACAAGACCGGCAGCGTAGTCTAGACGACAGCGAGCAGCAAAGTCGACGAGCTCAGCAACAAGCGCAGACGCAGCAGTTCAAGCAGTAGGGGAAGGGCACGCAGTGACAGTGGGGCTGTGCTCACCGGACAGGGCAGGTCGGGCGGCCCGGCAGTAGGGCGGCTCGGCTGCTCAGCGGCTCGGCGGCAGTGCAGCTCGGCGCCCGGGCGGCTCGGCGGCAGGGCGGCTCGGCTCCCGGGCGGTTCGGCGGCAGGGCGGCTCGGCTCCCGGGCGAATCGGCGGCAGGGCGGCTCGGCTCCCGGGCGGCTCGGCGGCAGGGCGGCTCGGCTCCCGGCGGTTCTGCTGCTAGGCGGCTCCCGCAGGTAGGGCGGCGGTTGGGCCGCAGGTAGGGCGGCGGTCGGGCCGTAGGTAGGGGGGCGGTAGGGCCGCAAGTGGGGCGGCGGGCAGGCCGCAGTTAGGGCGGCGGGCGAGCCGCAGGTAGGGCGGTGAGTGGGCCGCAGGTAGGGCGGCGTGGGGCCGGGACGGGCGGCGCGCGGGCGTCGAGGGGACGGGACGGGCGGCGCGCGGGCGTCGAGGGGCCGGGACGGGCGGCGCGCGGGCGTCTAGGGGTCGGTCCGGGTGGCGCGCGGGCGTCTAGGGGCCGGGACGGGCGGCGCGTGGGCGTCGAGGGGCCGGGACGGGCGGCGCGCGGGCGTCTAGGGGCCGGGACGGGCGGCGCGCGGGCGTCTAGGGGCCGGGACGGGCGGCTCACGGGCGTCGAGGGGCCGGGACGGGCGGCGCGCGGGCGTCGAGGGGCCGGGACTGGCGGCGCGCGGGCGTCTAGGGGCCGGGACGGGCGGCGCGCGGGCGTCTAGGGGCCGGGACGGGCGGCGCGCGGGCGTCTAGGGGCCGGGCCGGGCGGCGCACTGGCGTCTAGGGGCCGGGACGGGCGGCGCGCGGGCGTCTAAGGGGCCGGGACGGGCGGCGCGCGGGCGGCTAAGGGCCGTGACGGGCGGCTAAAGGGGCCACTAGGGGCCAAGAGAGAGGGGAGCGCGACCCGGGTAGGGGCAGAGTGCGCTCCGGGCAGGAAAAAAAAACGGTGGGCCCTAGGAACAGTTCCCACGAGGGAACCTGCTCGATACCATGAGGAGAGTAGAACGAGGATGAATGAACTATGAATGAAGTGAGTACATATGGGAAACCCTAATTGGGTTGTACCCCCTATGGGATACCCCACTATAGCCTACACAACAGCATAAGCTATATATATATGTTCTGACACACCACTCCCAGGCGATGCCTTTGCCCATGCAGCGCTCCCATCCACACCAGCAAGCACCTCACCATGTGGCTGCTGTGGCTGCTGCACCTTCTTGACTGCATCCAGGGCCCCATCAGTTGGTGCAGTCTCCTCTCCTCCCGCAGTTGCTTTAGCCGTTGCTGCTGCCGCTGCCGTTGCTGGTGGTTTCCCATTCCAAGGAATGATGGGCAGTTGCCATAGGTCCTTGATGCAGCTGCTCTTCTCCTCCAAATCCCACAGCAGCAACTTCCCAAGCTTTGCACGGCAGCTGGTTGGGCCGAAGGTCACTTTGGCCTTGCTCTTCTGCAGCCGGCGCACAGACAGAAGGTTAGCGGACAAACCTTCAACCAACAGCACATTCCCCAGCCCCACAAGCTCCTCTTTAGCTCCCATCACCTTGGCATTCCCCACACCAATCACAGGGAGCAAAGCACCTGAAGCGGCAGCCACAAACTTGATCTTCCCAGGGGGCTTTACCTCATCAAGCAAATCTGCCCGTGGGGTCATGTGACTTGTGCAACCTGAGTCTATCACCCAGTGAGTGAGGGGGTGCATCACAACCTTCCCAACTGAACCCACATCACCCCCACTCCCTTTCACATCCTCAACCATGAGGAACATCACAGGGTCGGCTTTACCTTGTGCACCATCACCTTGTGCACCTGAACCTTGCACAGCACCACCTCGTGCACGTTCACCACTTGGCGGCTTCATGCCTGGAGGCGCCCATCCCTCAGGCCGGCTGAAACACTTGAACCACGGGTGTCCAACCTTCTTGCAGTACCAGCACGCACCCTCCATTCGGGTGCTCCCCCTGCCACCAGGGCTCCCATGCCCCTCATAGTAGTCACCTCGGCCTCTCCCTCTGCCAAAGCCTCTCCCACGGCCTCGGCCTCTCCCACCCCCTCTTCCTCTGCTGCCTCCTGCAGCTCCATACCCCTCAGCAGTTTTGTTGGCAGCACCACCTCCTGTGTGGCGCCTGCGGAAGTCATCCTGCAGGATCTGCTGCCGTAGCCACTCAGGCGTCCACTTGTCCTGCTGAACGTTGAGGGTGGGGATGAGGTTGTCCCACGAGTTGTCGAGCACCGAGATGATCTTGGTGCATTGCTGCATCTGCGACACCGTGCTGCCCGCCGCTGCCATCCTCGCATATGTGTCCTTGATCTTGTCAAGGACCGGCTTCACATCATCTTCCGATCGCATGGAGATGGCCGCCAACTCCTTCTCGAGCACGATCACCATGGGCATCGTGTTGGGCTGAATCACGTCGCGCAGTAGCTTCCACGCATTTGGACCGGAGTCGTCCAACTCAACCAGGTCCTTGATGTGCTGGAACATGTCGTTGTTGACCAATTGCAAGATGAGGTCGAACAACACCGCGCTCCGCTCAATCCACCGATCCCGAGCATCTCCTTCCTCGGACATCTTCTCTTCTCCCATCGCAAGTTTCAGCAGCTTGTAGCGCTTGAAGACGCTCCTCATCCGCCCGCTCCATTCCTCGTAGTTTGAGCCATCCAACGCCTCAATCTTGGATGGTGGCGGCTCACTCCTCTTCTCAGCTGCTTCTCCACTCCCTTGACTCATCTCCTCAGCTCCCAATCACAGGTTTCAGCTCCCCCCCTTTGCTGTCCACACCGAACTCCCACAATTTTCATAAGTGTCGGCGCCAACGAAATTTCGGCAGAGTTTCCCCTTAGCGAAAGTCACATTCAACCTCCAGAACTCCACTTAGGCACGCCCACAGGCCATGGTGGGTCTAGGAGGGTCTTCACACTTCAGTAGACTCTCCACAAAGTCCTTAATCACCTCTGATACCACTTGATAGAGACTAAGGACGGAGTCTATGAAGATTAGGTGCCTAAATTTCTCAAAATCGTTGGCTTAGAATTCTGGACAGAATCGTCGCGCTCACAAGAAACGCCGTCGACGAAACACGCACCGTCAAAACTTCACCTATTTCGGATATGTTGTAGCTTTGGAGCGTAGCTACAATTCCCAATTTGAATCGTTTCAAGAGGTGAAGTATAACTTGACTTATCAATTTCGGCGCACAGGGGGGTATGCTGCCATAAGAACTTAACTCAATCACAAGAGTCTCACAAGATTCACACAAGGATGATAGAGTAGCACTAAACCAGGTAGGAGGGGATGAGGAGGACGAGAAGGAAGGTCCTCAAGGAGTCCCCAACCAAGGAAACCCCATAAGCACATCAAATCCCCTCTCTATAGCAACCCCACTTTGACCTTTGTCACTTTCCCAACCTCCACAATCCACCTCACCCAACTTGGCCACACTTGCCAACCTGGTTTGGCATCTCCTAACCACTACAGTGATGTTGACGAATTTCCCAACCCCCAAGAGTCTATACCCCTTATGGAGTCAACCCCACAACTTCCCATAGTCACCACAACCAAATATCAAAAGCATACGAACTTCAAATGTTCGTAACTTTCTTGTTCGTGCTCCGATTGAAGCGATACTTGGTTCGTCGGAAAGCTCTTGAGCAGAGGAGTCACTCCAGATATCTGCTCAAGCCAAACAACATTCACACATACTCAGAAAATCCAAACGACACCGAATACAAGTTCTTGCACACGCTCACACAACGCATGCAACGCACGAACATATGATGGGAGGCAGACAGACGTGAATGCAAATGATAGCATCACATAACACCACCTGCATGCCGCCTCCACTGGCTGCCAAGGGTGAGGACATGGTCCTTGGTTCTACGAAGGTAGCGGAGGACCCTCTTAGTAGTCTTCCAGTGCTCCTCGGTGTGACGACCGGTGCCAACGAAGCGAGCGAGCACGCTGACGGGGTAGGCAAGGTCGGGGCAGGTGCACATCATGGCGTACATCAGTGACCCAACGAGCTCAGCACAGGGGCGAGGGGAGGAGGAGGAAGAAGTGGGTGGGGCGAGCTGGTGGTCGAAAGGGAGGGGGTTGGCCATGGGACTGGCATGCGCCATCTCGAACTTCTCCAAGACCTGGCCGATGTAATGGGACTGGGAGAGGGTGATGGTGCGAGGAAGACGGTTGCGCGTGATAGCCATGCCTAGGTAGTTCGTGAGGTCGCCCAGGTCCTTGCACTTGAGGCGCTGCTATAGTGACAGCTTCATCTGCTCCATGTTGGCCTTGGAGTCAGAAGGCAGGATCATGTCGTCAACATGCACCAAGATGAAGAAGCGGCAAGGGGAGGAGCGAATGAAGAGGTTGGCGTCGGAGTGCGACGCAGAGAAGCCAAGGGACCCCAGGGTGGCAGACAGCTTCGCGTGCCACTCCCTTGACGCCTTCTTCAAACCATAGACAGGGCGACGCAGCTGCAAGACGGTGTTATCAGGAAAGGCAGCGTGGAACCCAGGAGGCCGCCGTAGGAAGATGCGCTCGTGTAGGTCGCCCTGCAGGAACGCATTGGAGACGTCCATGGAGCATATCTCCATGTTGTCACGCGCCAATGTCGAGGGCTGTGCGAAGAGTGGGTGGTTTGGCGGTGGGGGCGAAGGTGGCCCAGAAATCCACAGCCCAAGTCTGTGTGAAACCCTTGGCGCAGTAGCGTGCCTTGAAGACCGGCTCCACGCCCGGCATCTGCTTCACCCGAAAGACCCACTTGCCCTCGACGAGGTTGGCGTCGGCTGGGAGGGGGACATCGACGAAGGAGTCGTTGCGAATGAATGCCTCACACTCCAAGAACGCCGCTATCCACTTGTCCGCATCAGGGCAGGTGATGGCCTCTTGGAAGGTGGAGGGAGTGAAGATGGTGGGGGTAGAGGTGGCGCCAAGGACGGGAAAGCCGAGGAAGTCAAGGTAGAGGGAGGCAAGGAAAGGAGTGTGTTGCTGAATGTTGAGGAACTCCTCATGGGAGTCCTCAAGGAGCTGAATGGAGGAGGGAGGAGGGGTACCAAGGACCTTGTCCAGGGAGCGGGTATG
The DNA here is from genome assembly GCA_947471745.1 of Closterium sp. Naga37s-1. NCBI lineage: Eukaryota > Viridiplantae > Streptophyta > Zygnematophyceae > Desmidiales > Closteriaceae > Closterium > Closterium sp. Naga37s-1. The sequence continues at coordinate 2,445,239 of CANJKZ010000238.1, read as the reverse complement.
CATGCGAGGGAGGAGGAAAGGGGAGGAGCAGGAAGTTGCTCGGTGCTGTTCCTGCTGCTGCTGCTGCTGCCCCTGCTGCTGCTGCTGCTGCTGCTGCTGCTGCTGCTGCTGCTGCTGCCGCTGCTGCTGCTGCTGCTGCTGCTGCGGCTGCTGCTGCTGTTGCTATTGCCGCTGCTGACCCGGCTGCTGCTGCTGCCTCGGCTGCTGCTGCTGCCCCTGCTGTTGCTTCTGCTGACCTGGCTGCTGCTGCTGCCCCTGCTGCTGCTGCGGCGGACCCGGCTGCTGCTGTTGCTGCTGCGGTGAAGGGGGAGAATGAGAGGAGGAAGGAGAGGGGGGAGGGGGCGCACCTGAGTGGGCCGGGGAGGCGGGTGTGGCGGGTTTGTAGATGTCGGCAGAGGAGGAAGGAGGGAGTGGAGCGTCAACAGGTGGGAGGAGAGGCGCGGGAGGGAGGAGAGGTGGGAGGACGGTGTCGGTCCAGGCAAGGGGGCGAGAGGGAGGAGGGAGAGGGTCAGGAGGAGGAGTGGAGTAGTAGGGAATGGACTCGTCGAAGACGACGTCAATGCTGCGGATGAGGCGGTTGGTGGGAGGGTGGAGGGGAATCGCGATTGTGCCCGAGGTAGACGCACTCCAAGGCACGAGGGGCGAGCTTGCCAGCAGCGCGGGAGCGATCGGCCGGTGGGATGAGGACGAACGACTTGCAGCCCCAAACGCGAAGGCCGGCAACGTCAGGCTTGGCCTTAGACCAGAGTTATGTGGGGGAGGAGGAGGGATGCTGAGGGTGGGAGTGGAGATTGAGGAGGAGGGCGGCATGAAGGAGGGCATAGCTCTAGAGGGACGGAGGGGTGGTGGCGTGAGCAATGAGGCAACAAGCAATCTTGGTGATCTCGAGAATGCGGCTCTCAGCGATGCCATTTTGCTGAGGGGAGTGGGGGAGGGTGGAGGTCTGCTGAATGCCATGTGATTTGCAGAAAGTGGCGAGGGTGTTGTTGATGAACTCACCCCCACCGTCAGAGTGAAGGCGGCCAATGGGGCGTTCGAAGTGAGTGCGGCACTGCTCAGCCCAGTTGATGACCACAGCCGGCACCTGGTCTTTGGTGTGAAGGAAAAATACAGTGGAGTACCGACTGTGGTCGTCGACGAGGACGAGCATGTACCGATGCCCTTGACGGGAGCGGATGGGATAGGGACCCCAAAGATCCATGTGAACAAGGTCAATGGGGGCGGCAGCGAAAGTGGGATGACTGTGATGGGGGGACTGTTTGAGCTTGCCATGAATGCATGATGGGCATGGGGGAGCAGGGGAGGAAAGGAGGGGAGGTAATGCGGGAGGAAGGCTGTTAAGGAGGCGAGATGTGACGGTGGTGCGAAGCGCGGCGAAGTTGGGATGGCCGAGTCTGTGATGCAGAAGCAATGCAGGGTGGGAGAGAGCAGTAGAGGAGGAGGGGGATTGGGTGGGGGAAGAGGTGGGGGGGGGGAAGAGGAGGGGGAAGGAGTAGGGACTGTGACTTTACCAGATGGGAAAGCGGTGCAAGGGAGGGTGGAGAGGTGAGTGCAGGGGATGGAAAAACTGGAGTCGGCACCATGAACCTGGGTGGGAAGTGGAAGGGGGGTGAGGGTGCCAGCGTCTTTCAGTGCAGTTTCTGTGGCCCCACTATCAAGGACAAAGTCCAGGGTGGGGGAGGAAGGAGGGGGAGGTGACACGGAGTACTGGAAGGACGTCTCATTGATAGCAGAGGGATACATGGAAGCGACAGATGGTGCAACAACAACATGACCAAGGAAACTTTCCTGAGAACCAGGGACACTTGGGGGGGCAGAGGGGAGGGAACCCCAGAGGGGCGGAGCAAGGGAGGCATGAGCGGCCATGGCCGCTGTGCCGAAGGTCATCTGCTGTTGCTGCCACTGCGGCTGAAGTTACTGCGGCGACTGCTGCTGCTGGAAGTACTGCTGCTGCGGTGGCTACTGCGGCTGGAGAAACTGTGGCTGCTGCGGCTGCTGGAAGTACTGCTGCTGCTGGTGGTGCTGCTGAAACTGCTGCAGCTGGGAAGGGGGGAGGGGGTGAGTAGGCAGAGGTGAGCAGGGAGGAAGGAGGGGAGGATCTGAATGTCCACGAGGGAGGGGCGAGGGGTAACACTGTTCCAGCGAGGAGGGGTGCCAGTGTTTTCGCGACCAAACAAGGCGTCATCGAGCGCCTTGAAGCACGTGGCAGGGGGGTGGTTGGTCTGACCACAGGGCGTGCCGGCATGGGGACCATGACAGCGGGCATACGTGCAGGGCGGGAGAGTGTCTGGGCGACCTCCACGACCCACAGCACCACCGGCACCAGAGGGACCTCCAGGAGGGGTACCTCCACCACTTCCACCACGGCCACCACCACCACCACTGCCCCGACCACCACCACCACCTCCGCCCCCTCCACGACCACCTCGATCGCCGTTGCGACCACCTTGGTTGCGCGACTGCGTGGCATTGAGGGAGGTGGAGGAGGACTGAGGGGTGGTGAGGTTGACAATGGGAGTGCGGAGCTTGACCTCCGTGTCAATGATCCACTGAACCACCTCATTGAGGCCAGCCATGGAGTTTGCCTCGGTGAAGGCGTGCAGATGGGACTCGTAATCCGGCGTGAGGTTGAAGAGCAGACGGTGAATCTGCAGCGGCTCGGGGAGGGCAGCCTGACGAGCTGCAAGGCAATCAGCTACCTCCTGCATGCGCCCCACGTAGTCAACCGTGCCATCACAGGTGGAGAGGGTGATGGAGAAGTACTCCTGAAAGAGGACGCCGACGGAGCTGATGTCACGATGCTCAAACATCGCCTGGAGCTCGGCCCAAATTAGGGAGGCTCGCATTTCACGAGCTTGGAAGCGGCGCATGAGGGCGTCGGGAAGCGCACCGAGGAGGATGGTGCAGGCGCGGTTGTCGGTAGCGGCCCATGCTATGCTGTTGGGGATGTGGGTTGCCATGTTGTAATCAGCAAGTAACGCCAGGCGATTGGCACGTTCCGACGTTGCGAACTCGTGATTGTGCACAGCAACTTCATGGTCGGCCTTGCGGATGAGGTATTCGCGGCGACGGTGGAGGAAGGTGGCGTCGGCGGCAGCTTGGAGGTCGGTGGTAGCGGCGATCTCCAGGTTAGGCTCAGGGGGAGGAGAGCCAGGGGGAGTGGGGAACGTGGGAGGTTCACCAGGGTGATTGGGCGCTGTCGGCTGGAGAGCGTGCGGACGGCGAAGGAGCACGTCAAGGACGTAGTAGGGCGGAACGAAGGCGTCCTGGAGGACGCGGCGAATGCTGCCAACAAAGGAATGCCAGTTAATGGCCGATCGATCCGCGGCGAGCTGCAGCTTGTCGACTGAAGAGGCGTCGATGGGAGGGGGAAGAGGGGCAGGGGGGTTAGCAGCCATGAGGGGCGACGAGGGGTGGACCCGCGACGGCGAAGGGTGAGGCGACGGCGGGTGGACCCGCGGCGGTCAAGGGGGAGGCGACGGCGGGTGGACCCGCGGCGGCCAAGGGGAGGCTGCTGCTGCTGAGACGGCTGCACTCTTCTTGCAGCTGCTGCTGCACTCCTCCAACCGCTGCTGCTGCTGCTGCACTCCTTCGCTTGCCGCTGCTGCTGCTGCTGCGCTCCTTCGCCTGCCGCTGCTGCTGCTGCTGCACTCCTCCACCCGCTGCTGCTGCTGCACTCCTGCGGCTGCCGCTGCTGCTGCTGCTGCTGCACTCCTCCACCCGATGCTGCTGCTGCTGCACTCCTCCACCCGCTGCTGCTGCTGCTGCTGCACTCCGGTACCTGCTGCTGCTGCACTCCTCCACCCGTTGCTGCTGCTGCTGCTGCTGCACTACGTTACCTGCTACTGCTGCTGCTGCTGCACTTCCCCGTGCGCTGCTGCTGCTGCTGCTGCTGCAGGACTCCTCTACCAGCTGCTGCTGCTGCTGCTGCGCTCCCATTCCTGCCGCTGCTGCTGGCGTGGGGGGGGAGGGGGGGGGAAGAGGGGTAAAGGAGGAGTGAAACGGCGGCGAGATGAAGAACGGCGGCGGTGTAGCGGCGGCGGTCACAAGGGTGCAGGCGGCAACGGAAGGGCCGCGGTGGCGAAATCGGGGGCGGCGGCGGCGAGCAGGCTGCGGCGTCAAGGGGCGCAGGCGGCGGCGGAAGGGGCCGCGGCGGCGAGAAGGCCGTGGCGTCAAGAGGCGCAGGCGGCGGCTTGAGGGCCGCGGCGGTGGAAGGTGATGGCGGCGGCAGCGTGCAGGTCACGGCAACAAAGGGCACAGGCGACGGCGGAGGGGCCGCGGCGATGGAATTGGGGGCGGCGGCGGCGAGCAGGCTGCGGCGTCGAATGGCGCAGGCGACGGCGGAAGGGCCTGGGCGGCGGACTTGGGGGCGTCGGCGGCGAGCATGTCAAACATTATATGTTCATCTTGTACTAGGCTGTAGTGGGTTTAGCTTTAGGGGGTACACAATATCTCTCGACATTATACTTGTACCCCCCCTTTGACCTAATGCCATCACTCCTAGATTCTGACATGGTTTCAGTGTAGGTCCCGTTCTAGGACCAATGTTTTTTTTTAGGCCCCACCGAATTCGTTCCCTTCTGCCCGGCAGTTATTGTTTCCCTGCCCGGCCGGTCGTTTCTGCCCTGCCCAGCACGCCATCACGTTGCTGCCCTGCCCTGCCCATCGCGCTATAGCGCTGCCCTGCCCAAACCCGCGCGCTGTCGCACTGCCCAGTGCACCCGCCCGCCTGCTGCTCGCGCTGCCCGTGCGCTGCCCGCACGTTGCCCGTGCTGCCCGCACGCCGCTCGCACGCTGCTTGCGCTGCCCGCACGCTGCCCGCACGTCGCCCGCGCTGCCCTGTGCCGCCCGCGCTGCCTGCTCACTGCCGGCCCGCCGTCCGCTGCCCTGCGCGCTGCATTGCCCGCGCTGCCCTGCGCGCTGCATTGCCCGCGCTGCCCTGCGCTGCCTGCGTCCGCCCTGCCTGAGCCGCCCGCGCATTGCCCTGCGTCGCCCGCTCGCGCCCCTGCCCTGCCCCGCTTGAGTTGTCACGCCGCCGGCTAGCGCCCCTGCTGCGCTGCTGCACCGCCAGCTCGCGCCCCTGCCCTGCCCTGCCCTGCTTGCGCGCCTGCTGCTGCTGCCTGCACCGCCAGCTAGCGCGCCTGCTGCTGCTGCCTGCGAGCCGCTCATCCGAGCCGCCCAACCGAGCCACCCAGTCGAGCCGCCTGACCGAGCCGCCCTGTCGAGCCGCCCAACCGAGCCGCCGTGCTGAGCCGCCCCCCCTGCACTAGTGCTGCCCTTGCCCCGCGCACCAGTGCCGTTTTGCACCAGTCCAGCAGCTACTGCCGCCCTTACTGCTGCTACTGCTACTACTGTTGCTGCTGCTGCCACTACCGTTACTGCTGCTATGTCGACCCCTACTGTGCTCACCTTTGACGCCGAGGGCCACCCGGTAGATTTTGAGACCTGGCTAGAGGATCTCCACTGGTACATGCATAGCTTTACTAGGGAGGATGTCTCTCTCTTTGAGCATACCTCGGGGTCCCTCGATGCCCCTGCTGCCTCAGCTGACCACGTAGACCGGTCCAAGTGGACTTCTCGTGACGCTACTGCCGCTCATGCTGTCCGTAGTCACCTTCATCTAGACCAGCGCACCCACTTTCGCCAGCTTAAGACAGCCAAGGCGCTTTACGACGCTGTAATCAAACGCTACTCGTCCCCGTCGTCTGCCACTGTAGACCGTCTGGCGCTGCCGTTCCTCTTTCCTGAGCTGTCAGACTTCACCACTGTAGCTGACCTCCTTACTCACCTCCGCTCCCTTGAGACTCGCTACACTGCGGCCCTCGAGCCCACCTTTCTGGCTGAGAACAAGCCACCCATGTATCTCACCCTTTAATTTCTCACGACCCGCCTCCCTGACTCCCTTCGTGCTATTCGCGACCACTTTCTTGCTCTATACCCCACGAAGATCACCCTCGCCTCGTTTGATTCCCGTCTCTTAGAGGCTGGATCCGCTTCCTTAGCTGTCGCTGTTTCTCGTGGCACTCCCCTCCCCTCTGTCTTTGAGAGGTGCTCCCCCTCCCTGCTGCTGTTGTGGACCTCTTTGGTGCTGAGGAGGTCGGTGCTGCGTCTGCTCCTAGTGGGAGGCGCCGCAACGGCAAGGGCAATGGTGGTAAGGGTGGTGGGGGTGGCGGGGGTAGCGGTGGTGGTGGCGGGGGTGGTGCTGGTGGGGCAGGAGGAGGTGGAGGCGGCAGAGGAGGAGGAGGGGGTGGTGGGAACAGTGGGGGTGGTGGAGGGGGTGGGGGTGGCATTCGGAGTGGAGCTGGCAGAGGAGGGGCTGGAGGTTCGGCCACTCGTACAGCTGCGTCTGGTGGTGCAGCGGGTGGTGGAGGTGGCTCTGGGGGTGGTCAGCAACAGCAGCTGAGCCGACAGGTGCAGCTCTCGCCGCAGCAGCTTCGTGAGTGGGCGATCTGGCATGGCAGCTCAGGTGGCCCAGCTCGCTGCGGGTATGTCCGTCGCACAGGTCAGCCTGGGGCGACTTGCACTCGCACCGACCACACGGAGCCTCGTTGCTTCTTTTGCCTCGACGATCTGTATCGTGCGGAGCATGGTGAGCAGATGACGACTCCTGACTGGTTAGCCTTGCTTAAGAAGGACATACATGTGCTTGCTTGTGACTGGGCCGTGATCCATGCTGGCATGTATGCGAGGTATGCTGCTTCTGCTAGTGTTGAGGATGACTGTTACTCGTGTGTACCTAGTTTTGCTAGGGTTGAGGCTGTTAGTCTCGGTGCTTGTGACTCCGCTAGCGCAGGTGCAGAGCCCAAGGAGGCCTTGCAAACTTTCACTCTAGACTCAGGCGCGTCTCGCTGCTTCTTCCGCGACAGCACCACAGCCACACCGCTCACAGCTCCTGTCCCTGTCACATTGGTCGACCCCTCCGGTGGCCCGGTAGTGGCGCGTGGCTCTACTGTTCTCCCGTGTCCAGCGGCCCCTTTCGGCCTCCTCACAGGTCTCCACCTCCCCTTGTTTGCTAGGAACTTGGTGGCTACCTCTGTCCTCCAGGACCAGTGGGTCACTGTCACCCAGTCTGGGGGAGAGCTCGTGGCGATCTGTACGGACTCACGCACTGGCGAGCACCTCGCCACGTTCACTCGGAGGCCCGGGTCTGGTCTGTACACACTAACTACTGAGCTTGCACATGTGGCTGAGTCTGGTCAGGTAGCTGCGTTGGTTGAGGTCGCTGCGTCTTGTTCGTGTTGTCTCCTCACGCACCAGACTCTCCTATGGCACCACCGTCTTGGCCACCCCTCCTTGCCACGCCTACGTGGCATGCACTCCCGTCTCCTTGTGTCTGGTCTCCCCAGGTCCCTGCCCCCGCTCCCGAGGTCGCTTGCACCGCCGTGCCTTCCCTGCGTCGAAGGGCGGCAGCGCGCCGCTCCTCACTCCTCCTCGTTTCCTCCTACCATTGCTCCTCTGCAGACCCTCCACATGGACGTGTGGGGCCCCGCCCGCGTCACTGGACAGGGTGGCGAGCGCTACTTTCTGCTGGTTGTAGACGAACACACGCGCTACACCACGGTCTTCCCCTTGCAGAGCAAGGCGGATGTCCGCAGTGTCTCCAGCTTCGCGCTCGGTTCCAGCAGGACCTCCCGGTCCTGCGGCTGCACTCTAGCCGAGGTGGTGAGTTTTCCTCCCGCCTCCTCGAGGACTTCTGTGGTGCTGAGGGCATCACCCAGTCGTTCACGCTTCCGGCCTCTCCACAGCAGAATGGGATTGCAGAGCGCCGCATTGGCCTGGTCATGGAGGTTGCTCGCACCTCCATGATCCATGCGGCAGCTCCCCATTTTCTGTGGCCGTTTGCGGTCCGATACCCCGCGCACCAGCTCAACCTCTGGCCCCGTGTCTCCCACCCGGAGACCTCCCCTACACTGCGGTGGACGGGCGAGGTTGGTGATGCGTCGGAGTTTCGGGTATGGGGTTCCCTCTTTCTTGTCCGCGATCCTCCCGCGGTCAAGCTCTCTCCGCGCACTCTTCAATGCGTGTTCCTTGGCTTTCCCACCGACGCCCCGCCCTGGCAGTTTTACCACCCGGGCTCTCGTCGTGTGCTGTCCTCCCACGACGTCACTTTTGACCAGTCAGTCTGCTTCTACCGTCTTTACCCCCACCGCAGTTCCCCGGTACCCCTCCCGCCTCTCTCCCTGGTTGTCGACCCCCCCCCCGGTAGCCCCCCTCCCTATGTCCCCAGGGTGCTGCGGGTGCTGTTGCTGGTGGTACTGGTGCACGTCGGCAGGAGACTCTCTCGCCGGAGCGGCTTCGCGAGTGGGCTGTCCGGTGGGGCAGCCCCGGTGGCAGAGCTGGACGTGCTGGAGCTGGAGGTACTGGAGGTACTGGTGCTGGGGGTACTGACCGTGGAGGTACTACTAGAGGTACTGGAGTTGGAGGTGATGGAGGTGCTGACCCTGGAGGTGCTACTGGAGGTACTGGAGTCCGTGGTGCTAGAGGTCCTGGTGCTAGTCGGCAGGAGTCGCTCTCGCTGCAGTAGCTTCGCAAGCTGGCTGTCCGGTGGGGCAGTCCCAGTGGTGGAGCCGGAGGTGCTGGTCCTAGGGGTGCTGTTACTACTGGAGCTGGATGTTCTGGGGGTGCGACTATTCAGCCGCAGCCGTCTGCGCTTTGTCACCTTCTCAGTCTCCCGCCTGCTGTTACTGAGTTCCCTGTTGCTGGCACTACTCCTCCGTTACTGTTTCCACCGCCTGACCAGTCTCAGCCACAGATACTGCCTCACTCCCTACTGCCTGCTCCTGCTCCTTACAATGCGGTTACAGAGTCCCTCACCGAGAGTAGAGAGCATGCGTCGCGTCCTGTCACGCCTGTCCGTACTCGTCATGCTGTGCGTCCTCGTCCTCCACCTGTCCCTGGCACGCACATCATGGCACTTTGTCCTTCCTCTGTTCCACAGCGTGTTGTCCTGCCGTCGCCTCCTACGTCTACTCTTCCTCACGTTCCTGACCTTGAGTCTGACCTTGTCCGTACGGCCAGTCCGACTGTCACTCATCTTCTTGCCACGGTTGTGACTGACTCTGTTTTTTCGTCTCCAGCTGCGTCTGCCTTAGTCGCTAAGCTTGTTGACTTTGTTGCTCTGTGTTGCCTTGACTACGCTGCAAGTCTTGTTTTTTACTCTTCCTGTCCTCCGTCCGTCGGGGGTGAGCTTGCCCTTGGCTGTGACATTCTTGAGGACAGGCAGTTTGAGTTGGAGTGCCTAGCGGCCGCTGCACCTCATCTCGCGTCCACGCTACTTTGCCCTGAGGGAGACACGGATGCACTGGACATTCCGATCCCGCGCTCTTACGCAGACGCGATCACGGGTCCGTACTCCTCTCAGTGGCAGATAGCCATAGACGCAGAGATGGCTTCCTGGAAGTCCACCGGCACCTACGTCGACACAGTTCCCCCACCTGGGGCGAACATTGTCGATGGGATGTGGATTTTCAGGGTGAAGCGGCCACCAGGTTCTCCGCCTCCCTTCAAGGCGCGTTACGTTGCACGAGGATTCAGTCAGCATGAGGGGGTCGACTTCTTCCATACCTTCTCACCCACCCTGAAGATGACTACTCTTCGGGTGCTACTGTACGTTGCAGCACAGCATGACTACGAGCTGCACTCCCTCGACTTCTCGACAACCTTCTTGCAGGGCAGCCTTCACGAGGCTACCTGGCTGCGCCGCCCACCTGGCGTTACTGGGTCGTTTTCTGAGGGTACCAAGTGGAGCCTCCGGCGGCCAGTGTACGGTCTGCGTCAGGCGCCACGTGAGTGGCACGACACACTGAGGACGACACTTGCGGCTCTTGGTTTCGCTCCCTCGATTGCTGGCTCTTCGCTGTTTCTGCGCACAGACACTTCTCTGCCGCCGTTCTACGTTCTCGTGTACGTCGACGACTTGGTTTTTGATACTGCTAACACTGAGGCACTGGCCATAGTGAAGGCGGAGCTGCAGGAGAGACACACCTGCACTGACATGGGTGAGCTGCAGAGCTATCTTGGCATGCAGATCACCCGGGACAGAGCACGGCGCACCATCACCCTGACTCAGTCACACATGGTGCACCAGGTACTTCAGCGCTTCGGCTTCCAGTAATCCTCGCCACAGCCCACTCCTCTGCCTACAGGCCACTCGCTCTCAGCTCCACCTTCGGACGAGTCCGTAGAGCCGAGTGGTCCGTATCCAGAGCTTGTGGGTTGCCTCGTGTACTTGATGACGTGCACACGACCTGACCTCGCGTACCCTCTCAGCCTCCTTGCTCGCTACGTTGCGCCCGGTAGACACCGGAAGGAGCACTGGACAGCTGCACAGAGGGTAATGCGTTACTTGTGCAGTACATCAGGCATGGGGCTTGTGCTTGGGGGACAGGGTCCAGTTGTTCTCACCGGTCACTCAGACGCTTCTTGGGCTGACGACCAGACGACACACCGGTCGACACAGGGGTACAGTTTCAGCCTCGACACATGTTCTGTCTCGTGGAGCTCCACTCGCTCGTCTTCTGTACTTAGTTCCAGCTGTGAGGCCGAGATCTACGCTGGGGCTATGGCTGCACAGGAGCTCCGCTAGCTAACCTACCTGCTGACTGACTTGGGTGAGCGGCCTCGTTCTCCTCCACACATGTACGTTGACAACAAGGCCATGATTGCCTTGTGTCAGAACTAGAGACTGGAGCACAGAACGAAGCACATTGCTCTTCGATACTTCCTCACGCGAGAGCTGCAGCAGCGTGGTCAGCTTCACCTTGCTTACGTGGCCTCACAGGCCAAGACTGCTGATGTCTTCACCAAGGCCCTTGGGTCTGGTGATCATTAGCGTTTCTGCACTGCTCTTGGGCGCGTGCCCACTCTGCCTCACATGCTTGTCTCTTGATCTTGCCTTGGCCTTGTTGTACACTGAGATATATGAGTATACCTGCATCCTTACACTTGCTACACTCAGTGTACTGCTCTTGCTATTATAAACACTGCATATGAACTGGCCTCGTGGCCACTTGGTTGTGCTCAGAATGCGTGGTGATCTTGAGATCCACCCTGAGCGTTGCTTTGCTTTGCTTCTTCTCTTGACTGGTCTTATGCCCATTGCTTGCTCTGGCTATCCCCCACTTCGCCTATGGGGGTGTGTCAAACATTATATGTTCATCTTGTACTATGTTGTAGTGGGTTTAGCCTTAGGGGGTACACAATTTCTTTCGACATTGTACTTGTACCCCCCCTTTGACCTAATGCCATCACTCCTAGATTCTAACAGAGCAGGCCGCGGTGGAAGGGAGGCGCAGGCGGCGACGTAAGGGCCGCGGCGTCAACGGGTGCAGGCGACGGCGGGAGGGCCGCTGCGACGGAAGTAGGGACATCGGCGGCGAGCAGACTGCGGCGACGAGAGGCGCAGGCGGCGGCGCGAGAGCCGCGGCGGCGGAATTGGGGGCGGCGGCGGCGTGCAGGTCGCGGCGACGAACAGCGCAGGCGACGGTGGGAGAGCCGCGGCGACGGGAATAGGGGCGTCGGCGGCGAGCAGGTTGCGGTGACGAGAGGCGCAGGCGGCGGCGTAAGGGCCGCGGCGGCAAAGTTGGGTGCGGCTGCGACGTGCAGGTCGCGGCGACGAGGGGTGCAGGCGACGGCGGAAGGGCCGCGGCGGCGAAATTGGGAGCGGCGGCGGCAAGCAGGCCGCGGCGGCGAAAAGGCGCAGGCGGCGGCGAAATGGCCGCGGCGGCGAAATTGAGTGCTGCGGTGGCGATATAGGCCACGGCGGTTAAGCTGGCAAGGGTGGGCCTGTGGAAGAAGGAGGAATAAAAATGATGGGAGGGAGGGAGGTGTAAGCCAAGAATTTAAGTTCTGATACCATGTGTGAAATTAGGGTTGAACATAAACCATTAGTTTCATTAGATAGAGAAACAAGCATACGTAGTTTTGGAAGAGAAGGTTGGAAGGGATAGGGAGGGAGGTGGAATTGGGGGAGTGGGCCAACCTATGGCCCATTGGGTTGGGTTGACCACACTTGGGGAACTGGGGCAACCTATGGCCCAATGGGTTGGGTTGGCCTCACTTTGGGAAGTGGGGTACCCTATGGCCCATAGGGTTGCATTTGGGGGCTCCACCACAATTGGGTTGGATTGGCACCCCAAAGTGCAAGACTACACCCAAAGTTGGGTGTAGTCCCAACCCAACTGTACACCACGATTGGTGTACAGTCACAAGTGTTGGCATGCTACACAATATAATTCTAACAGCGGCAGATGGGAGTGTATCTACTGTCCCTGCTGCACAAGCTTCACCTGCACTCACAATCCCTGTTGCTGCTGCTGCTGCTGCTGCTGGTTGCACTGCTGGTTTCGGCGTTGCTGCCACTGCCGCAGCCACTGCTTGCACTGCTGTTACCTCGATGACCATGAGCAGAAGTACGGAGGAGGGAGGGGATGAGGGGGCATTGCAGCAGGATGGCAGCAGTGGCGTGGAGGAGTGGGAGGCGATGTGTGGCGGGCTGGCGCCCATAGACCACCTCCCATAGGGCAGCGCGCCTCCACCTGCTGCCGCTGCTCCACCCGCCACACTTGCTCTACCAGCTGACGCTGACGTGGATGTGTGGGCTGCTGGCATGGAGGGTGAAGGCGCGGAGAGAACGGGAAGGGAGGGAACATGCATATATGGTGTGTCTGTGGATGGTTGGGGCATGCATGGCAGCACACCCGGTGCCATGTCGGGAGATGTGACCTCCCCCATGCCTCAGCCTGCCTGGGCCAGCCCATGGGACCACCTGCCACTTGCGCCCGATGGCACCAGCGCAGCTGACGTCAGCAGCAGCAGCTCCCGCGCTCTCAGCACCTCCCCACCGCACCCAACCTCTCTCCTCATTCGCCACGTCTCTCAGCCACCAGCCACCCACCATCCTCCCTTCCCCGCCTGCGCCCGTGCCTCCCCGTTTTCAAGTGCCCAGCCTGCCCTGGCCTGCCCTCGCTGCTCCAGGCCATCTGGGAGGCGTGGGTGGGGGAGGGGGTGAGGCTGTGGGTGTAGGCAAGGATGGGAGCGAGGGCGGGGCAGCGGGGGAGTGGGAGGAGGCGGTGGTGTTGACATTGAAGCGCGAGCTGCTGGACGTGGAGGCGGCGGCGGGCGTGGAGGCCATGGAGGGCCCCCGGGGGCGGTCGGGCAGGCGCCGTGCATGGCGGGCCATGGTGAAGCGCGCTGACACCAAGCACTGGCGCAACGTGAGCCGCTGCCCCTGCTGCCCCTCTTGCTTGTGCTCTTTGGCATGCTCCTGCTGCCGCTCTTCCCTGCTATCCCTGCTGCTCTTGCTTCCCTTGGTTTATTCCACCTCCCCACACATACCATCACTCACTCTTCCCCCATCGCTGCAGGGTATCCAAGAACACGCATGGACTGTGCATCCGTGAAGGAATTTCATTCACACTTTTCGCATTTCTGATTCTTCAATCCTGATTACTTTCCTCTAGTTTCTCATGCTTCAAATGAAGCCCTTTCCTGTTCATTGCACCTGCTTCCTACAATCCGCTATCACCCTGCCCTCGCAGACCTCCTTCCGCAATGACATAACTTTGCACCAATTCCTCCCACTCCCTTGCACCGCTTCCCACCCATTCACCTCATGCCCTACCCCACCCCTCCTCTCCCCCCCGCACTCCCCCAGTTGCTGCACGCCTGCATCCTGCTGGAGCTCGCCATCCGTGCCGACCGTCTCGCCCTGGGCTGGCGTTTCTGGTGCTCCCCGGCCGCAGCAGCCTCCTGCGCCACGCTGGCAGCGCTGGCCCTGCGCGTGCGCGCCCTCGACCGCGCCGCCCTCTACTTCAAGGGCCCCCTCCGCCCCGCCGCCGCCGCACGAGCGCCGCCCCGCGCGCACAGTGTTGGGGGCCAGGGCAAGGGAGCAGCGGCGGCGGTGGTGGTGGAGAGCAAGCGGGGTGCGGCGGTGGCGGCGGTGGTGGTGGCGGAGGAGGCGGATGTGGTGGAGGTGTCGGGGGTGCGAGTGGCGATGGGGAGGTTGGCAGTGTGGAGTTTGACATGTTTGACGAGGAGACCGCCGCCTCGGCAGAGGTTCTTGAGATGCTCAAGGCGCTGGGCTGATGACGTGGATGGATTTGGCGGTGGGGGTTGTGTGTGGCTTTGTCCAACATTGTGGTCTAGGGCTTTAAGACGGGACGATTTTGACTGATTCTTAGGCGGCTTGGGATGCAGGGTGAATTAGTTCCATATAGCTACGGTACCATACTTGTTCTTGCATCTCCATGTTCCGTGGGTGCATTAGCACGGTCCCCGTTGATGCATGAGTTAACATTCAGTGTTCAGCTTATCCTTCAAAGTAGCGCTACTGTACCATGTACCAGTTTGTCCGTGGTTGAAGGGAGCAATTATAACTCAACAACAACTTGTACCCTAGAGACCCAGATAAGAACACATTGGCCTGTAGGAAATACCTCCAAAAAGTCACATGGACTTCTAATAAGGTAAAATCAATACCGTATTCGCTCGAATAGTAGTCCGGGGGGGAAGTTACATACAGTCATCCTACCAACATTGATAGGGGGCGGGGGGAGGTCCCAACCCACATTCCAGAAATCAACATCGAGCCACACGGAAGCAGATTCAGTGGCACAGCGACCCAACGAAAGCGCACACTACGCCATTACAACATGACCAGCAGCCCAAAAAGTTGCTCAAGGCCGTGCCCTCTCAACCAGGCTTGAATGTCGTGGCCATGCCAGCAACCGTTCACAAACAGATACCGCAGAGCTGGCAGCTGAGTGAAGCCCTCTGGGAAACCCTGCAGCTTCTTACAGTCTTTCAGGGAAAGGCTCCTCAGCTTGCTGAGGTGCGCGAACCCAGCAGGAAGCACGGCGATGGAGGTGGAAGACACGTCCAAATCATGCAGGCAGGCGAGGCGCGTGAGAGAAGCCGGCAGCTGCTGCAGCTCCCGGCAATCAGACAAATCGAGCGTGCGCAGTCGGGACAGAGCACCGATGGTATCGGGGAGCGAAGCCAGCCTGGGCGCGTGGATTTCCAAGGCTGTGAGTTGCTGCAGTTGTGCAATGCTGCCTGGCACCTCCTCCAGCGATGGAACCTGCTCCAGCTTCAGCTGCCGCAGCTGCGGCACCGCTGCCCCGATGCTTTCCGGGAGGCTTCTGATACCATTCCCCAATATCGTCAACTGACGTAGGGAAGGGAGGAAAGTGAAGGGGAAGTGAAGCGGCAGAGCAGTGGTGTCCAGATGCAGGACCAAGCGGTGCAACCTGCTCCAACAATGACCCGCAGAGCCTGCTGCCCCTCCAACGTGCAGCTCGCTGGCAGTGCAACCTGCTGCTCCCCGCCCTTGCGCACCCCCATCCCCATCAACCTGCACCTCCAGCTCCCTCAGCTGGGACAGCCCAGAGACGTCTGGCACTGGAGTGGGCTGGTTGTCACACCAAATCACGCTTAGGAACTCAAGAGAGCACGGCAGAATGGCAGGAGGCTGACCCAGTCCTTCACAGTGTGTCAGCTGCAACTGCTTCAGCCTCTTGAGGCTATCCAGCCTTCTGGGCACCCATGAAAGCCGCGGGCAATGAGCAACTGCCAGGCGTTCAAGACGGGTGAGTCGAGTGATGGACTCTGGAAGACTGCTGATGGGGCATGACCACATGCTCAGCTCCGATAGGTTTGTCATCTCCCCAAACGCATCCGGAAGCTCAGGTATTGCGCAGTCATGCAACTGTAGACTGGTCAATGAAGTCAACGCGGTCAACGAGGATGGGAGGTGCTGCTGGCGGCGGGAGCCCATGAAGCGGAGAGTGGCAAGGCTGGTGAGCTGCCCAATGTCGTGTGGAAGCGAGAAATCGCACAGGAGCTCGATGCAGAGGGTCTTGAGAGCGGGGAGGCAGCAGAAACCAGCTGGAAGCTCGCGGAGCTGGTCGCAACTGTGGAGGACTAGAGCGTTGAGGGATGTGAGTTGGGAGAGGGAACTAGGGAGGGCAAAAACAGGCAGCGACTTAAGCACGAGTGTTTTGAGAGCTGGCAGATGACCCAGGCTGCTGGGCAGTACGTGAAGGAATTCTGCTTCAGAGATAACCAGGACTTCCAAACGGGTGAGAAGGGGCAAGGCTTCAGGCAGTTCCGCCAAGTCATGGCAGTCACGGATGACTAGCTTGCGCAGGGAGGGGAGCAGATCTCCAATGCCGTTGGGGAGGCCTTCGAGCTCCTGGTAACTTGTGAGAAGCAGCTGCTGCAGGCTGGCGCATGGGGGTGATCCCGGTGGAAACATCAGGTCGAATGGAGGGGTGAAATTTGTGAATCTGAGCATTTCCAGGCGAGACAGCAGTGATATGCTGAAAGGAGCTGATGGCTGGTCGCTACGATGCAGAGCGAAGACAGAAAGGTGCGCGATGGGGAGGTCAAGGAGGCTGGATAGCTGCTGCAGATGAAACGGGAAGGCTAGATGCAGGTTGGTGAGGGAGGTTACGTTCCTGAACTCCGGATTTTCTAGGGTTGCCGGGGTCGTGAGAGCGAGAGTGTGCAGGTGCTTGAGTTGGAAGAAGGACGCGGGGAAGTCAGCACCGACGCGGAGGCAGTAGAGCGAGAGCTGCTGCAGCTGAGAGCAGCGGCGGAAGAAGAGATCCATCCCGGCGTCTGTGATTGGATGCTCGTGGTTCGCTCCACCAATCCGCGGCGTTATCTTCCCTCCCACGTGGAGGATGGCCAGCTTGGGACATGACGAGGCGAGGTGAGCAAAAAACGCGTCGTTTAGGGTTTCAACGCTGTTGTCGCACAGATGGAGATGCGTGAGGCTCGGGAAGCGCGCAACGGCGACGGTTAGGTCTTGGAGGGACGCGACGAGGTTCTCTCTGAGAAGAAGCTCGGAGAAATGAGGGTGCACGTGGTGTTGCGCGACGCGCCGCCAGCGACGGCAGACGGACGCGATTAGGAGATTGATAGGGGCAGATACAGACGCCAGAGGAGTCGGTAGAGGTGTATCGTATTGCATTTTAACCAAGTCGCGATTTCCACGGATGTCCGTTGGCTCTAAGTCCAAGGACGCCCACAATGCGTCGCTGTCAGGCTTGCGGGAATGAGGCTTCGTGAGTTGCCGTAGAACTTTGATTAGAAGATCGTCAGAGAGACTGTCGATGTGTGTGCGAGACTCCATAGCTGAGATGGCTAAGAATGTATGGAAAAAGGTTGAACCTACAGGTGCAACGGTAGAATCACTATTCTAGCTTGACGTGTTTAGACCCTTGCGCTCACTCCCTCAACGTTCTTTTATTTCCTTTACTCCAGCGAATAGCCCTATGTTCTAGTCTGGCAAATGCCCAAGTTCCTCAGAGAAGGCTTGGCACGGGAAGTGTCGGCGAGAAACGCGAACTGGTGGCGAGAAGGTAACGAATTATATTGCCGGAGGTAGGTGAATTGATTCGCCCTAGCCAACTCGTCAGTATATTCGTTAAAAGAACCACACAATATGGTCGACAAGTAACGAGTTGGCGAAACAGCATCTGCAACAAATGAAACTGGTAGGTTTTCTATAAGCCTTTCTGTAAAAAAATGTTCCTGCAGTAGAAAGTTCAAAGAGAAGCAAACCTTTGCTTATTATGGCTTGATGATAAGCAAACTAATGTGCATAAGCATACCAGTTTGTCAAACATACATTGTTAGGCTGTAGTGGGTTACTCCCTATAGGGTACAACCCTTGTTAGGGTTAGTAATTGTACCGCATTTCCTGCTTAGTCAGACCATTCCTGTTTTCCTATATTGACATGGTTTCATAGCAGGTCCCGTTCTAGGACCGATTTTTTAGGGCCCACCGATTAGTTCCGTCCTGCCCGGCGTTCGTTTTTGCCCTGCCCTGCCCGACGTTTTTGCCCCGCCCACCACGCTGTCGTGCTGCTGCCCTGCCCTGCCCAGCGCGCTATCGCGCTGCCCTGCCCAAACCCGCGCGCTGTCGCGCTGTCCAGTGCGCTCGCCCGCCCGCTGCCCCGCACGCTGCTCGCGCTGCCTGCGCGCTGCTCGCACGCTGCCCGCGCTGCCCGCACGCCGCCCGCACGCTGCTCGCGCTGCCCGCGCGCAGCCCGCACGCCGCCCGTGCTGCTTGTCAGCAGCCCGCACGCTGCCCGCGCTGCCTGCTCGCGCTACAAGCGCGCTGCCCGCGCGCTGCTCGCGCTGCCCGCGCGCTGCTCGCGCGCTGCTCGCGCTGCCCGCACGCCGCCCGCACGCTGCTCGCGCTGCCCGCGCGCTGCCCGCACGTCGCCCGCGCTGCCCGTCAGGAGCCCGCACGCCGCCCGCGCTGCCCGTCAGGAGCCCGCACGCCGCCCGCACTGCCCTGTGCCGCCCACGCTGCCTGCTCGCTGCCGGCCCGCCCTCCGCTGCCCGCGCGCTGCTCGCGCTGCCCGCACGCCGCCCGCACGCTGCTCGCGCTGCCCGCGCGCTGCCCGCACGCCGCCCGCGCTGCCCGTCAGGAGCCCGCACGCCGCCCGCACTGCCCTGTGCTGCCCACGCTGCCTGCTCGCTGCCGGCCCGCCCTCCGCTGCCCTGCGCGCTGCATTGCCCGCGCTGCCCTGCGCTGCTTGTGTGCGCCCTGCCTGAGCCGCCGGCGCATTGCCCTGCGCTGCCCGCTCCCTGCCCTGTCTTGCGTTGCCAAGACGCCAGCTCGCGCCCCTACGGCTGCGCGCTGCCCTGCTCTGCTTGCCCTGCTTGCGCGCCTGCTGCTGCCGTCTGCACCCGCCCTGCCGAGGCGCCCAGCCGAGCCGCCCAACCGAGCCGCCCAGTCCAGCCGCCCGGCCGAGCCGCCCTGCCGAGCCGCCCAGCCAAGCCGCTCCCCTTGCACTAGTGCTGCCTTTGCCCCGCGCACCAGTATTGTTCTGCACCAGTCCAGCAGCTACTGCCGCTCTTTCGGTCCGTAGTCACCTTTCGGTAGACCAGCGCACCCACTTTCGCCAGCTTAAGACGGCCAAGGCACTTTACGACGCTGTAGTCAAGCGCTACTCCTCCCCGTCGTCTGCCAGTGTAGGCCGTCTGGCGCTGTAGCTGACATCCTGACTCACCTACGCTCCCTTGACACCTGCTACCGTGCCGCTCTCGAGCCCGCCTTTCTGGCTGAGAACAAGCCCCCCATGTATCTCACCCTTTACTTTCTCACGACCCGCCTCCCTGACTCCCTTCGTGGTCTTCGCGACCACTTTCTCGCTCTAGACCCCATGAAGATCACCCTCGCCTCGTTTGAGTCCCGTCTCTTAGAGGCTGAGTCCGCTGCCTTAGCTGTCACTGCCTCTCGTGGCACTCCCCTCCCCTATGTCTTTGAGGGGTGCTCCCCCTCCCTGCTCGCGCCGTCTGTTGCCTCTGCTGCTGCTGTGGACCTCCTTGGTGCTGAGGAGGTCGGTGCTGCGTCTGCTCCTAGTGGGAGGCGCCGCAACGGCAAGGGCAAGGGTGGCAAGGGTGGGGGTGGTGGGGGTGGAGGGGGTAGCGGTGGTGGTGGCGGGGGTGGTGGTGGTGGTGGTGGGGGAGGAGGAGGTGGAGGCGGCAGAGGTGGAGGAGGGGGTGGTGGGAGCAGTGGGGGTGGTGGAGGGGGTGGGGGTGGCACTCGGAGTGGAGCTGGCGGAGGAGGAGCTGGAGGTTCGGCCACTCGTACAGCTGCGTCTGGTGGTGCAGCGGGTGGTGGAGGTGGCTCTGGGGGTGGCCAGTAGCAGCAGCAGCAGCTGAGTCGACAGGTGCCGCTCTCGCCGCAGCAGCTTCGTGAGTGGGCGATCCGGCGTGGCAGCTCAGGTGGCCCAGCTCGATGCGGGTACGTTCGTCGCATAGGTCAGCCTGGAGCGACTTGTACTCGCACCGACCACACGGAGCCTCGCTGCTTCTTTTGCCTCGACGATCTGTATCGTGCGAAGCATGGTGAGCAGATGACGACTCCTGACTGGTTAGCCTTGCTTAAGAAGGACATCGATGTGTTTGCTTGTGACTGGGTCGTGATCCATGCTGGCATATATGTGATCTATGCTGCTTCTACTAGTGATGAGGATGACTCTTACTTGTGTGTGCCTAGAGTTGCTAGTGTAGAGGCTGCTAGTCTAGGTGCTTGTGACTCAGCTAGCGCCGGTGCAGAGCCAGAGGAGGCCTTGCACTCTTTCACTCAAGACTCAGGCGTGTCTCACTGCCTTTTCCGCGACTGCACCACGGTTACACCGCTCACAGTCCCGGTCCCTGTCACTCTAGCCGACCCCTCTGGTGGCTCAGTCGTTGCACGTGGCTCCACTGTTCTCCCGTGTCCGGCAGCCCCCTCCAGTTCCCTCTCAGGTCTCCACCTCCCCTCGTTCGCTGTCCTCCAGGACCAGTTAGTCACTGTGACCCAGCCTGGGGGTGAGCTCGTGGCGATCTGTACGGACTCCCGCACTGGCGAGCACCTCGCCACATTCACTCGGAGGCCTGGGTCTGGCCTGTACACACTGACCACTGAGTCTGCACAGGTAGCTGAGTCAGGTCCGGTAGCTGCGTCAGGTGAGGTAGCTGCGTCCTGTTTGTATCGACTCCTCACGCACCCGGCTCTGCTTTGGCACCACCGTCTTGGTCACCCCTCCTAGCTGCGTCGGTGCAGCATGCACTCCCGTCTCCTTGTCTCTGGCCTCCCCAGGTCTCTGCCCCCGCTCTCGAGGTCGCTTGCGCTGCCGTGCCTTCCCTGCCTCGAGGGGCGGCAGCGCGCCGCTCCTCACTCCTCCTCGTTTCCCCCGACCACAGCTCCTCTGCAGACCCTCCACATGGACGTGTGGAGTCCAGCCCGCGTCACTGGACAGGGCGGAGAGCGCTACTTTTTCTGGTTGTTGACGACTACACGCGCTACACCACGGTCTGCCCCTTGCAGAGCAAGGCAGATGTCCGCAGTGTGTTGATCCGCTGGATCCGTGCTGTCCGTCGCCAGCTCAGCGCTCGGTTCCAGCAGGACCTCCCGGCCCTGCGACTGCACTCTGACCGAGGTGGTGAGTTTTCCTCCCGCCTCCTCGAGGACTTCTGTGGTGCTGAGGGCATCACCTAGTCGTTCACGCTTCTGGCCTCTCCGCAGCAGAATGGGATTGCAGAGCGCCGCATTGGCTTGGTCATGGAGGTTGCTCGCACCTCTCTTGTCCATGAGGCTGCTCCCCATGTTTTGTGGCCGTTTGCGGTCCGATACGCCGCTGAGCAGCTCAACCTCTGGCCCCGTGTCTCCCACCTGGAGACCTCCCCTACTCTATGGTGGACGGGCGAGGTTGGTGGGTCTGGGGTTCCCTCTCTCTTGTACGCGATCTGCTCGCGGGCAAGCTCTCTCCGCGCACTCTTCTGTGCGTGTTCCTTGGCATTCCCACCGACGCACCTCCCTGGCAGTTTTACCACCCGGGCTCTCGTCGTGTGCTGTCCTCCCGCGATGTCACTTTTGACGAGTCAGTCTGCTTCTACCGTCTTCACCCCCACCGCAGTTCCCCGGTACCCCTCCCGCCTCTCTCCCTGTTTCTTGACTCCCCCCCGGTAGCCCCCCTCCCTCCTCCGGGTCCTGCTCCCTCAGGTGTGTCCCAGGTTGACCCACCCCCCTTGGTTGCGCCTTTGGAGGTTTCCTCCGACAACTCTGGCCCAGCTGAGGGGGGTGACCCAGCTGCTGACGACACGGCGACCACTCGCCGCTCACCGCGCTTGGAGACCCCTCCTGGGTTTCTGCCTCGACCGTCTTCACCACCTCTGCAGCCAGTCGCTGTGGACCGTGGTGCTGCAGGAGGTGGTGACTCTGAGGGTGCTGACTTAGGGGGTGCTGGTTCTAGGGGTGCTGAGAGTCCTTCTGGTAGTCGGGTTGTGGGTACTCCTTCTGGAGCCTCTGGGAGTGGACGCCAGCGGTAGCCGAGTCGAGCAGGTGACCCTCTCGCCGAAGGAGGTTCGTGTGCGGGCTGTCCGGTGGGGAAGCCCCGGTGGTGGAGCTGGAGGTGCTGGAGCTGGAGGTGCTAGAGGCACTGGTCCTGGATGTACTGATACTGGAGGTGCTACTGTAGGTACTGGAGTTGGAGGTGCTGGAGGCAGTGGTCCTGGAGGTACTAACACTGGAGGTGCTACTGGAGGTACTGGAGTTGGAGGTGCTGGAGGTACTGGTGCTGGAGGTACTGACACTGGAGGTGCTCCTGGAGGTACTGGAGCTGGACGTACTGGAGGTGCTGGTATTGGAGGTACTACTGGAGGTATTGGAGTTGGTGGTGCTAGTCGGCAGGAGTCGATCTCGCCGCAGCAGCTTCGCGAGTGGGCTGTCCGGTGGGGCAGCCCAGTGGTGGAGCTAGAGGTGCTGGTACCGGGGGTGCCGTTACTACTGGAGCTGGAGGTTCTGGTGGTGCGACTACTCAGCAGCACCCGTCTGCGCTCCGTCACCTTCTCAGTCTCCCGCCTGCTGTTACTGCGTTCCCTGTTGCTGGCACTACTCCTCCGTTACAGTTCCCACCGTTTGACCACTCTCAGCCACAGTTACTCCCTCACTCCCCACTTCCTGCTCCTGCTGTCAGAAACTAACGAGCATGAATGATTGCATTGAGAAAGAATGTGATACAAGTACTAACCCTAATTTGGGTTGTACCCCATATGGGCTACCCCACTATAGCCTACACAATAATATAACAATTTGACACACCCCCATAGGCAAAGCGGGGGAGAACAAGGGGTCACAAGACCAGTCAAGAAAAGCAAAGCCAGCTCAGGGTGGATCACGAAGTCACCACACACTCTGAGCACAAGCAAATGGCCACTAGGCCAGTTCACATGCAGAGTTATATAATGGAGAACAAGCAGTACAGTGATCAAAACCTAGCAAGTGTAAGCATGCAGGTATATGTATATAGATCACAGTACAAGCAAAGTCACGAAGTGAGCAAGTGAGACCAAGTAGGCACAAGGCCTAAAACAGGTAAGAAACGCTGATGATCACAAGGCTGAAGTGCCTTGGTGGATATATCAGCAATGTTGGCCCGAGAGGCCACGTAAGCAAGACGAAGCTGACCACGCTGCTGCAACTCTCGAGCAATGAAGTAACGCAGAGCGATGTGCTTCGTCCTGTGCTCCAGTCTGTGCTCCTGACACAAGGCAATCATGGCCTTGTTGTCGAGGTACATAACTGGAGGAGAACGAGGCGGCTCTCCCAAGTCAGTCAGCAGGTAGGTGAGCCAGCGTAACTTCTGTGCAGCCATGGCCCCTGCGTAGATCTCAGCCTCACAACTGGAACTGAGAACAGAAGACGAGCGGGTAGATCGCCAAGAAACAGAGCCGTAGCCAAGGCTGAAAGTGTAACCCTGTGACGACCGCTGCGTAGCCAAGTCGTCAACCCAAGAAGTGTCAGCGTGTCCAGTGAGGACAACTGAACCCCGTCCTCCAAGCACGAGCCCCATGCCCGACGTACTGCACAATTAGCGCAACACCCTCTTAGCGGCCTCCCAGTGCTCTGGTCGGTGTCTCTCGGGCGCAACGTAGCGTGCCAGGATGCTAAGAGGGTAGGCAAGGTCAGGTCGAGTGCAGGTCATCAGGTACATGAGGCAGCCCACAAGCTCTAGATACGGGCCACTCGGCTCTACGGACTCGTCCGAAGGTGGAGCTGAGAGCGAGTGACCGGTAGGCAGAGGAGTGGACTGTAGCGAGGAGTACTGGAAGCGGAAGCGCTGAAGGACCTGCTGCACCATGTGTGACTGAGTCAAGGTAATGGTGCGCCGTGCTCTGTCCCGGGTGATATGCAAGCCAAGATAGCTGCGCAGCTCACCCAGGTCTGTGCACGTGTGTCTCTTCTGCAGCTCCGGCTTCACTAGGGCCAGTCCCTCAGTGTCAGCAGTGGCAAAGACCAAGTCGTCGACGTACACGAGGATGTAGAACGGCGGCAGCGAAGTGTCGATGCGTAGAAACAGCGACGGGTCAGCAGTCGAAGGAGCAAACCCAAGAGCCGCAAGCGTCGTCCTCAGTGTGTCGTGCTACTCGCGAGGCGCCTGGCGGAGACCGTAGACTGGCCGCCGGAGGCTCCACTGGGTACCTGCAGGAAACGACCCAGTGAAGCCAGGTGGGCGGCGCGGCCAGATCTCCTCGTGCAGGTTGCCCTGTAAGAAAGTTGTGCTGAAGTCAAGAGAATGAAGCTCGTAGTCACGCTGAGCGGCGACGTGCAGCAGCACCCGAAGAGTGGTCATCTTCGGGGTAGGGGAGAATGTATGGAAGAAGTCAACTCCCTGTCGCTGACTGAAGCCTCGTGCAACGTAACGCGCCTTGAAGACAGGCGGAGAACCCGGCGGCCGCTTCACCCTGAAAATCCACATGCCATCGACTATGTTCGCCCCAGGAGGGGGAACTGCGTCGACGTAAGTGCCTGTGGACTTCCAGGATGCCATCTCTGCGTCCATGGCTGTCTGCCACTGAGAGGAGTAGGGATCCGTAATCGCCTCTTCGTAAGAGCGCGGGGTCGGGATGTCTGGTGCATCCGGGTCTCCCTCAGGTGCAATCAGCATGGACACGAGATGAGGTACAGCAGCTGCAAAACACCCAAAGTCCTCCTGCCTGTCCTCAAGGACGTCCGTGCAAAGAGCACACTCACCCCCGACGGACGGAGGACAGTCAGACCCAGACTCAGCAACAAGACTAGCGGCGTAGTCGAGACGACAGGCGGCAGCAAAGTCAACAAGCTCAGCAACTAGGGCAGACGCAGTAGTGGACTCAAACGGAGGGTCAGTGACAACAGTGGCTAGAAGACGCGTGACAGTAGGACTGGCAGCACGAGCAAGGTCGTACGCAGGGTCAGGAACGTCAGGAAGAGAGGACGCAGGAGGAGACGGCAGAGGGACAAGCTGTGGAACAGAGGAAGGACGGAGTGCCATAGGGTGCGTGCCGGGGACAGGAGGAGGACGCTGACGCGGAACACGACGACCAGTGCGAACAGCGCGAACAGGCGAGGCAGGACGAGACGCAGGCTCACGACGCTCTGTAAGACCTCCTGTCTGCTCAGACTAAGGAGAAGGAGCAGGCAGTGGGGAGGCTGGCTGTAACTGCGGCTCCGACTGGTCAGGCGGTGGACACAGTAAGGGAGGAGTAAGGCCAGTAGAAGACGGGAGACCAATAACCTGCTGAAGCATTGGAACGAAGTATGGTCGTGGCCGCACAGTGCCTCCAGAAACAGCACCAACAGCACCCGCACCCCCAGGGCCAGCACCTCCAGCTCCAGGGTCTCCAGCTCTAGGGTCTCCAGCTCCAACGCCTGCAGCTCCAGTACCTCCTTCTCCTCCAGGACCAGCAGTTCCAGCACCTCCGCTACCTCACAGCTCCAGCGCCTCCAGCTCCAACGCCCGCAGCACCTCCAGCTCCAGCAGCTCCAGTACCTCCAGTACGAGCACCTCCGGGACCAGCGGCTCCACTGCTGATGTCTTCACCAAGGCCCTCGGGTGTGGTGATCATCAGCGTTTCTGCACTGCTCTTCGGCTTGTGCCCACTTTGCCTCACCTGCTTATCTCTTGATCTTGCCTTGCACTTGTTGTACTCTGCTATATATGATTTTACCTGCATGTTTACACTTGCTAGGTTGTGATCAGTGTACTGCAATTGCTATTATATACTCTGCATGTGAACTGGCCTTGTGGCCACTTGCTTGTGCTCGGACTGCGTGGTGATCTTGAGATCCACCCTAAACTTTACTTTGTTTGCTTCTCTTGACTAGTCTTGTGACCTCTTGTTGTTCCCCACTTCGCTTCTGGGGGTGTGTCAAACATACATTGTTAGGCTGTAGTGGGGTACTCCCTATGGGGTATAACCCTTGTTAGGGTTAGTACTTGTACCACATTTCCTGCTTTGTCAAACCATTCCTGTTTTCCTATCTTGACACATTCAACCCGATTTGTTTACATAACGATGCATTACAACACACACTAGTTTGACTAAATGGTGCTAGATTGGCCGCCAGATTCAAGGTAGAGATAGCATACCGTATTCTCCCGAATAAAAGCCCTAGGGTCTTTATGCGAACGATAGAAGGAATGGTTGGAATCAGGCCCTATTTTTCCAGACCAAAATGGTACGGTGTTTTTATATACATTGTTAATCTTGGTCTAGTATTTGTACTTTCCATTTTTTCAAGTATGATTTTCAGTCAAAAAATTATGTGCTACTCTCATTTTTTAAAGTAGAGATTCTCTGGTCTGAACTATGAAACTACATCGGCAAACCCGGTCGGAACTAGTCGACCAGGGGGGTCTAACCAAATTATATTTCTTGCGTCCTGTCCCAACTGTGTCAGCCTTACCGATTGTTTCACCCGCTGCTGGTTCATCTCGAACTCACGCAGTCATGCCACCCCGTGATAGTACGAATGACAACAATGTAGTCACACCTCGTGCAACACTCAGTGGTCCTGCCGCTACTCCTAAGTTAGCATCGTCAAAGTACGAACAACCACGCTTGTCTTTCTCTCGCGGCAGTCCTACTGAACCCTACGCACGTATCCGGGTAGAGCCATCAGTACTAGGACAATCCACCGTTCATACAACACCTTCCTCTACTGAAGAATTGCGAGATGAGGCCGAAGAAGAATAACAAGAGGCGCTGATGAAGTACAAACGGGAGTGGTCTACAGAATTCTCGTGGCTCGTTCTTCATCAAACCTCCTTCAGTTTCTCGTTCTTTGTTTGTGTGTATGGTTCACGCAAGACAAGTACGGCGCTGCTGGCGAAGGTGTCGTCGACGTACAAACCCATGCATCAACGCTCTAGGAAGCACAAACGGTCTGTCCGGAGACAGTCCATTGCGGACCAGACAGCAACCAACAAGGAGCGCATCACCGACAGCCCAAAGGCTGGAGACTTCTAGCGTATACGAGTCATCGCACTCCTGAAGACCCTGCTTTTCATCTGGAAATTGGACGCACCGATTGAGATGTGGTCCAACTCGTTCAGCACCTAGCAGAACGGCAAAAAACTGGCCCCAGGAACAGCTACGGTGCTTATTATACCAAGTGAGTTGTTGATCACCAATCGTTCCTAAACTACATTACGTTTTTTACGGTGAATGCTCACGCTGTCGTATCCTGTTCTTTGCAGATATGGAATCCTAGAGCTCATCGCAAGCACTTCAACGTTTTCGTGCTCGTCAGAACGCCTGGTTGCAGTCTAGTCCGTTTATCGGAGTCACCTGTGACCAGAGTACGGATCGAGTGCGTTGCAAATACATGATTGTGGTACCACGTTTCTCCGTTACTTCTACGCAGTCAAGGAGTTCATCGGGCTACTAATGGTGTAGAATGCGATGCTGCAGCATTGCTTTCCCTGTTGCTGACCCACCTTGACACACTTCATATCGATTTCAGCAGGGTGGCCGGGACTAGCAGGAATGGCGCAGGTGCGATGATGGGTGTTACGAAGGGCTGGTGGCCCGGCTGCATTTAAGGGTCCCGCACCTCCTCTCCAGCCATTGCATTGCACATCGGTGAGTGTTTTCCTGGCTCCTGTGTTAGATATGTTTGCCCTCCACACTGTTTTCCCAGTCGCGGACTAACAACCTGTCGTGATGTGGTGCAGAGAGGCGTTGGCAGCCAGAGACGCTGGCATTGCAGTCCGGGAGCTGAGCCTAAACGACACCCTGGTGAAGGAACTCGCCGAATATCTCGGAAGTTCGCATCCCTGTCACAATGTATTAAGGAGTTGCAGGAGGTTTTCTGCAAGACTAACATCGAATTGCAGGGAATGCACGCAGTTCGATGGCCGAGCCGCGGCAATGCCATCACACGCTTGGTGCGTGTGCTCCCTGCCGTCATCGTGCTTCTGTGGGAGTGGGACGAATAAATGTACAGCATTGTGACTTCACTGAAGTTCAATGTGCTTCTTTATTACCTCGCCGACATGGTCAGCCGCCTCAACAACCTCAACTTGGAGTTTCAGAAGCGGGAGGTGAGTTGCCACTGAACGCCGCAGACCCTAAGCACTGTCACACGGTCCTTGTTGAAACTGTACCGTGTCATGAGGCAGGTCGACATGACTTCGGTCCAGTCGATGCTGCGCCGCACTATGATCACCATCCGTGCACAATACATCGAGTGTGGTGATGACTTCGGTGGCAACCTTCAACAACATCTCTCGGAGTTCCTCGCCAAGCTCAACAAGGGCCGCCGCATCACGGTGGATGGTGGATGGGGAGGGGCGGTCGCGACAACATAGCTATGAGCTACACGTTGCGGCGGCTGCAGCAAGTCCCCGGGCAATCTTGCAGTCCTGTCTCGACATCAGCCGTGCACACGCCAAGGCAACGATCAGCAACCTCCAGACGAGGCCGGGGGATCTCGATAATTAGGCTGTTCATGCCAGACACCTACCCTCCACGCAGGGAGGCACGCGATGAGCAGTGCCTCGACAACTTCGAGACTCTCATCGACTTGTTCCATGCCCGCGAGCGAACAAACATTCTCCCAGGTAAGCATCGCTATACCGCCTTACCCATTCTGTCCTTTTTCAATACTAGGCATTGTTTCCTTTCTGTGCCTAACCAGAACCTATCTTGCATTGTGGAAAAGCGAGCTGCCAAGAAAGAACTGAGGACATTTGTCCCTGTCCTGCATGGCAGTCCTTGAGGCGAGCGCAGATTTCAACGTGGCCTGGCGGCTATGCTGCGAACGAGGGACTGGGAGCGGAGCTACCCCAACCTAGTCCGCCTCTGGACAGCGGTGGCTGTCCTGCCGCTCAGCACCGTCGAGTGTGAGCGCGGCTTCAGCCGCCATAACATGATTAAGTCACCAATCTCTGTGATGCCAGGCTCAGTGATTTGATGTGCCTGAGCCTGGTTGATTATGACATCGAATGGGGTAAAGCGATGGTTCTATGGCGCAGAAGTATGAAGAGGAGGCCTAACAGGAGACGGGAGATGTAGACCAGTGAGTGCAAAGGGGAAGGATAAAGTGTTCGAGGACAGACAAGAGGCAGATTCCGAACATGGTAGCAGCAGCAGTAACAACAGTGGGTTTAGCAGCAGCTCTGGTGATGAGGAGGAGGACAGGGGAAAAAATATCTTGTCATTTACCCTGATACACTGATTATGAGGGTCATTTTTTATAGTTACACGTGTCCCTATTTTTTTTTCTCTTGGATTAGGATTTCCCCGAAGTGTGATTTCCTAAAACTTTGCCAGTCCTATACGTGTGTTGGCAGCTGTGATACTTCCGATTGGTCGGTTTTATAGTTACAAACTTGCCACCACGTAAATTCTGATTGTCTTCTTGTCTTCACCTGCCAACACATACAGTAGGGAACGTTTACTCGGCTGGGTGCAGACTGTCGGCGCCCACTAGCCCACTGGGAAGCGCGTCTCTACCTTGGTCAATATAGTACCAACCAACAAAACCTAAACCCTTACCAGGGTAACGGAAAAATGTACACTGTGGCATAAAAGTATTATTTTCCTTGAAACATCGATTCCCCAGACGATTAAAGATAATCATCACGAGGTATACTGAAAATATGGGATTTCAAAAGTACAACACCTCTCGTAATGAGTACATAAAAAAGAAAAGTACCTTCTCCCCCCGAATATAAGCGCATGCCTATATCCGGTCCTCGACTATATACACACCTCCTAAAAAAGTAGGATTTATTATAAGCGCAAGTTGATTTTTTATTTGAAAACCTGTCAAAATTCTGAAACGAATTTCACCTTCGCGGGGTTACAAAGTCCAGCCTCGGTTTTTTTATTCGCTGCGCGTCTAGTCATCATGTGCTGTCATTTTGTCAACATGTGTTGGCAGGGAATCAATCCCTGCCAAGTTGCGCGAGATTCAAATTTGCGACCCTTGATATTTTTAGCTCGATTACGATCGGCACGAGGAGATCTACATTTTGGTGTAAAAAGAAAACAAAATTTCATTAATGTCATTTTATTAACACCGACGCTTATAAAAAAACCTCGGTTATAAGTGCACTCGCTAAAAAAATGGGGGGAGACGGTAAGCCCTAGGAGGAGGGCTAGGTCAGAACTTAGGAGGAAGAATAAGTATTGATTTAGTAGTTTAACTTCCCACACTTGGTTTGGTGGTTTGGTCTGGATCTGGACAAGCAAGTGACACTACGACACTAAATCAGTACAAAGGCCTAGTTAAAAGTGCTAAAATCAGGACCCTAAACAATCGTTTTTTTGCCCTAAGAGGTCATATTTAGTTTATGCTAAAGCCCTGAAACGCCACGATGGCTTAGAAAATTTGCCCAGTACAAACCAGGGCATGTTTTTTACATTTTGCAGAGTTGCCCTGAGGCCAGGATGCTCCAAATCCTAGCAAGTGCCCTGGTCTAAACCCGTCTGCACGTCAAGGGGTTTTTTTATGATCGAAAGTGTACGATATAAGTGTCAAAATATATATATCATAGTTAGATATTCTAGGCTATAGTGAGGTTCTTATCATTTTGCTCAACACTCCTAGTTGAACCCCACCCCTTAGTAAACTCTACATTCTGATAAGCTACTTGGATACTGCATCACGCTATAGTTCCTAAGCCACTAGCCGAACGCCCCTAGCTCCTACATTCCTACGGTAGTACAGTAGCGCGCCCCTCCCTCCCCTCCCCTCCTACCATTGCGCACACGACCAGGCCCCACTTTATCAGGGAAAAACACCCTGATTACCCTGAAATCAGGATGCAGTTTTGAATTTGCCCTGTAATTTCAGAATAGTGTCAATTTTAGCCCAGTGGTCTCAGGATGTTGTTATATGAAATGCCCTGAACATTCAGGATGGCCGTGGTGTTCTTCCCTGTAGCGTCAGGATGAATGTTGAGGCTTGCTCTGACGCGTTTTTTGAGGGGGGGGAGGGGAGGGGGGGTTCCCGTTTCCTTGGACTTTTTTCCCCGGTATTTTTTTCCCCGGTATTTTTTTCCCCTATTATTTTTTTCCTTGTGCCTTTTTTCCGCGTTCGCACGATTCCTTTGACAGTTTGGGGATTCCCCGCAATGCACCAGCCAAACCCATCAGATTGGGAAGCAAGGCAACACTCTCGTCTCGTCGTGTGCCATGCATGCACTAGCTGGGTGTCTCTCTCTCTGATGTTGAGCCTCCTCCAACCAACACCCTTCCAGTGTTGCTGTTAGAGTAGCAGCATCGGTAACTCGGCTGGCTCACTCGCACTAGTCATGGCCAACGAGGACGATCTCGCGGCGCCAGAATCACGGGGTCTAACCAGATTAGACTTCTTGCGTCCTGGCCGAGCTGTGTCCACTTTACCGACAGTTTCACCTGCTGCTAGTCCATCTCGAACTCACGCAGTCACACCAGCCCGTGCTAGTACGAACGACACCAATGTTTTACCACCTGGTGCGACACGCATCGGCCCTACCGATCGTCAAACTACAAACAGTCGCGCTTGTCCTTCTCTCGCGACAGTCCTACGGAACCCTAAGCGCGTATCCGCGTAGAGCCAGCAATACCAGGACCATCGGCCGTTCCTGCAGCATCTTCGTCCACTGAAGAACTGCGCGATGAGGCAGAGGATAAATACCAGGAGGCGCTGATGAAGTACAAACGGGAATGGTCAACCAATTTCCCGTGGCTCGTGCTTTGTCAAACCTCCTGAGTAGCCACGGGGGAGGAGAAGCTGCAGAACCCCCTGACGCGGAACACCGACAACAGGCGGGTCAGGAGGGGACAGAGGAGCGGGAGGAGTAGGAGGCGCCGGGGGAGCGGGAGGATTAGGAGGCGTTGGAGGAGTGGGAGGAACGGGAGGCACTACTGGGTGTGTTGGAGGGACGGCCGCAGGGCGGCTCTGCCATTGCAGGTAGTCACGGTTGCCACTATTTTCTCTAGCAGCTGGTTGGCGGCGGAACAAGAAATGAGTGCCTGGAAGGCCCGCCATGGCCACGGCAGGCCAAACGAAGGGAGAAAAGTGAGTTGAAAGTTGAGAATGAGGGCCGTATGAAGCCCTCGCCCGAGACCCGTCGAGTTTCGCGGCCCGGCCTCCTCTGCGGGGAGTGGGTGGCCACAGTCAAGATTCCCCGCAGAGGAGCTGAGTTGGTCAGCTCGTTGCCTCGGTGGAAGGGAATCGTGCTCTAGATGGGCACGTCGTGGCTGAACCATGGCGTGCCCTGGACCGCATGCAGCCCTGATTGGGCAGTCGTGATGCGAAGTGCGTGTGCGCTGGCATGGGCCAGGTTCACGTTCGATGAACCTGGCCTGGCCAACAAGGCGTGAAGCCACGCCTTGTTGGCCTTTTCACGCGGATCACATGCACAGTGTCGAACGTTCTCGACTCAGGTGAATCCGCCTTTCAAAATGCTTCGATTTCATATCTAAAAAAATGAATTTCAATTTTGACATAACATTAACGCCGGCGCTTATAATTTTACTCAATTATAACCCCACCCCCCTAAAAAAACATGTTTTATTATAGCCCCCCATGGGGGCTTATCCGGGGGGTGACGGTATGTCTGTTTTTCCCTTTTCATTTGTTTCCCTTTTCATTCATACTTTGGAGTAGAAAATGCACGTACAAAACAGTCTCTATATTTCACCGACGAATAATTGATTACAAATGCATATACGGTACTAAAAAAAGAAACAATTTTCCTACTCGTTCTGTACAGTAGTTATTTTAAACGTGGTTAACACTCTTTCCCCATGAGCTTGACGAGTGGTGGCATGCTACAGGACTGTACAGGGGCGCGGCGGCTATGGCAGCAGCAGGCAGATGTGTAGAAAGAGGTCAGGCGCAAGCATGTTGTGTGCAAGCCATGAGAGGGGCGTGTGAGGCGGGATGACCACACCCTGACACACCACCACACACGA